>OY757937.1:71739209-71992509 GCA_963585895.1 Sepioteuthis lessoniana
TTTGTCTTCAAGGCAAGCTTGCTAAACATTGCACCGTGAGGAGGCGGAGACTTTTTGTGATGTCAGTCGATTTTCGTATATTTTCATATTTTATGAAATATATACAATAGTGACATTAGTATTTACTAATTTTAGTCTAATCTGACATAAAATTACACCCTTTAGGTACACAGTGAGGATCAAACTCATTATAACAATTTTCTCTATAATTAACTTGATTTACTTATATCGCCTTCCTACTATAGACAGAATTTGACACCAGGTCGTACGTGTGAGGGTTGCCAAAATAGCTTTACTCCGTCGATAATTAATCGATCAGATTAATTATCGACGGTTAGTGGGCACTGCATAAGAGAGATGCCCCTCCTCCTGTAAGTGAATTTATTTTCATTGATCCCACTCTACATGGGCTATTTAAGATGACTTAGTAACTGGAGTGCCAGCAGATAGACATTTGCTGGGTGTTAACTGAGTGTGGCCCAAGGTGTGCATCGAACAAGCCACATAAGCCAAAAGATTTGCAAAATGACTTGGCTTGCTGATCCATATTGCTTATCAACAGTATTGCTTATTGTTCCGTATTTTATTTATAAATGCCTCTTTAATGATATATGGCTAATAAGAATCTATTTTAAGTTTACAAACATAAATTCATGTTTACAATATTGTACTTAAAAAAGTAATCTAAATTTACATACTTACTTGTAAATGTGGATGTTTACAATTTGTCAATCTTTACAGTACATCGCGGAGAATGTGGTTTGCTTTGAGACATTTTAAAATAAAAAGATTTTGTAAAATTAAATTATAAATACGGTTATTAAAATTATTTTACGATAGGGAAAAATAAACTAATCTATGTTAAATTTACTCATATTTACATTCAATTTGTTTATTTACGTTTATTATACAGAAACATGATTTTATGAGCTTTTAACGCTTTTCTAGTTATATTATGACTTCAATATTTGTGGCGGACAGGCGTAAAGTCGTATAAAATGAATTAAATTCGATTTTTATTTTTCCATATATTTTTTGACAAACGATGTATAATCGAGAACGACTTAACTCGAAACGGCGTAACCAGAGGTATACCAGTATTTACTAAGTTTTCATTAGTCTATCATAGAGACCCTCAAGTTACAGGACAGGTTCATAGCAGCTTCGGGGATCTGGTTGGAACCGGTGAGTTTATTACAAGTACTATAGATTCTAAATAAATAGTGATTTTTTAAATATTCCTTATCTGTGACAATTAATAAGACTTAGATTAATGAAGAATTGGATAAAATGGATATAATGGATAAAATAATTCAGAATATTTTATCCATTAGATCTGAAGAAGTCCTTTTATTTTTGGTGTTATTGATTCATATCAATACCCATAACAGGATGGAAATAAATTTATAATCCTAATGTGACCGGTTTTTGTTTTTCTTAAAGAAATTATGGCTCAGTGATGTCAGTTACATTGAGTTCTTAACCAGGAAGATTTAAATGTTCATAATTGAATGATTTTTTTGTCTTGACAGAATTATTCCCGACTCCGGTTTAACTGGACGGAATAATATATATATATATATATATATATATATATATATATATATATATATACACACACACACACACACACACACATATATATATATATATATATATATATATATATATATATATATAATTTGTTTGCGAATTGTTTGTAGGTAACTATTTTTAAGCGAATTACAGCTTATTTGTTTGCACACGGTTAAATGGTTTCGCGTATTTCTATCTTAAACTATTAGTTATACTTAATATAAATCATTTGTTCGTATAAAGTTAATTGGTTTCAAGTATTGCTATTTAACATTAGTAATTCTATTTATTAAGTATACTTATCTCATACGAAGAATTTGTACACAACAGTTTGGTTTCCAAAAACTAATGATAATAATAATAATAATAATCCTTGGTAAATGATTGAACAGTTCTATACGACCCAAAGTCGAAACCCAAAAAGGTACTTCCACTCCGGGTCAGAGTTAACCTGAAGGTTATGATAATGAAAGGTTACTCCATATTACCCAAACTCCAGGACAGAGGCCTTACCATTAGATGTATATTAGTGTCATACCCAAGGCAATAGATAGATAGATAGATAGATAGATAGATAGATAGATAGATAGATAGATAAAAATAAGCTCATGAAAGTTATCCATGGTGTATTGTTTTCAAAATGACCTGTATTCCATCATATTAATTTTTTTTAGTATACGAAATATCTAAACAAATGTAACAATTAGAAAGAGATAGTTGATTTTATGTGATGTGATATAAAGAATATTAAAAATAGAACTAAGGTTGTCCTTCAAAAGGATAAGTCCAATGCCTTCATAGGGTTTTATTTCGTTCACTTCTTCAGATGTCTAAAAGACGAAAAAAAGCAAACCCGCACTTAAAATTCACGTACGTCCTTTCACATCAACATTGGGAAAAAAAGAGAAGGGATGTAAAATTATTGACAATAAAACTTGGTGTGCCAATTACTGAATACTAATTTAAGGTCAGTCTTTGGAAGGTGGGAATTGTCATGGTTGTTTGGGTTTTTTTGCTGCGTACGCTTACTAAGGATTTAGTTACCATTGAAAATAAATCGACTGTATAAGTTAATGGTTGGTTAAGCAAGTAAAACGCAAGTACCGCTATGCGTTTATTCTCTCTCTTTCTCTGTGTGTGTGTGTGTGTGTGTGTGTGTGTGTGTGTGTGTGTGTGTGTGTGTGTGTGTGTATCTATATGAATATTTTTTTTATTTGCACACACATATATACATGTCTATGTATGCATACAAATATGTCTACTTACGTATATACAATATCGGCTATGAATAAGCACACAAAGGTGTAGAGTTTAGTAATATTGTTAAATATTTCTCTCTCTCTCTCTTTCTCTTTCTCTCTCTTACATACCCTCACATACACACATGCATACATACACACTACCCTCTCTTTCTATCTATCCCTCGCACTCACTCTCTCTCTCTATATATATATATATATATGTATGTATGTAGATCTAAATATATATGTATGTAGATCTAAATCAGTGGCGCTTGGTGACATTTCTCACCTATGCGATCACCAGACCAAGACTGACAGTCACCAAGCGCCTAGATCAATGTCTGCTCATGTGTGTTTACTCAACCCTCCACCACAAGCAGAATGGGATATAAACCGCAATTCTTAAGTAGAGTAAAGTAGTTTCAGAGTTTTCCTTTTCCTAGATTGGTTGCCTAATCAAAGCTAAAGAAACACAGTCTGTCCAACAATTTACTCACAGCTGGGAGGGGAAAGATTGATTCATGCCTTTCCCAAGAGCATTGATACAAAGGGAAGCGCAAACGGTCTCATCTAGGATTTAATAGCCAAAAATAGCTAGTGTATGTGATGTGGAGACTGAAACGATTTATCACATAATTAGCGAACGCAGCAAACTAACACAAAAGGAGAACAAAACAAGTCACGACTGAGTAGTAAAGGTTATTCACAGGGAATTGTGCCAGACATTAAGATCTTACTATACTACCAAATGGTATATGCACAAACCAGAATCTGTCCTTGAGAATGAGACGCATAAGACTCTCTGAGATTTTAAGAAACAAACAAATCAACAAATCCCAGTCAGAAGACTAAACCTTCTGTTAATAACAATACAATTTTGTTAATTTTGCCATTCCAGCAGACCACAGAAAGAAAATAAAAGAAAGAAAAAAGATACTCAAATACTTGGACCTTGTCAGAGAACAATAAAACACAATGGAACATGTGGATGACGGTGATACCAATTGGTGAACTTGGAATGGTCCTTAAAGATTTTGAAAAAAACTGGAGGAGTTTGAAATCAGAGGAAGAATCAAGACTGACCACCAGATTGCTAAGATTGGCTTGAATACTCTAGGAGTCTTGGAAATGTGTGGAGCCTTGTTGTCACACAGACTCTAGAGTGTGACCTCTAGCAAATGCTGGTCGGGAAAAAACTCGCAAAAAGTAAAATAATAATAATAATTTCTTTGCTCACTGTTATATGGTTTCAATTATTCCAATTGATTCAAATAATTTTCAAAAAAATCTATTTGACCCATTAATAGGACCCTAAAAGGTACTACCCCACCGGGTCACAGTGTACCTGGGTGTAATAGAAATGAAGAAGTACTCCTAGAACCGCAGAACTGAAGTTTCACCCCTGGATGCAGATTAGTATCATACTCAGAACGCTCAGTTTTTTAAGAGAGTTTTTTTTTTATCCCTCGGCAGAGGATGTAATCGGTATATTCTGAACTCCGCCTACTTGGTGATTTTGTTCTTGTTTTAATGAGTAGTACTTATGCAGTTAAGCCTTAAAACACTTTAAAATTCCGTATATATATATATATATATATATATACGCAAAGACGGAGTGAGAAGTTGAGACAGAAGAAAGATAAAGAGAACAAGCTAAAGAGACATTTACTTTAGTCTAAAACGGAACACCCAGTATAAATTGAATTGACTAAATTTACAATGATCTATGAAACTAGTTTGCTAGACATTTCTCTAACCACAGACAAGGTTCTATTTGAAAATTCTTATTGATTTTTTTCTTTTTTTTTTTTGTTGCTGTCTTACAAGATTTATTGGGATCTGTTCAATTTTTTAAAAAACGATATCATAATAGGGTTCTATTTAAGAGCTCTTAGAATATGTAGCCGTGAATATTTAGATGAATTTAAATTTCTTTGAAAATACGTTTAAATCCCGCCAATATCTAATTTCATTTATAAACAACGCTTGAAGGAAAGTTTATAAAATGCATTGTAACTAAGATCAAAAGTAGTCACCGAAAAAAAGATGATTCAGGCAAAGCCGAATTTAGTAAATACCTAATCCTACCAATGCATTCAATTATAAACATACCACAGTTAGACAAAAAAAAATTGTAATATTTTGGTACATACTAGTTTGTTGCGCGTATATCACATAACTGAAGAAATTCAAGCCCGGGTAGGTACCCACTGCGATTGATAGTATAGTGGTAGTTGGTGCGCTTACGCGTTTGGCAAAATTTCACTAAGTGTATAATTTAAAGGCCACACAGATGAACCTACAACATAGTCAAATTCAAGAACTTATATTTTACGAGCTCGGATGCAACGAAAAAAAATTGTGGTATGAAAAGTAAAGGCGCTGTTGATCACAGTACAGTAACTAGAGGGTCAAAGAAATGTTGCTCGGCTTGCAAGAACCCCGATAATCAGGCAAGATCAAGGAGGCCCAAATCCAACAAGTAGCGCTTGGAGAGTATCAGACGAGTTCGGCATCGTGCAGTACAGAGTGGTCCGTAACATTCACAACTTCAGCTAAGCATCCGGAGCAACCACATTGTACCTATATGTTTCTAAAATATTGTAAAACTTTTGACACACTCTAATATCTTTTTGAAACTAGACATTCAAATAGATTCTATAGAATTAGGAAGGTAATTAATAAATCAGACAACAAAATTACGTCAGAGGCTGGTATTTATGCATTTTCTTGTAAAAATTGTGAAAATGTTTACGTCCGTAAAACTTTTCGATCATTTACCGAACATGGAAGAGCTCTAAAGATGGGAGATAATTTAAAAGTATTTGTTTCTTGTCAGTTTGAATCCGACGACAATTTTAATTTTTGGAATTAAAATTCTCGCATATATATATATATATATATATATATATATATATATATATATATATATATATATATATGTTGCTGTTCAATATCAATCTAGTGCAAATGCCTCTTCATATGTAATAGATTCTTCTTCCGATGGCATAACAAAAACAGAATTTTTTGTCTGATTTAGTTAGGTTAGTGTTTACCAACTGTCCGGGAGACCGGGGTTCAATCCCAGGTTGAGTCATACCAAAGACTTAAGAAATGGTACTTGATGCTGCCTTTTTTAACGCTCAGCATTATAAGGTAAGGATCAAGAGTAAAGTGAAGCAATCCAAGGAATGGAGTAGCGCCCTCTCCTACACCTTAGTGTAGTAGCTATTGAAAAGGGAGCCTTCGCGTCACCCTTGACTAAGGTCGCCAACTTATTTTGCTTTAATGACATCTTAACTTTTCTGGGTTATCTAATGCCAAAACCATCTTTGTCGCAGAACAATACTGGTTTTATCTAGCCCATAGATGAAGGGATAACGAAGTTCAAGCCTTTATCAAAGATATTAGTCCGAAAGAGAACGTAAGAGCGCGACTGGAGTTCGAACTCGTTGAATACAATGTAGCAATCCTGCTCGTTATCCATTACTCAACGTGGACTCCCCTTTTTGTCTGAATTTCTTAGATGAAAAATCATCTTCATTATACGCTGACGCAATTGGATAATGTTCTCATCTTGGTAGGGGTGTAGTGGCTAACCTGCTGGACTGCGACTTTGTCATAAGCGAGTTCGAACTCTAGTCACGCTGACGCTGAATCATCTGGTAAAGTAAATACTTCAACAAATTTTGGTGGGTTGGATTTTATAGCATATCAACTCCTGTGGGTTATTTAATGTCAAATTCTATATATGTTTATATATATATAATTTGTAAACTAATAATTTTTAAGTAACATTATTTTTTTACCTAGTCGGCTGGGACAGTAGAATACACCGACAGCACCTCTGCAGAGTCCTGGATATCACACAAAACTATCTGATGGTGAGGTTCCAGTGATACTAGAAATTTGAGGAATGCGGAGTACCCCTTCATTGCCATTACTCCCAGGTCCACTCTGGCCCGGAGTGGTAGCACCAGATTAGGACCCTATCTGTGGGTTAAATGGAACTAAACCGTGGTTTCTGGACTTTACTGTTTTTTTTGCATTTAAACTGCGTACTTATGCTAAACTGAATTATCTGAAATAAAACCGTTTTGACATTTAACTCTGTGTATTGCCCAGTTGGGTGGGGCTGTAGAATACACCGAGTAAAATCCCCCAACGAGTGTACAGGATATGACACTATACAATCTGATGGTGAGGCTTCAGTGATGCTGGAGTTTTGGGGAATGCAGAGTGTCCCTTCATCGCCATTGCTCTCAGGTCCACTCTGCCCGGAATGGTTGCATCTGATAAGGGTCCTATCTATGGATTAAATAGAAATAAACTGTATACTTATGCTAAACTGAATTGTTTGAATTAGAACTGTTTGACTACGTTGAATAGCTTGAAATAGAAATGTTTTTGACAATTAAACTGTATTTACATTTAAACTACGTGCTTATGCTGAACTGCATTGTTTGAATTGGAACTATTTTTGACATTGAAACTGTACTCACAATAAACTGAATTGTTATATATCGAACTGATTTGACCTTTAACTGTGTGTAAACAAAACTAGCTGAATTAGAATTGTTTGAATAAACTGAATAGTTTGAAATAGAAATTTTTTGACTATTAAACTGTGTACTTATGCTAAACTGAATTGTTTGAAATAGAACTGACAATTTGCATAAAAATGGATTTGGCGTTAAATAACCTACAAAGGTTGATATGCCATAAAAAAAACCAACCAACCAACCTTATTTTTAAATGAGCCAGAGATAATTTGTTTCCACACAAATGTTTTCAAGAATTGTTATTTAGTATTTGCACACAGTTAAATGTTTAAATACTACTGCTATATAACACTAATAATTTTACTGGATATAATCACTTGTTTACACGCAGTTAAATGGTTTCAAATATTGCAAACTGATATTAATGATTCTATTTAATATTAATAATTTGTTGACGCACAGTTAAATAGTTTCAAGTATTGCTATTTAACACTAATAATTCTATTTAATCTTAATAATAACCTCTAGTAAAAGATTTCAAGTATTTATTTCTAACACTAATAATTCTATTCAACTTTATTCATTCATTTGCTCACTTAAATGGTTGTTTTGTTGGGCTTTATGGCATATCAACTCTTGTAATTTATTTAATGCTAAATCCTGTTTATATATATATATATATATATATATATATATATATATATATAATTTGGAAGATAATAATTTGTAGGTACATTATTTTAAAAGGAGTCAGAGCTCATTTGTTTACACAATATTTGATGGTTCCAAATATTGCAATTTATTGTTTGCACACAGTTAAATGGTTTCAAGAATTGTTATTTATTGTTTGTACACAGTTAAATAATTGCAAGTATTGCAGTTCAAAACTAATAATTCAAGTCAACATTATTCATTCGTTTGCACAGTTAAATGGTTTCAGGTATTGCTATCTAATAACAATAATTCAATTTGATATTAGTAATTTGTTCACTCACAGTTTAATGGTTTCAAGTATAGTAAATGATTAAATTGTTCAATTTGACGGATTGATAAGTCTTTAATAGGAACTTCGGATCAGAGTGAACCTGAGAGTAATGACAATGATCAATGGCTATATCTTTCATCCGTAAGCATTGTTAATAATATTTAATGAAATGATAATAATTATTTTACTTGGACAAAAAAAGTTGTAAAGTTGGCTACCGTAGTCGAGGGTGACTCGAAGGCTTCCTTTTCGATAGCTACGGCACCAAGGTGAAGGAGAAGGCACTACTCTATTTCTTGGATTGCTCCACTTTACCCTTGACCCTCACCTTATAATGCTGAGTGTTAAGCAAGGCAACACCGAGTACCATTTTTAAGTCTTTGGTATGACTCGACCTGGGATTGAACCCCAGTCTCCCGGATCATTAGCGAACACTCTACTCATTAAGTCTAAAAATTCAAATTCTTTACGATTAGTTATGGCTTGCAGCAATATGGCTTCCTGCTTTATTGTTACAGAACCCTTCTTGATTACATTTCTCCAAACAAAAACAACACGAAATGATGAATATTTTTTCGTAAGCAGGTCGAATAAATATGCATGCCATATTAGATATTTCTTCATTAAATTGTATTTGGTAAACTCTTTCAAATTACATATACATTCACCCCACCCCATCTGCCACGGGTACAATGCGACACAAGGTCAATTATTTCGCGGAGTACAACTTGTTTGAATTCAGAGTTCTATTTCTACTTGACAGGTTGCCCAACCAAGACTAAAGAACCTATTCTGCTCAGGGAAGATGGGTTTATGCTTTTCCCAAGGACATTAGCGTGAAGTGAAACACAAACAACCTGGTCCAGGATTTGAACTCGAATCCCGGATTGCATTTCCTTCGTAGATAACCGTTACACTAAGCACGCTTCCTAATTATATATATATATATATATATGTGTGTGTGTGTGTGTGTGTGTGTGTGTGTGTGTGTGTGTGTGTGTGTGTGTGTGTCATTTAATCCTCAGTTTTGTTTGTCACTTTCTCTACCTTTACTTCACTCACTGCTCACATTTTTTTGTTTTTCTCACCCAATATTTTCTTTTCTATTTCTTTTCCAGTTTTTTTTTTCTTTCCTTATCTCCAAATTTTCTCTTCCTTTTAATCCCATTCACTCAGTCTCTTATTATCCTCTTACCTCGTTCTCTCTTTCCCTAACTGTAGATAATGAGATTTTTTGTTTTTGTTTTTTGTTGTTTTTTTTTTTTTTGTTTTCTTTTTTGTTATTGTGCGTTTACAACACACACGCGCGCGCGCGCAAGTTGCTAGAAAGTTACGGTTGTATTGTAAGATACTGCTGAGCTGCTCAAGGTGCGCAGTAAGGACGCTTAGAACCTAAAATTATGCCTGATCCCCAGAGTCATAATGTATTGAAGATTTTACTGGTCTCACCGGTGGGTTTTTTTGGTGGGGAGTTTTATTTTTTTTAAAGAAAATACTTTACGCTTTAAAATATATTTCGCGCGCTAATTACGTCACACAGTCTGAAACAGGACACCACAAATTAAGGTAGAATTTTTAAAGTTTTCTCATTTTTTTTTTTGTTTCATTTTTAAAAATAAAGATACATATAATTCAAAATTATTTTTTTAAAAACTATGATGATGATTTAATTTAAAAACCGAAACGTTTAAAGATGACTAATTATTCAACTTAAAAACAAAACCATTCCCTACTAAGCTTTTTTATATTTATACATTTATATAACGTCGGATTTATTTCCATTTTCCTATATATATATATATATATATATATATATATATATATATATATATATATATATATATATATATATATTCTTTTTGTTAGCTCAATGAGAGAAAAGTTAATATTATGAAATGAAAAGGTCAGAAAGTGAATTTGGTGTTTTACATTTTATTTCGTTAAACTTTTCTATACACGTGTTTCAGACTTTAGAGTCATCTTCAATAATTGTACATTGATTGAGCATTCTCAGATAAAAAATCTTTTTACTAAATCTCTGGTGCCTCCATCTGACGGAGGACCCTAAGTTGCTCCCCTAAATCCCTATAGAGCTTAAAGTGTTGGGGAGAACATAAATAGGGGTTGTATTTTCGTGCCGGATAGATTTGAGAATCATATATGGATGCAAGTTCTCAGCTTTTGTATCTCAACCCATTGGCTTTCTCTCAACTTCACAACGTGTCAACGTGTCCTTTTTGACCAGAGTTTGACCAGAGTTAGAATCAACATTTTCTTCATTCTCTCTCGTTTATTTTATATTTCATATTCTCTATCTTCTTCCCGTCTGAGTTTTTAAGTCTTAAACTGCTCGAATTCTCCGTCCCTTTTGAAGCAATCAGATTTCTTTGGTTTGGTTAGATTTATCTATTTACCAACCTCTCCGCTCGGGCAGGATATGACATGAGGTCAATTTTTAAGCGGAGTTTAACAGGTTTGAATTCAGAGTATTCTTTCTCCTAGACTAGTTGCCTCACCAAGGCTGAAGAAATCAGTCTGTCCTACTATTTACCAATAGCTGGAGGGAGAATTATTGGATTCATATCTTTCCCAGGCGTATTAGTGTTTTGTGAAATGCAATCAGTCTTGTCCAGGATTCAAATTTGTATCACCGTGTCCATTTCCTACATTACACCACGGGCCCCTCCTTTGGTTTGGTTAGATTTTATGGTATTTTAACCATTGTATGTTATTTTATGCTAATTCCAGTTTATACACACACATTAAATATATAGGATTCGTAAACACATTTTCTTTTTTTTTAAACGAGCCTGAGCTCATTTTTTGCACACAGTTAAATGGTTTTAAGTATTGCTATATAACAGTAACAATTTAACGTCGGTCATTTGCACACATTTAGATTGACATACATGATATGTAAGAGATTAGTTTGTCGGTAATTTCATCGTTTAAATGGATTAGAACTATTGCGATTGTTTCTACACAGTTAAATAAGTTAAATTATCACTAACACTTATAATTCTATTCAAAATTTATCATTTGTTTGCACACAGTGAAGCGGTTACAAGTATTGCTATTCAACACTAATTATTAATTTTAACATTACTCATTCATTTCCACACAATTAGATAGTTTCTAAGTATTGCTATGTATCACTGACTATTCGATTAAACATCAGTCAATGTTCACACACAGTTAAATAATCAAAAAGTTCTATTTCTAACAATTCATTTTAACATAAGTCATTTGTTTACTTAAACTTTAAATGTCAAACAGTTCTATTTGACCCGTAGAGAGGACCCATTCAGATACTACCACTCCAGGCCAGAGTGGACCTGGGAGCAATGACAAGGAAGAGGTACTCCACATTCCCCAAAGTTCCAGCATTACGGGAGCCTCACGATCAGAGGGTTTAGTGCCATATTCAGGACACTCGTTGCGGGAAGGTATTACGCTTCTGCAGAGATGCAGTCGGTGTATTCTACAGCCCAAGCCGACTGGGCCACAGGACACTCGTTGGAGAGGTGTCTTAGCCCTCTGCAGAGATGCAATCGGTGTATTCTACAGCCCAAGCCGACTGTGCTCTAAAAATAGTCAAAATATTGAAGTGTGGAATGGCCACTGAAAAAGTGGAAGATTGGTGACCTCTGGGTCTTTATTTCTTTTTTTATTTTAATAGACCAGGCAGCAGGTGAATCGGGAAAGACAGGTATACTGAAGAGCGGAGGAGGTGAATAGGCAGCGGAAATGGAGTGGTGATGGCCATTGCGGAAGGAAGAAGAAAGGGTCGGGGAATAAAAATGTCGGTCGGAATTGAATAAACCAGAAGAGGAAACAGTGTAGACTGACAGAAGAAAACAAAAAGAAAAGAACGAATAAGCCAAAGAAAAAAAGTGTATTTGATCGAAGGGGTCTTTTGTCTGTCTGTGTCTGACTTACATCGACCCGGATCTGGGTGAGGACGTTACAGGACATATTCAAGTTGGGAAGTAGTGGTTGGGTAAAGCTCTTTTGCTTGCTTTTCATACTTCGTCCTATATCACGCCATCTTTTCACTATTACCTCATCAGATAAAAGTCATAAAATATATTTGGATGCACGGTCTCTAGTTTACTTTCGTTTTTAACTTTAAGAGCATACACACACACACACACACACACACACACATACACACACACATATATATATATATATATATATATATATAACTCGAAATAAATGTAGCTCACTTAACTCTGTTTGAGTGCCCCATTACTAAGTTTCATACAGTCTTTTCGAGAATATAAGAAAAAATGCTCTTTTCAGATATGAGTAGCGCTGTTAGTAATAAGGCAGCCAATGACGGGTAAATGAACTGCATTTATTTATAGTCTTATCCAACTTTGCCAGCCGGTATTGAATACTATCTTTCTTTTGATTTTTTAAACGATTTTACAAAAACTTGTACTGTCTAATCTCTCTCTCTCTCTCTCTCACACACACACACACACACTCTCTCTCTCTCTCTCTCTCTCTCTCTCTCTCTCTCTCTCTCTCTCTAAATATATATATATATATATATATCCTATCGTCAAGGCTTAAATATACTGACAGTATCCCCTACAGAGAAGTAAGACCTCCTAGGGTATGACATTGAACTGAGCAAGTGGTGAGGGTCCAGCTCTTCATTGCCTTCATTGCCATAACTCCCAGGTTTACTCTGACCCTGAATGGTAGTACTTATTAGGGCCTCAACTATGGATCAAATAGATCTGTTTAAAATTATATTAGATGGGAATACTTGATATAATATAACCACGTGAAAAAAAACTCTCAAGAAAAAACACAAAAAATGTAAATATAAACGTATTAAGTACGATTTCCATAACTTTATGACTGAACATAAACCCAGACAGTTTGGAATATATATATATATATATATATATATATATATATATATATATATATATATATATATTGGCAGCATTTCTTCAGTAATACAAATTTCATTGAACATAATAGACATTTTTTTCTCTACATATTTTCTTGTTGATCCTTTTATATTACCGTATTGATTTTATAATATTCAGCGGGAATTGATTGATGTATCTTCCATAATTGTTTATTTCTCAAGTACTTTCTGCCCGACTTTGGGCCATCATCAGGGGAGGATCTATTACTAAAGTGATGTAACTTTTGTATGTACATTACTACTTTGTAAGAAGAAGAGCGTACCATTGTAGTGTGTAGCGTTTACATTTAAAATTGTTTCTATAAATAGTATCAGTAGCTAAAGACATTTAAGTATGTAGTATCAATGTATTGATCGAACCAGTCGATGGATAGAAGCACAACCTATATCGGATATTACAGCACAAACCGTAGCAGAAGCTTTTGTAAACACGTGGATTACGCGCTTTGGTGTTCCACTCCATGTCATATCAGACAAAGGCAAACAGTTTGAGAGCGAACTATTCCTTGAACTATCAAAAATTATTGGATTCTATAGGCTACGTACAACATCCTATCATCCACAATGCAATGGACTTATAGAAAGAGCCCACAGAACCTTAAAAGCAGCTATTATGGCCCGAAAAGAATCTTGGATTTCAGCCCTACCAATAGTTCTCATGGGAATTCGAAGTATGCCCAACTGCTCCAATTTTTCCCCTTTTTATGCAGTCATAGGTGCACAAATGTTATTGCCACAACTAATGATAAATATGGAAAATACAAAAACAGTTACACAAAATTTTACAAGAGAACTGCACAAAACTATGGCAAAATTCGATCTGACAGACTTTTCAAACAGAGAAAAATCAACAAAAAAATCATACGTGCCAGATCAACTTCAAAACTTGTGATAAAGTTTGGATTAGGATAGACCGCGTTCGAAAACCGCTAGAAGCACACTATTCAGGTCCTTACATGGTACTCGAATGAACACCAAAATATTTCCTAATAGAAACTAACTCAAATACGCATACACAAGTTTCAATAGACCGTTTAAAACCTTACATTGAAAACAAACAAAAATGTACACAAAATGCAACTACCAATACAAATAAAAAGTCTGAAAGTCTACCTCCTGAAAAAGTGCAGGAACATAAAATGAAAACAAGAACTTCAGGTAGAACGGTTACATGGAAAAAGGATAACGAGTATATTTATTATTAAAACAAAAAACAAAAAAACAAAAACAACAAAAAAAAAACAACAAAACCAAACAAAAACTCCGTTTACTGGTCGGGGACTATTGTAGTATCATCTCCCTTACTAAGGTCAGTAAATGGGGCAGTCAATACTAACTCAACAGAAATCTTGGTCCTTACTTCCACCTCGGCCAAGGAATGCTATCCCAGAATCCATCGCCTCTCATTCTTCTCTCTTCCCTTCTCTCTCCTTTTCTCTCTCGCTTTCCCTCTCCCTCTGGCCAATCAGCGGAGATAGTAGCAGTTGCCGAAGACGATCCAAGACAGAAGAGGAGGCAGTTGCTGAAGAGATTCCAAACACTAAGCACACGTGTTGACCGCCGGACATTTTCTAGCCAACACGTGGCGTTGTATACGGAGAATAAAATTTCTCTTTTAAAGTTAATATTTGTACTTCTCATTTATTATCTCAAATAACATAACCCAAGTACATATGTTACAAGTACATTAGCACTGGTTTGAAAATTAATTCTGTTAAGTACTTGGGAAATAAACAATTATGAAAGATACATCAATCAATTCCTGCCGAATATTATAAAATCAATACGGCAATATGAAAGGATCAACAAGAAAATATGTAGAGAAAAAATGTCTATTATGTTCAACGAAATTTGTGTATATATATATATATATATAAGATTTTATGTGGGGTTACGAAATCGAATAACAGCCCAAAAGAGACCTAATTTGTTATATGTTAAAATATTAAAATAGGAAGGTCGACCGGTTTCGATCCTCGCTGATCACAACCTTTATCGAATATAAACGATTAAGAAAGAAAAGTGGTGGGAATTTGTCATGAGTGAAAAAAAGTAGGGAAGGTAAATTCAAACGGTGATTAAATTCGCACCCAGCAAACAGTCCTTCTGTTTACAGAGAGACGGTTTATAAGTGAGAATATGAACGGTCTCAAGGACTTTCAAATGAAAATCCGAGTGTAAATCGTTCAGTATAAGGCGCATTTATAAGATGCTCAGCAATCGCTGACCCGTATGTGTTATTGATATTATCCGGAAGGCAATTTCCCTCCAAAACTTTTGTAGGCATGTGCTGCTTAATTCGAGCATCTAGACGTTGGTTAGTTCAACCAATGTATCGCTCTCCACAATTACATTTAAATAGATGAATTAAAGAACGACTATAGTGGAAGGGAAGAACTCCGTTCGACTAGATATCACTATGGTTTTAGTTTGAAAAACAACACGTAAATTGGCAGAAAAATAATATTTTTGTACACATAACGAGATTTGTCCATGGAATCTGTCACTCACTTCACCAAACCAACTGTCGATAAACCGGGTACTTTTGAACTATTTCAGGCTTAATGTTATTGAAATCATTGATCTTATTCCTGTTAACAGATCGAACAATTCCTTCTGGGAAACCATTATTACAAAATATATCAGAAATAAACCTGATTTCACCGTCCAACTTAGATTTTGACCATATCATTAATGCTCGGTGTGTTAGGGTCTTAATTAGATTAATCTTCCGTTTTGGGGGGACAAAACGAATCCCAACGGATACAATGTCCAGTAAACGTAGGTTTACAGTAGATGTTTATCAGAAAACCGGAAGTAGTTTTACTCACCAACATATCTAGAAAAGGTAAAATAGAATTATTTTCTTTATCTAGTGTGAATTTAAGAGCTGGGTGAACAGTATTAAGAAGAGCAAAATGTTGTTCTCTTCCACCTCTCTTTTGAAGACACAAAAAGTGTTATCCACATAACGAAAATAGACCTCAGACGTGGCCGTCGCTAATACCCAGGCCTGCGCGATGAAATGTGGCAACCCGTTCGTGGAGCCATGAATCTCTCGCTTCATGACAACGTTAAAACTTTTTTAATAAAGATTTTAAAACTTTTTAAAATGTAACAAGAAAGAAAAGAAAGAGATATGTTTTGATTTATACTGGTTTTCATTAATTTTAATTAAAATTAAGAAAGACAATAATTAATAAGAAAATATAAACATAAACATCACAGACTGTCGGTTGTGTTTGTAAATAAACACGGTTTTAAAGACAAACTTTTTCGTTTATTCGTCTAAATTTTCAAAACAATTTAACAAACACTGCTTAAATTTTCATATTTTTAATTTAATTATGAAAAATCACAATCACTTTTGTTTTAATTGCAAGAATTTTTAAATCGGAATCACTCAAATAGAGCAATCAAGCAACCAACAATAGTATCATTAGAATTTAGAAACAAACAAGAAGCAACAATAAATAAGCAAAAATTATTAATTAAAAATATTAAATTCAAGTACCTTTCCTAAGGATATTATCCAAATGTGAACATAAACGGAAAGAATGTTATTCGAACTCCAAAGTCTGGCTATCCACTAAATCAAGTGAATTTATTTTAATTTAAAGTTAAAATATATCTTCATTTATTAGAAAAACAATGTCTTTAGGGAAATTCTGCTAAAAAAACAACGGAGTTCGAATTTTAAGATAATATTTTGAAATATTTTAAATCCATTGGTAATCCTCCTGGATGAAATAAAAAGATATTTTTACCTTTCAAAAAAGATACACTGAAAAATTTCTAGAATATTTGGTATTTTTTACTTCCATTTTTTTCTAATTTTTTAATATCAATGATAAACTTTCAAATTATCAAAAAAGGAAAAAATGTTTGGAAAATATTTTTTGAATGTCTTAGCATGTTTATTTTGTGCTAAATATTTTCTAAAAATTAAATATTTTTAAGATTATCTTTTAAAATTCAAGTGTGGTGGTGTGATTGAGGCCTTTATGTTTCAAATAAGTTCAAAATTTATTTAGAAATTATAGGTTTAAACAAAGTTTAAGTCATCATTTTCAAATTTAAATTTTCGACAATAGTGACTTGACTTTTGGTACAAATGATTTTACAGAGTTTTCAAATAAAAAAAAAACCCACGAAAATAAAACAAATTCTTTTAAAATTGACAAAAGAATAAATTTTATAGATTTTGGTCATTCAAGAATGAAAAAAAAATTAATTTAGGAATATTTTTTCATGTTTAAAAATGATTCATAAAGTTTCAAGTATAGAAAAGTTAAAAGTTTTTACGGTCGTTTTCTTGGAAATATTTTTTAATATTTCATTGAAAAGAAAACACTATTTTCTTAAATAAAATATCAATAAAATATAATTCAAATATTTTTAGAAAATATAATGTTTAACAAGTTTTTTCGGCTTCAGTATAAATTTTAAAACTGCTTTCTTGTGCTACGGCAAAACTAATTTTTTAACAAATTTTGATTTTACCGCCTGTTGAAATAAGTGGTGATTAAAATTTTAACTACTTACTTTGCTAAATGGACTTGGGGTAAAATTCTCTCTTTTAATGGCATGTTTTCATTTATCAAATAAATGTTTACTTTTTGGAAACGAAAAACAATGAACTTTCTGACCATTTTTTATGATTCCCTTTGCACTTTGGTACTACACAAGGAGAAGGCATGTTTTGTTCTGAAACTGAGTCAACGCTGAAAGACACCGTGTAGTAAATAAAGCAGAACTCTACTAGTAGCGACGTCACCAAGTTAACTTTAATCATATGACAGGCCTTGGTAATATATATCGCGGGGACCCCGCCTCAGGTCTATTCCTGTTGGACATTAATACAGCTTCATGGAACCGTACAAATATATTCGCTATCGTTGTTCTCAGAGGAGAAACCATCGAAACACCAGCGATTTGTTTGAACATAATAATATCGAAACTGAATTCAACAGATGTTGTTGCGAACGTCATTAGTTCGACAAAAATGACCTCAAGGATCTCAGGAGGGGTCGAATGAATGCAGTATAGTAACTCCACGCAAATGTTGATGGTTTCGAAAATAGGAACACAAGTAAAGAGACTGAAGATGTCAGAGGAACGCATAAACTTATTTCAGGGGAATACTCCTGAATGAATTTTGTAAATTGAAATGAATCATTACTACGCTGTATCTGTAATGATCAAGCGTTGGTTGCAATATCGCGTCAAGCCACTTTATATTGAGAAGAACTTAAATGCTGTAATGTTCAAGCGCTGGTTGCAATATCACGTCAAGCCACTTTATATTGAGAGGAATTCAAATTCTGTAATGTTCAAGCGCTGGTTGCAATATGGTGTCAAGCCACTTTATATTGAGAGGAACTCAAATGTTGTAATGTTCAAGCGCTGGTTGCAATATCACGTCAAGCCACTTAATATTGAAAGGAACTCAAATGCTGTAATGTTCAAGCGCTGGTTGCAATATTGCGTCCAGCCACTTTATATTGAGAGGAACTCAAATGCTGTAATGTTCAAGCGCTGATTGCAATATCGTGTCAAGCCACTTTATGTTGAGAGGAACTCAAATGCTGTAATATTAAAGCGCTGGTTGCAATATCGTGTCAAACCACTTTATGTTGAGAGGAACTCAAATGCTGTAATGGTAAAGAGCTGGTTGCAATATGGTGTCAAGCCACTTTATATTGAGAGGAACTCAAATGCTGTAATGTTCAAGCGCTGGTTGCAATATCACGTCAAGCCACTTTATATCGAGAGGAACTCAAATGCTGTAATGTTCAAGCGCTGATTGCAATATCACGTCAAGCCACTTAATATTGAGAGGAACTCAAATGCTGTAATGTTCAAGCGCTGGTTGCAATATGGTGTCAAGCCACTTTATGTTGAGAGGAACTCAAATGCTGTAATGTTCAAGCGCTGGTTGCAATATGGTCTCAAGCCACTTTATATTGAGAGGAATTCAAATTCTGTAATGTTCAAGCGCTGGTTGCAATATCACGTCAAGCCACTTAATATTGAGAGGAACTCAAATGCTGTAATGTTCAAGCGCTGGTTGCAATATGGTGTCAAGCCACTTTATATTGAGAGGAACTCAAATGCTGTAATGTTCAAGCGCTGGTTGCAATATTGCGTCAAGCAACTTTATATTGAGAGGAACTCAAATGCTGTAATGTTCAAGCGCTGGTTGCAATATTGCGTCAAGCCCCTTTATATTGAGAAGAACTCAAATCCTGTAATGTTCAAGCGCTGGTTGCAGTATTGCGTCAAGCCACTTTATATTGAGAGGAACTCAAATGCTGTAATGTTCAAGCGCTGGTTGCAATATGGTGTCAAGCCACTTTATATTAAGAGGAACTCAAATGCTGTAATGTTCAAGCGCTGGTTGCAATATCGCGTCAAGCCACTTTATATTGAGAGGAACTCAAATTCTGTAATGTTAGAGTGCTGGTTGCAATATTGCGTCAAGACATTTTATATTGAGAGGAACTCAAATGCTGTAATGTTCAAACGCTGATTGCAATATGGTGTCAAGCCACTTTATATTGAGAGGAACTCAAATGCTGTAATGTTAGAGTGCTGGTTGCAATATTGCGTCAAGACATTTTATATTGAGAGGAACTCAAATGCTGTAATGTTCAAACGCTGATTGCAATATGGTGTCAAGCCACTTTATATTGAGAGGAACTCAAATGCTGTAATGTTCAAAAGCTGGTGGCAATATTGCGTCAAGCCCCTTTATATTGAGAAGAACTCAAATCCTGTAATGTTCTAGCGCTGGTTGCAGTATTGCGTTAATCCACTTTTTATTGAGAGGAACTCAAATGCTGTAATGTTCAAGCGTTGGTTGCAATATCGCGTTAATCCACTTTATATTGAGAGGAACTCAAATGCTATAATCTTCAAGTTCTGGTTGCAATATCGCGTCAAGCCACTTTATATTGAGAGGAATTCAAATGCTGTAATGTTCAAGTGCTGGTTTCAATATTGCGTTAATCCACTTTATATTGAGGGGAACTCAAATCCTGTAATGTTCAAGCGCTGGTTGCAATATCGTGTCAAACCACTTTATATTGAGAGGAACTCAAATGCTGTAATATTCAAGCGCTGGTTGCAATATCGTGTCAAACCACTTTATATTGAGAGGAACTCAAATGCTGTAATGTTCAAGCGCTGGTTGCAATATCGTGTCAAGCCACTTTATATTGAGAGGAACTCAAATTTATGTTGAGAGGAACATCTCATTGATAGTATGAGTCTGAGTGGGACCCCATCGTTATGAGTTTTCGGTAACCCATAAAGACTAGGACAAATCGACCCTGTAGATTTGATCAAGTTCAAAATGGACGAAGAGAGAATACCTTATTTAACCCGCTTGATTAATTTCCTCTGAACCTTGGTCTCAGTGGATGTGGTATTGTCGAATGTTTTAACTGGACCAAGAAGTGTCATCAAGGATAGTCATCATTCTATTTACGTAACAATGATAATTCAGGATGACAACTCCAGATCCCTTATCAGGTCTAGTGATAACTATGGATTTTTTGTTACGTATTCCGAAACTGCTCACTTCTCCACTTAGATCCCTAATTAAATAATGGGGTACCCGCATATTCATAGGCTAAATTATTAAGTTTAGCCTTGAGATCATTAACATGGCTAATAGATGCAGGTTGAAGTCTAACCAATTGCACAAAAAGGTCTTCAAACTCTGAATAAATTTCCTCTCGCTTTGTATTCAAAGGTGGAACGCAGCAATCCAATCCAAGAATTAAAATAGTTAGCTCCAAATTAGAAAATTCAACAGATGAAATATAAAGGACAGTCCTGGTGATATTCGGGTCAACTGAACATCGGTACTTTTTAAATATAAGGTACTGCAGACTCTTATCATTTTTAGATCGAAGTCTAGAAAGACTATGTTAAATGATAAGAGCTTAATACCTGTTAAACGTCATCATCATCATCATCATCCTGTCGCGCTAACAGAACGGATATCCCTGACCCTCTCTCACCACTCCCCCTATCGTCCATTGCTTCCGGAAGGTCTTCAGGGATACATCCAGTATTCCGTCTTGTGTGCATTGACATGGAGGCCTATGCCTGCAGTGGCTCGTTCCAGACTATGTAGCAGGGTTTTGGCTTGGGCAGGTGCATTTGCCAGAAGCGCTATGTCATCGGCGTAGTGAGCGTCGGTAATTGTTTTTGCAAGGTACCTTCTGCTTCTTTCTTCTTCTTTTTTTGTTAGCTTGAAACCGTTTTCTTTGATTTTATCGATAGATTTTCTAAGCACGTAGTCTAGACAGATGATAAAGAGGTATGGAGCTAATGTGTCTCCTTGCAGTACACCTACTACAATGTCGAAGTAGTCTGTGTCTCCCTCCGGAGAATGGACTTTTACTTTGGTGTTTCTATACAGCATCATTATGGCTGCGACGGTTTCTTTTGGTAGGCCGTTGGCGAGTAGAATTTGCTCCATCTTTCCTCTGAGAATGGAGTCAAAGGCCTTGGTAAAGTTGACAAATAATATTGTTGCCTGTAAGTTTTTTGCACGTACACCTTCAAGAATTCGATGGATAGTCAAAATTTGTGAGGTCGTGGGTCTATTTCTCCGGAAGCCATTTTAGTTCTTTCTAAGTATGTTGTCAATTTTTGGTTCTATGCAGTTGCGTAGTAGGGCATTGTATATCTTGGCCTGTTAAACGTAATCGATCAAAAAAAGACAAAGTGCAATGAAATTCTCTTTTTAATCGTAAATATCTTTCCCTCAAACTGGCAAGGTCAACAGAGAGTTTATGTAGAGAATTCTGCATAAATGCAGTTTCAATGTTCAATCCTGGATATAAATTTGTCCTTTTAATCCTAAAGGAAATAAAATGCGGACAAACCTTACTGTTTTGGCAGGAATGAAAGAAAGAAATGTTGGATATAATGGTCGTAATTCTATTTTTTAACATTAAAATATTATTCAGACTATTGATAATATCTTGGTTGTATCTAGTCTTTAAATATTTAAAGTTTTCATGGTGGGGGGGTTACAAAATCTAGGAATAGCCCAAAAGAGACCTATCTTAATCATGTTAGAATATTAGAATATGAAGGTCTACCGGTTGCAATCCTCGCTGATCATAACCTTTATCGAAGATAAACAATTAAAAAAAGACATTAAAATATTTAACTGGAATATATATATATATATATATATATATATATATATATATATATATATATATATATATATATATATATATATATAAGTCATTTACTAATTATATTTTTATGTTCTAATATTATTCCTTGTATAAATAATAATATTTTGAAGTCTTGATAATTAAATTTGGAAGCATTTACTCCAAAAACAAAAACAAAAAACAAAACCCAAAAAATAAAAAAAGTGTCAAAATTAAGTATTCCTCCTCCCACACATATCGTTGTTGGTCTGAATGGAAAAGTAATTAAACCCGGGCGAGAAAAATATAAATAAAAGATGCATAGATGTTAAACTTTCAGCTGAATAAATCTGATACGAAAACTGTCAAAATAATGATAACTGTAAAAATCTAATAGAAGAAAAGTTGCATCACAAATAAGAATGTAAGATCAAGCCACAAAACCAGATAAGAATAAAAGTTGTATGTGGACTTTTACTAATTTAAAACTTACTCACTTTACAGACCTACGTATGTTCTTTTTTTTTTTTTGTAACGTGCCGAAGCGACAGATTCATAGATAATAATCAACACCTGGGTCTAATATAGCCACAATCTACTACCTATAAAAAATTACGAATCCTAATCCAAATCAACGTGGGACCCAGAAAACAGATCCTGATATCATTGAAATACTAGAAATACACCAGAAAACAAATAACGAACTAGATAGTAAAACAATATCAGACACACCAAGTACTTGCAAACAAGAACAGTCTAACCAAAATTAATCGCCAATTTCTGATAATAGAAACACCCCAAAACCCCGAACAACACAGAGCAAACACTAACACAAGAACAAAAAATAAATCTAGAAAATGTAAAGAGAATTATGAATAAACAAAAGGCTACCTTGTCATCACTAAGGAACATAAAATGGAGAACAATCAAGATGAAAACGGGAAAAATAAATCAACTATTAACATATATACCGACAAAAAACATAACCGAATTAAATGAACTAATCAGTGCAAAATTAATTCGTGAGAAAATAGGGATTCCCTTAAAGAGTATGAACAAAAAATCAAAACCTTGATGGGAAATTCGACTGGAAACGCAGATAAGAAAGGTACGAAAACAGGCCAAAATGATAAAACAAAGGAAAAACGCTGGAATATGTTCGGACAAAAAGGAAAAAAAGCAACACAAGAAAAAATAACAATACCATTTAAGGAAATAAACCAGAAAATACTGGCAAAAGAAGGAAGATTAAGAAGATATCACCAAAACAATAAAGACAAAACGGAACATTCCAAAACAATGAAAGAAAATTCTACCAAAAAGTTGGGGGAGATGACATGAAAACATACGAACAACCGGGTGCAAGAGAAGCTGAAAAATTCTGGAGTGAAATATGGCAACCAAGAGAACATAACAAAAAAGCCAAATGGATAAGCAGATTGGTGAAAGAGTGAGGACACGAAGAAAGTGGAAATATACATAGATTCACTGAGAATGACACTAAAAAAATATCAAATTGGAAAACGCCAGGCCATGAAGGAATACATGGATTCTGGTTCAAGAAATTCACCACCATTCATGACAGACTAGCATTCGAAGTGAACAGATGTCTACAAGAAACATACGTAACCGAATGGATGACCAAAGGAAGGACCACATTGATCCCGAAAGACCCACTCAAAGGAACCGCCCCAAACAACTACAGACGAATAACGTGCTCACCTATGATGTGGAAAATACTAACGTTACAATAAAGTAAGAGATTTATGTCTCGCTAACAAGCCGCGGATTGTTCCCAGAAAAACAGAAAGGATAAGAGCAAAACAAGACGCAAAAATCTAGCTATGGCCTAAATTGACTACTAAAAGCCATATATGATCCCACAAAGCGGGATAATAAACTGTCTCAAAATGTACAAAATAGCAGATGAAGTCATAAACTTTATCGAGAAAACCATTAAAACCTGGTGAGTGGAATTGACAGCAGGGGGTAAAAGTTTAACTGAAACAAAAATCCAAAGAGGTATATTCCAAGGCGATGCACTATCACCATTACTATTTATAATTGCGATGAAGCCACTAAACCACATACTCAGGAAATGCACAGCCGGATACAAACTTACTAAATCGCAGTAAAAGATAAATCACCTAATGTACATGGGCGACATCAAACTGTAAGCCAAAAATGAAAACGAACTGGAAACTCTAATACCCACAGAATATACAGTGAGGACATAGGAATAGGATTTAGCATAAAAAAATGTGCCATACTAGTAATGAAAAGTGGCAAACGACATTTTACGGACAGAACAGAACAACGAAATCTAGACAAAATTAAAACGCTCGCAAAAAAGGAAACCTACAATTACTTGGACATCTTGGAAGCCGACACCATCAAACAAGTGGAGATGAAAGAAAAAATTAAGAAAGAATATCTCAGGAGAACCAGAAAGCTACTCGAGACAAAACTATGTAGTAGAAACCTTATCAAAGGAATAAATACCTGGGCTGTACTCCTCGTTAGATATTTTTGAAGTGGACCAGAGAAGAACTTAAGCAAATGGACCAAAGAACAAGAAAACTAATGACCATGCATAAGGGATTACATCCCAGAGTTGAGGTTGACAGACTATAAGTCTCAAGAAAGGAAGGAGAAAGATGACTTGACCGCACTGAAGACAAACTCGAGGACTACATAGAAAAGCACGAAGGAGGACTGATTGCAGCCACAAGAAACAATACTGACAACACGAAGACTAACGGAATGATGATAACTTGAAAACAAAAATTGGAACAAAAACAACACTCTGTGTGTTTTAAACGACTAATAAGCAACATCTCGCACGAGAAAACCTGGGCGTGGCCAAGAAAGGGAAACCTTAAGAGAGAAACTGAATCTCTCCTGATAGCAACACAAAGCAATACAATAAGAACCAATCATATCAAGAATAGATAAGATGCAACAAAATAGCAAATATATGTTATGTGGTGATAGAGACGAAATGATCAATCACATAATAAATGAATGCAGCAAATTAGCCCAAAAATAGTATAAGGTTAGGCACGAATAGGTGGGCAAGGGGATCCATTTGGAATTGTGCAAGAAATTCGAGTTTGACCATACGAACAAATGGTAAATGCTCAACCCAGAATCGGTTCTGAAGAATGACACACCCAAACTCCAATGGTATTTTGACATACAAACGGATCACCTAATCTCGTCCAGACGACCAGACTTTATAATAAATAACAAAAAAAGAAAACTGGCAAAATTGTGGACCACAGAGTAAAATCAAAAGAAAGGGAAAAGAGAGATAAATACCTCGGCCTTTCTAGGAAACTGAAAAACTGTGGAAAATGAAAGTGACGTTTATACCAATTGTAATTGGTGTTCTCAGTACAGTCACCAAAGGATTAATACAGGGACTGGTGGACTTGGAAATAAGAGGACGAGTGGAGACTATCCAAACTACTGGATTATTGAGATCGGCCAGAATACATAGAAGAGTCCCGAAGACCTAAGGACACTTGCTGTCACTCAAACTCCAGTGAAAGACCATCATCTAACGCTGATGGGAAAAACTCTCCAGGAGTAGTAATAATAATAATTATTATTATTCTTGGAAAAATATCTAAGTTTTCTCAGAAATATGTTTTTAATTTAATTCGCAATGAGAAAAATGATATGAGTGCCAAACTAAGAAAACCTCTGTAAAAGCATGTCCGGAGTGGCTTGAACAGAAGTCTATCATCAAATCTTGAGTAGCTAAGAAGAGCAACTCATATGAAATTTACTGAAGAATGTGTGAAGCATATTTGAGTCAAGAATATTACAAATGGACAAACTTTGGGTTTGCTAAAAGTAACCTGAGTCAGTAACATGAGACAGCTCATGGAGTAGAAACACACTGACTCTCTGGTAAAGAAAAAGTTCTAGACGCAGCAGTCGGCAAAAAGGATCATGCTGACAGTCTTCTAGGTCATAAAAGGACTCATCAGTATTGATTTCCTTGAAAAAAGCACAACTGTAAACAGTTATTCCTATTGCCAACTCTTGGGGGCTATATTTTACCTTATTTATTGACTGAGCATCATAATATGTCGGTTAGAGAAAATTTGTAAATATTTCTTTCTTGAAAGTCTTTATTTCACTCTTACAGTCAAAATTGTTGCGTTGTTTTGTTCTCAAAATTGGTCAAGTGATTCTAATTTGATGGTCGACTTCAAACGTTTTGATCAATTGTGTGAGATTTGATTCAAAAAACATCTTTTTGTTGTAGATAAAGTATTATAACGTTACGCTTTAGCGGTTTATAAGTCGTTACAAATGTTTCAATTCAATGAATATGTAAGGCATCCATTTACAATCGAATGGTTACCTACAATTCGAGTGGGTTTGACCAGCAAAGCAAGAAGGTCAGGGTTCGATTTCTGCCAATTCTAAACAGTTCATTTAATCTGGCATTTGTTTAGAATTAATATTTGTTCAGAAATGCAAACAATGTATGACGTCACACAGTGTTGTGTACAATATGGAAATGAAAACTTATTTTTAGATTTAAATGAAACCAAAAGATCATACAATATAAAACAAAATAAAAAGTAAAATTTTTCAAGGATAGGACAATTTCATAAAAAAGTACTCGAATTTTCAATGGCTTTTCATTCTTTTTTAGTTTGTTCTTTTCTTGTTAATTAAAACAAGGTCTGAACTTTTGACCTGCATTTTGGGAAACCGTTTGTATCTCAAAATTTGACACAATTTTGTTCGTATCATTTTCTAGTACTGATTCTAGTTTGTGCATATACCATTTGCTTGTATGATCAAACTTCACTCTCTTGCATAATTTGCAGTGGATCAGCTTTCTTACCCAGTCATATATGCTTCTGTATTTCTTTTGAGCTAGTATACTACTTTCGATTATTATATGTTTAATAGTTTTATCTCTATCACCACTTGTTTATTTCTTCCCTTTCTTACTTTTTCACTCTGTAGTACACTGGAACGAGAAAATTCGTGAAATGGTAAGTTCTTTCCTTCTTGTTAATTATCTCTTAGTCAGATCATCTAACTGTTATTAGGTTTGTATCTCAAAATCACAGAGAATTTCGGGCGTTTCATTTTCTCGAATGGATTCTGGTTTGCGCAAAAATCATTTGGTAATATGATCAAATTCTAACCTCTTGCATAATTCTCAATGGATCACCTTTCCTACCCAGTCATGTCTACTCTTGTATTCCTTTTGAGCCAGTTTGCTGCATTCGCTTATTATGCGATTAACCGTTTCATCTCTATCATCACATAACCTACATTTCTTCTACGTAATATCGATGTTTGCTTTGAAGTAATTGATTCTTATAGCATCATCTCAAATTTTCATACCAATAGTACCGGGCGTCCTTGTGGTGTAATAGATAAAGTGCTGAACTGTGACCTCAAAGTGAACGAGTTCGAATGGTTTTCACTGAAGTCTGAGTGAAAACTATTTTCTTCTGCTCTCCATGACTTTACTTAATGTCTGATTTCGGTAGTGCTGTGGTCTGAATGATTTCAATCCTTCTGCTGTCCACAAGTTCACTCAGTCTCTTTTCCAGGTTTTTCTGGGTTATTATTATCATTATTATTATTTTATTTTTTGAGATTTTTTCACATCAGCGTTAGCTGATCCTTTCTCACTGGAATTTAAGTAACAGCAAGTCTCCTCAAGTCTCCAGGACTCTTCTCAGTATTCTTGGTGATCTTAAGAATACTGTCGTTTGGATGGTCTCCACTCGTCCTGTTATTTCTAAGCCCTCCAGTCCCAGTACAAATCCTTTGATGACTGAACCAAGCACACCAATTACAATTGGTATTACCGCTACTTTCATGTTCCATGTTTTTTTTTTCAGTTCTCTAGCAAGTTCCAGGTATTTATCCTTCTTTTCACTTTCTTTCAGTTTTACCATGTGGTCAGCCAAAACTCTTCGACAGTTTCTCTTTTCTTTTTCTTTTCTTTTTCTTTTTTCTTTTCCTTTTTTTTCTTTTCTTTTTTTTTTGTGGACTATCAATAGGTCACGTAGTCTGGCCAAGATTAGATGATCCATTTGCATCTCAAAATCCCAAAGAATTTTGTGCATCTCATTTTCTAGGACGGATTCTGACTTATGAATATACCATTTGTTCGTATAGCCAAACTTAAACTTCTTGCACAATTCCCAGTGGGTCCCTTCTTCATCCGGTCATATCTAGTCTTATCCTCTTTTATTATTTACTTCTTGAGAGTTTTTCACTTCAGTGTTAGCTGATGATCTTTCCCTGGAGTTTCAGTGACAGCAAGTCACCTCAGGTCTCTAGAACTCTTCTCAATATTCTGGACGTTCTCAATAATGTAGTTGTTTGGATGGTCTCCACTCGTCCTCCTATTTCCAAGTCCTCCAGTCACTTTATTAATCCTTTGGTGACTGTACCAAGAGCGCCAATCACGATTGTTACCTTCAAGTTCCATAGTTTTTCAATTCCCTAACAAGGTCGAGATACTTATCCTTCTTTTCACTTTCTTTTAGTTTTATTCTGGGGTCAGCTGGGACAGCTAAGTCCACAATTTTGCAAGTAATCTTTTTTTGTTGTTGATTATTATAGGGTCTGGTTGTCTGGCCGAGATTAAGTGATCCGTTCGTATGTGAAAATCCCATAGAAATTAATGTGTATCATTCTTCAAAGCAGATGTTTGGTTGTAACTATACCAGTTGTTCGTATGGTCAAATTTCAAATTCTTACATAATTCCCAGTGGATCACCTTGCCCACCAAGTCGTGTCTAGACTTATACTCCTTTTGTGCTAATTTACTGCATTCACTTATTATGTGATTGATCGTTTCGTCTCTATCACTACATAACCTACATTTGCTATTTTGTTGCGTCTTTTCAATTCTCGCTTTGGTATGATTAGTTCTTATGGCGTTGTTTTGTGCTGCTATTCGGAGATATTCTGTTTCTTTCTCAAGGTTTCCTTTTCTTGGCCACGCCAACATTTTCTCGAGCAAGATGTTTCTTATTAGTCATTTACAACGCCCATAGAATTGTTTTTTTCTTCCTATTTTTGTTTTCTAGTTATTGTCATTCTGTTGGTCTTCGTGTTGTCAGTATTGTTTTTGGTGGTTGTAATCAAATCTCCTACATGCTTTTCTATATAGTCCTCGAATTGTTATATCGATGTGTCAACGTTGTCTTCAGTGCGGTCAAGTCCTCTTCTTCCTTCCTTTCTTGATACATATTGTCTGTCAACCTCATCTCTTGGAGGTAATCCCTAATGCATGGTCATTAGTTTTCTTGTTCTTTGGTCCATTTGCTTAAGTTCTTCTCTGGTCCACTTCAAAAAAGGTCCCGAATATCTAACGAGGAGTAAAGCCCAGGTATTTATTCCTTTGATAAGGTTTCTACTACATAGTTTTGTCTCGAGTAGCTTTCTGGTTCTCCTGAGATATTCTTTCTTAATTCTTTCTTTCATCTCCACTTGTTTGATGGTGTCGGCTTCCAAGATGTCCAAGTAATTGTAGGTTTCCTTTTTTGCGAGCGTTTTAATTTTGTCTAGATTTTATTGTTCTGTTCTGTCCGTAAAATGTCGTTTGCCACTTTTCATTACTAGTATGGCACATTTTTTATGCTAAATCCTATTCCTATGTCCTCACTGTATATTCTGTGGGTATTAGAGTTTCCAGTTCGTTTTCATTTTTGGCTTACAGTTTGATGTCGCCCATGTACATCAGGTGATTTATCTTTTACTGCGCTGTAATAAGTTTGTATCCGGTTGTGCACTTCTTGAGTATGTGGTTTAGTAGCATCATTGCAATTATAAATAGTAATGGTGATAGTGCATCTCCTTGGAATATACCTCTTTGGATCTTTGCTTCAGCTTAGCTTTTCCCTCCTGCTGTCAATTTCATCCACCAGGTTTTGATGGTTTTCTCGATAAAGTTTATGACTTCATCTGATATTTTGTACATTTTGAGACAGTTTATTATCCAGCTTTGTGGGTCCATACAATATGCCTTTTTGTATTCAATTTGGCATAGCTACATTTTTTCGTCATGTCTTGCTTTCGTTGAGGATGTGGTTATCTATGTATAGTAACACTCTTGTGCCTCTGTATTCTTTGCTGCATCCTTTCTGTTCCTTTGGGAACCATCCGCAGCTTTCTAGCGAGTAGTAAATTTCTTCCTTTATTTGTGCTGTTAATATTTTCTACATAATTGGTAGGCAGGTTATGGGTCTATAGTTATTTGGGGTGGTTCCCTTGAGGGGTCCTTCTGGATCAATGTTGTCTTTCCTTTGGTCATTCATTCGGGTACGTGTGCTTCTTGTTGACATCTGTTCATTTTTAGTGCTAGTCTGTCGTGAATGGAGGTGAATTTCTTGAACCAGAATCCATGTATTCCATCATGGCCAAGCGTTTAAAATTTGATATTATTTTTAGTCTTTTTTTGACTAAACCTATGTGTATTTCCGCTTTGGGGCCTTCTTCGAGCCCTTCTAATTCTTTTTTCATATTGCTTATCCATTTGGCTTTTTGTTATGTTCTCTTGGTTACGATATTTTAGTCTAAAATTGTTCGGTTTCTCTTGCACCCGATTGTTGGTATGTTTTCGTGTCATCTCCCCCCAATTGTAAGTAGAATTTTCTTTCGTTGTTTTGGAATGCCCTGCTTTGTCTGTATAGTTTTACCCTTTGTGGATATCTTTTTAATCTTCCTTCTTTCGTTAATACTTTCTGGTTTCTTTTCTCAAGTTGTGTTGTAATTTTTCCTTATGTTGCCTTTTTTGTCTCTATATGTTCCAACGCCTTTCCTTTATTTTATCATTTTTATCTGTTTTCGTAGGGTTTTTTTATCTGCGTTTCTAGTCGAATTTCCCATCCTGGTTTTGATTTTTTCTTAGTGTTTTTTGAGGGTATACCAATTTTCTTATAAACTAATTTCGCTCCTGTAAAGCTTAGTTCATTTAATTCGGGTTATATTATTTGTTATATAATTTAATTCGAGTTATATTATTTGTTATATTATTTGTTGATATATAAGTAAGTACTTGATTTATTTTTCTGTTTCCGTCTGGACCGTTCTCCATTCTATGTTTCATAATTCTCTTTAAATTTTCTAGATTTATGTTTTGTTCTTGTGCTTGGTTATGTATTGTTTGGTTGTGTGGAGTTTCAATTTTCCGAAATTGGCTGGTCATTTCGGTTAGACTGATTTTGTTTGTCAGTATTTGGTGAGTCTGATATTGTATTAGTATCTTGTTCATTATTTATTTTCTGGAGTATTTCTAGTATTCCAAGGTCAAAAAACCAACCTTTCTTTATTATTGTCCTAACTTGTTGTCTGAAAACTAGCTCATTATTGCTAGATCTATATCCCCTTTGAGTAGGGTTACTCCAAAAATTGCAGTGTCATGCAAGCTGGTTGTCTTCCCAAGTCCGTGTTTTGTGTTTGTGTCTCTTATTTTTGTGGTTCCTTAAATCGTCATTCACGTACCTAAAAAGAACAGCCAACATTTGCAGGATGACGATCGCTTCTCTCATGTTGGCTATCAGGAGAGCCCCCGCTGATCATGACAACCAGGCCTGTTGCCTGGGAACAACGTTGCGTTATATTTTTGTTCAACATTTTTATCATGGGTGGTATAGTGTGGCTATACCAGACCCAGGGTTTTTTTTTTTAATCAACACACCTGACACAGACGTGGCCTAGTTTCGTTAGAGAAAACTATTAAGCGGGTCAAAAAAATATTTTTCCCTGTTTTCTCTTTCTCCTCTTAAAGAAGGGAGGGAATGATAAAAAAGCCTACATTTAAGCTACTTTAAAATTCAGAGGTATTTTAAGTCTCGAGCAATTGACTCGTCGAGACCAGTTATTGTAGGATTAAGCTCTGTAAGGATTATTTTAATCTGGTTATTCTTGGACCGACAAATAACAATAGTAGTTACATTAAAACCATCGACAGATACTAACATTTGAGCGATAATTTAGTTAGCTTCTCGGGTCGTCAGTTTGAGATTAGAACATGATAGTAAGCAGCTTTCTATATCTTTGACTTTTTACTTGACTTTTAAGAAAGTTTGAGCGAACATTTATATCCCTTCCGCCTTGTTTATTCTTTTTTTGTTGTTTGTTTATTTTTTGTTTGTTTGTTGTTGTTTTTTTTTTGTCTGTTGTTTGTTTGTTTTTTTTACTTTTTTCTTCTCCACCTCTCTCTACTCCTAATTACTTTACAAGAAACGAAAGATTTTGATTTGATTTTAATTTCAATTTACACAGAAAATAATTAAAAAATAATGTTACATAGCCATAATACACGGATGTGTGAAATGGACATAGGGAATCCGAAATACACGAAACACTTGCGACTTCTTAGTTCAGGTACGAAACTTTTTATTACCTTTGAGTTTAAAGGTTTTCCGACATAAGGAGAGTGATACACAATCTTTCTAGGCTGACTTTTCCATCTGCACCTCCCCCCACCACCACCACCACGTGCGGCACCCGCTGCAAGGCCTCGGCAAGCTCCGAAAGTCAACTTACTTCTTCGAAGGCAAAAACTCAACTAACTGACTTTTCTCAAATCCCCAAAATCCTCTGCGCACGCTTCCGGTGCGTGACGTCATTCACATCCTCCGATATCTGGGATTTTTATTTTGACATCTCTGAATGACACATCCTCCCCGCGCGCGCGTGAACACCTGTGCTCATGTTACCCCTAACTAACCCATGCGCTAAGCGAGAGGTTCTCAGCCTAACTAAACCGAAAGGCAAGATATATAAAACGAAATCCCTCGGCCATTATATTACAATAATAATAATGATTATAATAATTATTGTAACTGTAATAGTAATTATGTTCGTAACAAAGACAGAAAACATGCTTATTAATACCAATATTAGAGCGATAATTTAGATACCTTTTCATTATTATTATCATTACAGTAATCTATTTTATTTTTATCATTATTACCGTTGTTATTACGAGTTATGTTTTCACCGTTATAATTTTATCGTCTTTGTTGTCTCTGTTTTTATCATTAGTTGTATTAGTTTTATCAGGATTATCACAGGAGTCTGAAGTTCATGTAATGCAATATAAGAGCATTATTACGTGTCACAGACCACGATTAATGTGATGCTGAAAAATGCTTGTATGTCCACTTATACTATTGTATCATCTTAGGTGGACGCAGAGTTGTTTATAATTGATAGGCGAACGAATTACCCACACAAAAATGACATTTTCTTTTTCCTCTTCTTCTTCTGTCATTTCCATTTTTCTTTCTCGTTTAATTTTTTGCAGCAAGGTAAACACTCTCAAGAAGCCCTATAATTAAGATGGCGTCGTGAGAAATCAAATAGGGTAGCGGTGAGAAAAAAATTGTTTCATAGATACCCAAGAGAGGATCATGATAGCGTGGTAACGACCATAAAAAAAGGACCAAAAATAGATAAAAATAAACATAAACATGAAATAAAACAATCTTATTCGAGCTAAAAAAACAAAAAACAAAGAAAAACGTATGAGTGGGAAAAGAATACTGGGATTCAAGAGTATCGTTTTGATAGACCTTATTTGTAAATAGAAATTGCAGCTTTTAGAGGAAAATTGCTTAACGAAACCAGATCGCTCAGATAATAAGAAAGTGATAGTTATCTCCCTATCATTGTACTTAGAGGGCGCTGCGATTGACTGTTTCTGTAAAAAAAAGATTCTAAATTTTTTTGCATTCGTTTGTTTATTCCTAAATCTTTACAGTTGAATCTGGATTAAGATGATAGAATTTTTACTTATTCCTTCCAGTTTTAGGATTGAAGAAATATTTCCTTTAATCCTAAACCCAAAATTAATAAGAAATTTCAAGTGTCACTTAGCTTCATCAGTCTATGCGACCTATCGATAGTACTGAGAATATACTGAGTACATCCATAGCAAAGAGGTAAGAAGATTTTCCCATTCGCAAAAAAGTGGTATCCGCAGTAAGACACTTAACTGCATCCGATGGTGAGACTCCGATCCAGGAGATTGGGAGAGTATTGAGTATCCCTTCATCGCCATTACTCCCATGTCCACTCTGACCCGTAGTGGTAATATCTGTTAGGTTTTCATCATTGGATCAAATAAATCTGTTTAAAAGTTATTTGTATTCGATTGGACTGTGTCCAAAAAAACTCTGAAGAAACAACTACACAAAAAATGTAAATATGAAACCAACAATGGACGCGATTTCCTAACCTCTAGACATAAGATAATTCTGGACGGGTTGACATGCCATTAAAATCAACCAATCAATCTATCAATTAATTATAATGTATCGATGCCTTCATCTCTTATAAAGACGCGTGCCAAATCCCGAACGTTATTGATAAGCCGATTTTTTAAAACTTGAGCTTACATTTTTGTTGGTCAAACACAATTATAGTAACAAATTAAAAGGAATATTGGTAATTAACCCACTTCCCACCAACTCTGGATTTGACACAAGATTGTTTTATCGTGGGGAGCCACGCACAAATCAATATTGAACAAATGTACTCCACTTTTGGAGTAACTCTGGTACCAAGCAATAAATTCAGCTCTGCCAAGCAGATATTACCTGAGGATAAGGCACCGTGGGACCAGATGATCCGCTTAATAAAACTCACTCAGCACGAACTAAAGGGAAAATTGATCAGTGATCGATATAGGAAAATCCCGATTAAATAACCCATTTATCCAACTTCAAATAACAAGTGTAAAGTCTATGTCATGACCGGCTCTAAATACTGGTATCACAGTCAATAATCCAGGACAACAATTGCTTGGAGGGGGCTCATTGTCATTTGATAAACTTGGCATTGTTGCGGCACAAGTATGGAGCATCCATTTAAAATCAAACTCACTGACAATAAAACTTAAATAAAGAATCAATAATCCAATACTTTAAAGGGTTATATATATTTCGGTTTGGTTTGATGGCATATCAACCATTGTAGGTTATTGCATGCTGAATCCATTTTTATACATAAAAACAGTTCTATTTTAAACAATTCAGTTTAGCATAAGTACACAGTTTAGTTCTATTTAATCCATAGATAGGACCTTAAAGGAGCTACCACTCCGGGCTAGAGTAGATCTGGGGGCGATGACAATAAAGGAGTACTCTGCATTCCTCAAAGCTCTAGCATTAATGGAGCCTCACCATCAGATTGTTTAGAGTCTTACCCCTCTGCAGAGATGCAGTTGGTGTATTCTGCAGCCCCAGTCGATTGGACCAATCATCAAGGTATGCCGACAGTACCGATTCCCTTAACTCTCTCTCTCTCTCTCTCTCTCTCTCTCTCTCTCTCTCTCTCTCTCTCTCTCTCTCTCAAACTCTCTCAGTCATCGCTCTTGATTAGTCCTCTAGATGGCACCCAATATCCGCAGAGCTAATAAATGTAAATTTGGGCTGGTTGACTAACACTGGTATGTCCATGTCTAGGAGTCTATCGGAGAACATCGTTTATGAGTTCGTCCTAATTTCACCAGCAGTGCCCAACATACCTTGATCGTCTTACTTGAATGTTTGTGAGATGGGAGGCAAGTAACCATACAGCTGCTGTTTTGTAAGGTACCGCAGCTAGGATTTGTTCAAAACTCTACTCAGCATCCATATATAGTTCCCATCTAGCGTTTGGTTAGAGTCTAAAGGGTGCAACTCTACAGTAGTACTGACAAGTGTACAGCTTAGGAGGATTACCGTTTTATTCTATCTGAGAATATATATATATATGTATATATACATACATATGTGTGTGTGCGTGTGTGTGTGTGTGTGTGTGTGTGTGTGTGTGTGTGTGTTCTATAGAAGAATTTTAATTCTAAAGAGAGACCCTTTTCTGTATTTATACGTGTATCATTGATTGTCAAATCAGTGCAAAAAATCAGTACAAAAAGATTTTAAAAAATGTCTTATTGTTCTTTGACGTTTAACAGTTCAGATAGATAGATAGATAGATAGATAGATTGTATGAACAAGCAAGGGTAGATATTACACAGCGATATATATCAATAACAATGTCATTGATAGATTGATAGATAAAATATGTGTTAGAGAAAGAGAGAGAGAGAGTAGACACACTAATATGTATATACCAACCCCTTTACATAAGCAGGGAATGACATAAGGTCAATTTTAAGCGGAGCTTTCTTCTCCTAGACCAGATGCCACACTAAGGTTAAAAATCCGGTCTCCTCTATTATTTTCCCATAGCTAGAGGGAGAATAGTTGGATGCATCCTTTTCCCAAGAGTATAAAACACTAACATAGATAGATAGATAGATAGATAGATAGGTTATGCATTAAGATTTACCTGATATACTTTCCGATATTTTAGTGAGTTTTAAAAGAAAAGAGGAAAAATTAACCTAATAAGTCGCCCAGAGCAGTCATAAATCTTTTTAAATAGCCTTCCATGGACACAGATTTTGAGAATGTTATTGAAATATGTGGAGAAAAATTTCCCCTGATCTCTAACTTGGTCATCTTAAGTTGCGTAGGCTGTTAGTCGGGAAAGCCGAGAACTAGAAGAACGCAGGGTGGTTGATGATTTGAGCTGACCCCAAGAGATCCGAAAAGCAATGAAATCTTAAGTTTCGATTTCAGAGATCAGTTGCGTCAGATCTGGATCGCTGTTGATGGCCACTACCGTCGTTTCTCTCTCGACACAGATACAGTAAAAACAAAACATAACAGAGGAATTTACAACAAATGTAGACGTTACCCAGTCTGCCTCTTCGTGTAAATTATAGTCTTTCTAACGATAAAATACCGCCCTCCAGTAAAGCTAGAATTATTCTGGGGTTATCAGATAAATAGGAAAACAAAGTCTTATCTCGAATTGCAGGACTATTATTCCTAAGTTTGTTGTTTTGTCACGACCAACCGGCTGTTTCGACAGATATGATCTGCAATATCTCTCTCGTGGCGTATTATATACGCATATACTAAAATACACATATGTGTCTGAATATATATATATATATATATATATATATATAAACTATCACCTATAAATAAATGCACCCCGACCAATTCTTTATAAAATGTTAATTTTCTTATAAACAAAGGATACCAGAATTTAATTTTATTTATACAGTCAAAACGGATACTATAAGATATTATTTATTACCAAAGTCTCCAACACTGAAGCTCTGTAACCAATGAGAAATTGCGATACCTCTGTAAACACAAATACAATTGAATAAATATATATATATATATGTGTGTGTGTGTGTGTATGTGTGTGTGTGTGTGTGTGTGTGTGTGTGTGTGTGTGTGTGTTTAACTGACTTCGGTATAAAATAATCGAACAAAGGTTTACATGCTGTAAAACCAACCAACCTAGTAATACCTGTTTTGGTTGTGTAATATTTCATAAGAAATAATTATATCATGGCATCTTTAGATTAGAAGAAAATGATCGTTTTATAAAAACATTGTTACGGATGCACTAATTTATGGGCAATATTGTAATACTAAATTATATCCAATTTGATTGTATAATGTTCCACTAAAAATAATTAATCGACCCATTGGCCTAGTGGGTATAGTGTTCGCTAATGGCCTAGGAGTCCGGTGTTCAATCCTATGTCGAGTCATATCAAATACTCAAAAAATGGTATTCGATACCTCTCTGCATAACACTTTGTATTGTAAGGTACGTATCAAGGGTAAAATAGAGCAATCTAGGGAAAGAAGTAGTGCCCTCCTGTGCACCTCAGTGTATTAGCTATTGAAAACAGAGCCTTCAAGTCGCCCTTGACTACGGTCAGACAACTTTACTAACTAGAAATAAAAAAGAATTGGTATCTTTCGTTAGAAGAAAATGAACTTTTTATAAAAAATATTGTCAAGGATGTCCTTATTTATAAGTGGTACTGTATATGAATTACCAAGTATCCTAAGAATCGCAATAATCTGTCTCTCATTTTGAAGCTCTGGGGAGTGTTAAGCGTTTCTTGATTACTATTACTCCCAGGACCACTTTGACTCGGTATAATAGTACTTGTAAGGAATTCATTCATGGGTCAAATAGATCTGCTTGAAAATTATTTGTATAAGATAGGAATACTTGAAACCATATTATTGTGTGAAAATTATTTGTATTAAGAATGGTTGCTCGTGTTGTATTTTGACCTTCGACCCGGCCAAAAATGCCATTCAGAGTGATGCACCGGAAGGAAGTGACACATTCTAATGGCAGTTATGAGAGGAAATCGCGTGGGCGGAAATTGGCTGATGAAATGGGACGAGGTAAAAAATACCCATGGTACATTTATAGACTGATGCACCGGAAGAAAGTGACCTGTGAACTGCATGACAGTTATTTCCGCTTGATGACGATTAAACATTCGATTTCAAAGATCGAGTGGGCGACTGAGTGGGCTTTGAACTATTATATAACTCAGTCAAGACAGAAATCAGACAGTTAGAGATCGGACGGAGTTATAGACGAGATGTGGTAAGGAAAGCCACACCAGGCCGAAGGGGCTCGGGGCCCCGATTGAGTTGGGGTCCAGAGAAGTTGCTGATAAGATGCAGTAAAGAAAGCCATTACCCAGTAGAGTGGGCGTCTGGGCCTCCGGTTGCGCAGCCCTAGAGAATGGGAAAGACACAACGCTGACGGCCATAAGAGTGGGGTCAATATATTGCAGTTCTGTTCGGTCTCCAGCTCCCTCTCACAGTAAAACCTTGAATAACCTTTTCAAACCCTTACAATAAAGTGAGAGGTACATATTTTTCTAGAGAAGTCTTCACTCGCCCTTTATCGTTGTGTCGTTGTGAATTATTCTGCATGTATATGCATGTGTATATGCATATGAGAATATAACAGTTGAAACTCTAATTGTTTATAAAGAATTATCATTATTAGTTACAAGAAACCAAATAATTGTGTGTACACAAATGATTATTACTAAATATTAATATTTATTCTAAATTATAAAATAATGTATAAATTAATACATAAATTAATAATGTATAAATTATTAGTATTAGATAGAAATACTTCAAACTATATAATTGGACAGACAATTATAACCAAATAAAAAAATGAGAAATTAGGATTAACAACTTTACTGAGACCTGGGGTTCAAGCCCAGGTCGCGTCATACCAAAGACTTTAAAAATGTTACTTGATACCTCCTTGCTTAACACTCAGTAATATAAGGTACATATCGAGGGTAAAGTGGAGCAATCCCGGGAAAGGAGTAGTGCCCTCGCCTACACCTCGGTGTAGTAGCTATTGAAAAAGAAGCCTTCTGGTTGCCCTCGACTAAAGGGAGACAACTTTACTTACTTACTTTACCAGAAAAAAAGAATAAAAGGTGATCTAATTAAAACTTTCAAAATAATGGAATTTCTAATTATAATAGACATTGTTTTCATTATATCTCCTCGAAGTTGAAATTTACTATCAAGGCAGATTTCAAAAATTAAGTCTAATGACCATTTTTTTTAATAATAGGGTAATATATTTTTTCGAACAAATTGCCTAATCAGATCAAAAACAGAAATAGTGAATTAAAAATTAAGATAAGGTTAGTTTTTTGAAAAAATGGTAAGCAAAAGAATTTTAGAGGACATTTTTGGGAACCATCGGATGAATTACTTAACTGAATTCAATCTGTATATATTGTTCTTATATATATATATATATATATATATATATATATATATATATTAAGGTTAATGTAAAAAATAGTAAAGTGGAGGCATAAGAAACAATACGATCCACTGGGAATTGTGCAAGAAATTTAAATTTGACCATACAACCAAATATGCACAAATCAGAATACGTGCTCGAGAATGAGACGCATAAAATTCTCTGAGGTTTTGAGATACAAACAGATTGCCTAATCCCGACCAGAAACCAGACCTGGTGATATCACAGTTGATCACGGAGTGAAAATCAAAGAAAGCGACCTTGCCAGAGGATTAAAAAAAACTGTGGAATATGAAGGTGACTGTGATACTACTTGTAATTGTCGCTATTGTGACGGTACTCAAAGACTTAGAAAAGGGACTGTAAGAGTTGGAAATCGGAGAAAAAATCGTGACTCTACAAACTAGAATGATTTCAAGATGGCTCAAAAAAATTCTATCGAGAAAGAGGCAATAAATATAAATGTAACTTCCATGATTGAAGAATCGAAGTCATTTTGGTGTTGTAAACGGAGTCATAAGAAATCATATAATAAAATAAAATAAAATAAAAAATAAAAAAAGGAAATTCAACTGAAGGGCTAGTCAATCAGAAGATATGAAAAACAAATAAAACTCTTTAGACAAAATATTTCAAAATGACTCGAACAAATTTTACCAAGAAATAAGAAAAGAAGTTATGAATATAAATGTAACTTCCATGATTGAAGAATCGAAGTCATTTTGGTGTTGTAAACGGAGTCATAAGAAATCATATAATAAAAAAGCAATGTGAATTGAACATATAAAACAGACTTATAAAAATAATAAATCACAAATTTACGAAGATATAGAAGAGATTATTAATACACTAAAACGCACACAGAAAGGAAAATCACCGGCAATCGAGAGAATAATCAATTTCTGGCTCGACCACCAATCCTACAAACTTCAACTTATGACGAAATTCATTCAAGAAATCTTTAATGAACCTGAAAAAAATGCCAGGCTGAATCATACAAGGAGTAACATATCTACTTCCAAAAATCAAAAGAAACAATAAGCACAAAAAAAAAAACTACCGACTCATCACATACCTTCTCACAACATATAACATGATAAAGTTGGTTCTGAATGAGGAGAATAGTCAAATTCATAAAATGTAAGGATATCTTCGCTTTAAAATAAAAGAGACACAGAATTAAATGGAATTAAATGGATGCAACTATCAGCTCCTCATAAAAAGATGATCATGGAAAATTGTCGACCCGAAAAAGAAAAATCAAAGTATGGCTTGGATTGGCTACAAAATAGCATTTGATAGGATACCTTACGAATGAATTTCAAAAGTTCTAAACATTTTAATGATACTTCCATTTATAATAACATTCATTGAAATATGAAAAGCTAGGATACTAACCGGAGATTGATCCATGAAAAAGGAGACATGCTCAAAACTTATAATCTAAGCATTAACAATAGAATCTTCCTAAGAGTCTCACTTTCTCCTCTTCTTTTTTGAAGAGCTCTAATACCTCTCTCTCTCTCTCTCTCTCTCTCTCTCTCTCTCTCCATAGACCTTAAAACACAATCAATGGATATAAAACTACTTCTAAAAAAACAAACCCCATATTCTATATGGACGATTTAACGTTAGGTCTACTAGGCACTGTAAAAAGAATGAACTGATGACATTGGGGTGATGTTTGGTCGTGAAAAATGAGCGAAAGTTACATTTAAGAAAGTCACGTGATTAAAATTTGAAGACATTTTGAAAACATCTCTCTAGAAACAAACACAAAAATTTCATAATTAGAACACAATAAAACCTATGAATATTTAGAAATTAATGAAGCAAATTGTATCAATCATACTATAAATAAATAAAAAAATAAGGAAAGAAATCTATAGCAGAATAAAAACAATATTAAGAACAGAATAAAATGTAAAAAACAAATTTATAGCAATTAACACCCTGACCATACCAGTAAAGACATTAAGTTTTAATGTAATAAACTAGACGTTAGCTGAAATTAAAAAAAGACGAATACCAAAGTTAGGAAACTAATAACCTGCCACTGAATACATAACCCAAGAACAAATATAGAATGTTTCAGCGTCAAGAGTAAAAATGGAGGAAGAGGATTAATCCAAATAGAATTGACAGACCAAACAACCACTATAGTATGTAGCGCAACGATAGCGCGTCTGACTCCAGATCAGAAGGTTGCTAGTTCACGTCGGGGTCATATAAAATTCATGACTGGCTCATTGGTCTTGTGGGTAGGGTGGGACACTTGGGTTCAATCCCAGGTCGAGTCATACCAAAGACTTTAAAAATGGTACTTGATACCTACTTGTTTAACACTCAGCAATATAAAGTACGTATCAAGGGTAAAGTGGAGCAATTCAGGGAAAGGAGTAGCGTCCTCCCCTACACTTTGGTGTTGTAGCTATTGAAAAGGGAGCCTTCTGGTTGCCCTCGACTAAAGGGAGACAACTTTACTTTACTTACAACTGATTGGATGCAACTGTTAATAAATACGCCAGAGAAGCAAAAGAAAAATATTCAAAAAGTAAAGAAAGTAATAATTTTGCTAATTAACTCGACTTCACACCGAAAAAAATAGACATAAAATATAAAACAATAGAAGCACAAAAAAATCATTTAAAAAAAAGAAGCAAAAACAAAAAGACGACCAAAATTAAAAAACGCCCAGAAACAAAAAGTGGGTGTCCTCGTGGTGTAATGGTCAAAGCGATGGACTGAATCGTTGTGAGTTCGTACTCAAGTCGCGCTACTACGTTCACTTTCGAGCAAATACCCTTGGGAAAGGTATGAACCTCCCAGCCATGTGTTAAATAATACCACTATTGTTCTTCTCGGAGATGAGCTTTGGCATTAAATAACCTACAAAGGTTGATATACCATTAAACAAAAAGAAACCAAACCAAACCAGAAACAAAAAATCCTACACGGGCGATACGCGCAAAGAATTAGAAATACTGATCTATATACGAGGATCATTAAATAAGTTTCCAGACTTTTTTCGTACTTTGATAGTACACACATGAAACTCTAGTCCCCTTCGAACTAATCTCCTCTAGCTGCAATGCATTTGTTGTACCGTTCCAACAACTTCTTGGAAGGCCCCATGGAATTTCTCTTGTGTGAACGTGTCAATGACCTTCGTCACAGCCTCTTTCATCTCTTCAATTGTCTCATAACGACAGCATCTGAGTTTAGGGAATAACCAAAAGTCACAAGGAGCAAGGTCGAGACTATCGGAAGGCTAAGGAACTGCCTCGATGCCCATCTTGCTCAAATAGTCTGTGACAAGGATGGAATTGTGGACTGGTGCATTGGCCTGGTGGAAATGCCACTGACCCGATTTAAAGAGTGCTAGCTTCTTCTGACGGAATCTCTTCCTGAACTCCCTTAAAACCTCAACATAGTAACCCTAACCCTAACCCTTTGGCCAATCAACTGTGGTGTATTGACTTGCTTACTCCTCCCACACCTCTCACAGACTCCCTGCCTTCCTTGAATCTCTTATGCCACTCAAACACTCATGCTCGATTCATGCAAGCTGCTCCAAAAGCAGTCTGAAGCATTCCATAGATTTCTATGGCATTTTTTCCAAGTTTAAAACATAATTTTATTGCATATCGTTCTTCTAAAGTGTCAGATTGCATTTTGAAATTCACCAGCTGTGACAATCAGGCTTTAGTAGGGTGTATTCCAATTGCTGCTGTAGCTGTTCATTTGAAGCTGAAATCATAAAAATTGGTCAGTCAGTCATCTCATAAGATGTATAGCAATAACATACTGAATTCTCAACAGTCTACGACAATTTTAAGTGCCTTTACAAAAAAGTCTGGAAACTTATTGAATTCACTACGTATATATAGTAAAGACTTGAAAAGTGCTGCATTGAAACTGAGGGGTGAATTATAGCAGTACAGGATCAGGACCTACCAACTAGAAACTACTAGGCAAACAACAAATGCATCAAACTCAATATGTAGATTGTGCGTAGAAAAAAATAAATCAACTGACCCCTTAGTGTCCGGATTCCCAAACCTAAGACCAATAAAATATCAAGAAAGGTATAATAAAATAGGATATTACATTGATTGGAAAGTATGTAAATACTATGGAATATTGGATTGTAAAAAATGGTTTAAACACCAACGAAAATCATTAATAAAAGCAAAAGGGTCTACAATTCTCTGGGTCTTTGCTCTCCAAACTGATTGAAAAATTAAGAGCAATAGACTATATATAGTGGTTAAGAACTATGAAAGAAAAACATACCTTCTAATTGATATGTCAATGACAATAGATGATAACACATCGGTCAAAGAATATAATAAATAAATACAAAAATCTAGAAATAGAAATTGAGACAATGTGGCACCTTAAAGCTATCACCGTGCCAGTCATAAATAAAGGAAGCTCTAGGTATCATCAAGAAAGGGACGTATAAACACATTAACGTATACCAGGCTTACCCAGACAATTTGAAATTAAAAAAAACAACAACATTGCACTTGCGGAACTGCCCATCTTCTTAGAAGACTACTATTGTTATATATTGACCCTCGACCGAGCCGTCAATCAAGAGATGCACTTTTGTAAATAAGCGGAGGAACAGTGGAAGCAGGTGAATGTAAGACAATTATATAACCAGGTGCAACAGACATGCCATAAACGGAGGTGCATGAACCAATAGTTATTATATTAAGGTAAAGACAGAGAGAAGCAGATATAAGGTTTTAAAAAATAGTGAATGAGCAATTTCAGTTGGGGACAAGATGCCGAATTGAGAGCCAGCGGCAGACAGAGGGCTTTGGGCCCTCAGTGATCCACGGTTGAGCAGCCCAGCCAGAATGCGAAAGAAGTGCTGCTATGGTCAGAGGAACTTGGGTTCAATATGTTGCAGTCTGTCTCCGTCTACAACTCACCTCTCACACACAACCAACATCAACCCTTTCGAGAATAAAGTGCGAGAGATATATCTTTATGAAGCGTGTTCGTTCGTTCATTGAAGTTCGTCATTATTGTTGGCTATGTTTCCGCTTATATTTGTATAAGTATGTGGTTGTACAACACTATCAATCTAACTATAAAGTAACACCCAAAAGAGGCAGCAAAAATATAAATACATAGCATACATACATCTACCTTTCCCCCCACCTTATATCTTAAGTAATGACCTGGTGAGGAATTGTAAGAAACAGAAAATAAAACAACAAATGATTAATAATAATAATAATAATAATAATACCAAAACCCCAGAGATGACGTTGACTGACTATATGTGTCAAGAAAAGAAGGAGGAAGAGGATTTGCCATCATTGAAGACAGCCTTGACGCATCAATACAACGACTCGAGAACTACATAGAAAAGCACGAAGGAGATCTGCCTCCCACCAGACAGGACTTGACACAAGGTCAAAATCTCGAAGGCTGATTAAAGTGGGGATAAAGGGGAGGGGAAGGTCGGGAACAAGCCGAGACTCGAACCCAACCGATCATTGACTCACTAAGTGCAATGTGGGTCTAATGAGTCAAGCAGTTTCACGGACCCAAATCTGGGTCCGGGCACGTATGCCGAGTTATGGCTTAAACTAGACATCAAGGTCTAGTGCCATACATAGGGGACAAAGGTTGCAGCTCGCCCACCCGAAGGTGGCCCAACCAAAGTTGGGGGTCTTTCGGCCTCGAATCTGCCATTGATTGACACCCCATCCGGCATGATTGCCAGAGGGCCCAGCCAGAGGGCCCAGCCAAAGGGCCGAGGGAAGGAGATCTGATTCCAGCCACCAGAAACAATACTGACTAAACGAGGAACAACAGAACGGAAATAGCAAGAAAACAAAAATAGGAGGAAAAACAAATCTGTAAACGTTTTAAACGACTAACTAGCGACATCTCACACGAGAAAACGTGGAAGCGGCTAAAAAAGGGAAACCTTAAGAGAGAAACTGAATCTCTCCTGATAGTAGCACAAAGCAATGCTATAAGAACCAATCATATCAAAGCAAGAATAAATAAGACGCAATAAAACAGCAGATCTAGGTTATGTGGTGATAGAGACGAAACGATCAATCACATGATAAGCGAATGCCGCAAATTAGCTCAGAGGGAGTATAAGACAAGACACGACTGGGTGGGCAAGGTGATCCACTGGGAATTGCGCAAGAAAGGGAAGTCTGACCATACGAACAACTGGTATATGTACTACCCAGAGTTTCTTCTGGAGAATGAGACGCACAATCTTCTCTGGGATTTTGAGATACGGACGGATCACCTGATCTCAGCCAGATAACCAAACCTTATAATAATCAATAAAAAAAAGAGAATTTGCAGAATTGTGGACTTTGCTGTCCTGGATGACTTCAGAGTAAAATTGAAAGAAAGCAAAAAGAAGGATAAGTACCAGGACCTTGTTAGAGAATTTAAAAAATGTGGAACATGAAAGTGACGGTTATACTATTTGTAATTGGTGCTCTTGGTACAATCACCAAAGGATTAGTACAAGGACTGGAGAACTTAAAAATAACAGGACGAGTGGAGACCATCCAAATTACTGCATTATTAGGATCGGCTAGAATACTGGGAACAGTCCGGGAGACTTGAGGAGACTTGCTGTCACTCAAACTCCTGTGAAAGACCATCAGGTAACGCTGATGTAAAAAAAAAAACTCTCTCGGAGTAAAATAATGATAATAAAGACCTGACCTAGTAAACAAAAGAAGAGTATCTGCCAAATACTTAATGGACTTTACTGTCCCGGTGAACCACAGAGTGAAAAGAGAGTCCAGTATTTAGACCTTGCCAGAGAGCTAAGAAAGCTATGGAATATGAAGGTGACGGTGATACAAATACGAATTGGTATACTCGGAACGATCTTCAAGGGCTTGGTAAAGAGGACTGGAAGAATTGGAAATCGGAGGATTTATAGAGATTATCCAGTATTGTTTAGATCGGCTAAAATACTCAGAAGAGTCCTGGAGACCTGACGAGACTTGCTGCCACTCAGACTTTAGTGAAAGACCATCAGCTAAGGCTAGGGTGAAAATTTTACATGGAATTATAATATTGATAATAATGATAATACGACGCTACAAAATAGCAGACGTAGATTATGTGGTGATAAAGACGAAACGATCAATCCCATAATAAGCGAATGTAGCTAATTAGTGCAAAAGGAGATCAAGACAAGACACGGTTAAGTGGGGAAGGTGATCCACTGGGAATTGTGCAAATTCAAATTTGACTATAGGAACAAGTGGTATATTCACAACCCGGAATCCGTCCTAAAAAATAAGACGCACAAAATTCTTTGGGATTTTGAAATATAAACGAAAAACCTAATCTCAGCCAGACGACCAAACCTAATAAGAGCCAAAAAAGAAAAAGAGAACCAGCCAAATAGTAAACTTTGCCATTCCGGCTGCCTGACCGATAAAATGAAACGCAGTTTCTTCCAAACAGCGGTTGTGTCGATACTGCTATATGGATGCACTACTTGGACGCTAACAAAACGGCTGGAGAAAAAGCTAGACGGCAATTACACAAGAATGCTGCGGGCAATATTGAACAAGTCCTGGAGGCAACACCCCACAATGCACCAACTATACGGCCACCTACCTCCCATCACGATAACTATCCAAGCTAGACGAACCAGACATGCAGGACACTACTGGAGAAGCAGGGACGAGCTCATAAGTGATGTACTCCTATGGACCCCAACATATGGCCGAGCAAAAGCAGGACGACCAGCTCGAACATACATACAGCAGCTCTGTGAGGATATGAGATGTAGCTCTGAGGACCGGCCAGAGGCGATGAACGATAGGGAGAAGTGGCAAGAGATGGTCAGGTATATCCATGCTGGCGGCACGACATGATGATGATGATGATGATGATGATAGGGTAAAACTGGAAGAAAGTGAAAAGAGAGATAAATACCTAGACCTTGCTAGGGAACTGAAAAAAAAACAATGGAACATGAAAGTGATGGTGATACCAATTGTAATTGACGCGCACAGTAAAGTCACTAAAAGATTGGTACAGGGACTGGAGGACTTAAAAATAAAAGGACGAGTGGAGACCATCCAAATTTGCTGTCACTCAGACTCCAATAAAAAAAACTATCAACTAACAGTGGTGGGAAAAACTCTCAAAGAGTAAAATAATAATAATAATAATAATAATAAAGATAAGACCAAGTAATCGTTAACAAAAAAAGAAAATCTGCCAAAAAATTGACTTTACTGCCCCGGTGGACCACAGAGTGAAAATCAAAGAAAGTGAAAAGAGAGACAAGTTCTTAGACCTTTCCAAAAAAACTAAGAAAGCTATGGAACATGAAAGTGACGGTGATACCAATTGTAAATGGTGCGTTCGGAACGGTCCCCAAAGGCTTGGAAAAGGGGGCTGGAAGAATTTGAAATCGGAGGACGAATCGAGACCATCCCAATTACAGCTTGGTTGAGATCAGCAAAAATACAGAGAAGTGTTCTAGAGACCTGAGGAGACTTACTACGTCCTGGAAACTTGAGGAGACTTGCTATCACTCAAACTCCAGTGGAAAGCCACCAGCTACCACTGGCGTGAAAAATTCTCAAAATTGAATAATAATGGACCGAGGTGTGTCCCAGCCCAGGCTGGATTAAGTGTTAACTTCTAGGTATCAGCCATAAACATCCCATTTCTTACGACGATAATCTTTACTCTAAATGCGCCTTTTTCTTATTCTGTGTTGACGTAATTTACGTTGGTGTTTTGTGGCATATTAACTCTTGTGAGTTATTCAATGCAAAATCCTGTTTATATATATATATATATATATATATATATATATATATATATATATATATATATATATATATATATATTTGTAAATGAATGGTTTGTTGGTAACTTTGTTTTTCAACGAGTTGTTAGAGCTCATTTATTTGCACACAGTTAAATGGTTTCAAGCAATCCAATCTAACTCTAATAATCTCATTCAATTTTGATTATTTGTTTGCACACGGTTAAATGGTTTCAAATATTGCTCTCTAACATTAGTAATTCTATTTATCAAATATTTCTATATAATACAAATAATTTGAACACAGTTGTCTGGTTTCAAATAATTATTAATAATAATGATCCTTATCAAATCATTAAATAGTATTATTTGACAGATAGGATTCTAACAGGTACTAACATACTTTGTTAGAGTGGAGATGGCAGTAATGGCAGTGAAGGGGTACTCTGTATTCCCCCATAGCTCCAGGACTGAAGCCTCATCATCAGATGCAGTTTAGTGTCATACCCAGAATACTCGTTGCGGGGAGGGTCGTATCTCTCTGCAAATGTGCAGTTGGTGTATCCTGCTGCCCAAGCCGACAAGAGCGTAGATGTTTAATTCAATCCATTGAAAAATTCTAGGTGTCTCTAGGGTGGTTGAATCTCTTGTGTCACAGCAAAAATCCGCTCGTGTGGTGAGTTTGATATTCACAGAGCATACCATTATTCCATCCTTGTGCCAGACTATTTTATTTCGTTGGATTTTATATATATATATATATATATATATATATATATATATTTACCGTATCTGCTATTCAAATCTTGACCTTTACCCGGCAACGTTGAGTAATTCAACTAGTACTTATTAAGTTGGCATTCAAGCAAATTAGTGCTATAGCCAGTGAAAAAAAAATAGGTCATAGTGTACTTCCAGATTAGAATGTCCTTCTTTCGTTATTTTGAAATTTAAGCGTCCAAATAACCAACCATAATGAGCATACAAAGATTTGTTCGTGCTACAAAGTAGGCTTGTACCTAATTAAGTGTAGCAAGAGAGAAGCATTCCTTTTGTCATTCGATGGTGCAGACTAATATCTTGTACGTAAGTGTTATTAAATTAATTTCATTATATTTTTGTTGATCTATTGAAAGTCAAATAGACTAGACTAGAAATGACCTGCAGAGTTTATTTCATCTGCCTGTCTAGGTGTGTAAAGATTAGGACTGCACTCTGCCCCTTCAATAGAGCTAAGAATATATACTGCCTGTATCCCTTGCAAAGGGTCAAGAAGCCCACCGCTAACAAAAAAAAGTGGGGGCTCTCCTAGGTATGACTCTAAACAGCATTTGATGATAAGACTCTTGTTCTGGAGATCTGGGGAGTATGAAGTCACCTCTTCATTGCCATTACTCCCAGGTCCACTCTGGAAAGATAGTAATTCTTAGGGTCCCATAAATGAATTAAATAGATCAATTAGAAAATCATTTGCATTAGTTATGAATACTTGATACAGTATTACAAAGTAAATTGTTTGAATTAAGAATAACTCCTTGAAGGTAAATTTGTTTACTTATTAGCAACTTGAGTGGCGCAATGGATAATGTGATGGACTGCGGTCTAGAAATAAGCGAATTCGAACTCCAGTCGCTCTATTATGCTCACTTTCGGACAAATATTCTCGACAAAAGTATAAATTCCCTCACCAATAGATTAAATAGTATGCTGTTCTTTTTGCAAGTATGATTTTAGCATTAAAAAACCCACAAAGGTTAATATGTCATTAAAAACAAAACATTAGTAACTTGAAACCATATAATTGTATGAAAATGTTTATATTAGATAGGAATACTTGAAACCGTATAACTGCAAATTGTACAAGATTGGAATACTAGATACCACATAAGTGTGTGCAAATTATTTGTATTAGGAATACTTGATATCATAGAACTATGTGCAAATTATTTGTATTAGATAGGAATACTTGATATCATATAATTTTGTGCAAATTATTTGTATTAGATAGGAATACTTGATATCATATAATTTTGTGCAAATTATTTGTATTAGATAGGAATACTTGATATCATATAATTCTGTGCAAATTATTTGTATTAGATAGGAATACTTGATATCATATAAGTGTGTGCAAATTATGTGTACTTGATATTAAATAAATAACTGTGCAACAACTACACAAATGTAAATACAAAAACGCAACATACGCAATTCCCTTAACTTTTGGTATAAAATGACCCCAGTTGGATTGACCTGCCGTTAAAATCAATTCCTGCACTATATTGTTAATATTATTATGCATTCGTGTATATCAAAATTATTTTCGTTTCTTGTGATTCCATAACTCATTCCATATAAATATATACGAACTATAACTGCACGATGTAATTATCATTATATACTCGTGTATATCAAATGTACATTCGTTTTAACATGTTCTTATCATTATGTACTTTTATTGTTTCTCTTGGTAATAACCATAAATAGCTTTCTTTCTGAAATATATGGCAATTTGACATTTCATCCTGAGACAAAAAATTCTAATTACAATAAAATGCTAAACACTTGTGTTGCATATTGACCCCGGCCGAGCTGTCAAAATAGAAAATGCACCTGTGTAAATAACAGTTGCGTCCGGTCGAAGGTATCAAGGGGATAACCTTGACTGTCGACAGGTTGAATTGAGTGGGCATAAAACAATAATATAACTCGGGGCACAGGAAGTTTGAGTCAGTTGGAGAGATGCTGAAATGAGGACCATGTCCCAGAGAGGCTGTGCCCCCAGGCCCCCGGTTGAGCATCCCAGGAGAACGGGAAAGAAACGCTGTGATGGCCACAAGAGTGCGGGTCAATATGTTGCAGTTCTGTTCAGTCTCCAACTCACCACTTACACAGTAAAATCTTTAGTAACCCTTTCGAACCCTTTCAAATAAAGTGAAAGATATATTTTTCTAAAGAAGTGTCTTCACTCGTCCTTATTGTGTTGAATATGTTTCTGTATGTATATGTGTATGTATAGTGGTCATGGCTATACAACACTTGTAAGTAATTTAAATCCAAGTATACCGGCTGGAAAGATTCATCCTCTGAGTGTAGTTTGTTGACAACTTGATTTAAATAATCTTTTTAAACTAAAGGCCAGATAACAATGTCTTTTTTTTTTCAACTCGGGGCCAGATAACAACATTTTTAAACTAGAGGCCAGATAATAAGGTTTTTAAACTAGGAGCTAGATAATAACATTTTAAAACTAGGAGCCAGATAACAAAATTTTTTTGAACTAGGGGCTAGATAAAAACCTTTTTTAAACTAGGGGCCAAATAACTACGTTTTTTAAACTAGGAGCCAGATAACAACGTTTTTTAAACTAGGGACCAGATAACAACGTTTTCTTTTTAAACTAGGGGTCAGAAAACAACTTTATTTAAACTAGGGACTAGATAACAACGTTTTTTTTTTAACTTGGGCCCAGATAACAACGTTTTTTTTAAACAACTTTTGTTAAACTAGGAGCCAGATAACAAAGTTTTTTTAAACTAGGAGCCAGACAACAACATTTTAAAACTAGGAGCCAGATAACAACGTTTTTCAAACTAGGTGCCGGATAACAACATGTTTAAACTGGGAGCCGGATAACATTTTTTAAACTAGGAGCCAGAGAAAAAAGTTTTTAAAATAGAGGCCAAATAACAATGTTTTTTAAACTAGGGGCAGATAACTACGTTTTTTAAACTTGGAGCCAGATAACAACCTTTTTTAAACTAGGTGCCAAATAACAACATTTTTAAACTAGGGCCCGGACAACAACATTTTTTAAACTGAGAGCCAGATAACAACGTTTTTTAAACTCGGAGCTAGATAACAACGTTTTGTGAATTTATAAGCTGCCGTTCAATATATTAAAAATTCAAACAATATCAAAAGCATTTTCGTTTTTACAGACATTTACTCAATAGCTATTTTCATTTGTAATTGTTAATTGTTTAATGGCATATCAACCCGTGTGGGTCATTTAATGCCCAATATTTTTTTCATATATCATTCGTTGGCGAATAGTTTATTTCATATACATATATACTCATAAGACTGAAGATATTATTAATAGCTTCACGTATTCGTGTATATCATTATTGATATTATTATGTCCTATGTTATTGATACCATAATCTATTCCTGCATATAAAAGATATTTTCGTTTTTACACCAAGAGTTAATTCATGGACTGAGAGTGTTAAAACATCAAGGCAGGTATCTTTGCAGACTACTACCTGGAAGTTGTGAACTATAAAGAGTCTTTGCCTACGATATTACACGTGAGACGTGGGCTATCACAAAGGAAGAGCGGAGATTGGTTATGACATAGAGGGCAATGGAAAGGTGCATACTGGAAATATCGATACGTGAGCACATACGAAGCGAGGTAATTCGAGGGCAGGACCGAGCGAAGGACGTGATCATGGAGTACCGAAAAGTGAAGTTTCGCATGGCCAGAAACGTTCACAGATAACAGGTGGACTCGTCTAGTAATCGATTAGTATCTAAAAGACCAGAATCAACCAATGGGAAAACCTCCACGATGTTAGGAAGACGAAATTGTCAAATGATTTGGACGAATATGGAAAAGAAGGATGAAAGCAGGAAGGAAAAGGAAGCGTTTATTGTGGTTAGCGATGGGAAAAACATCGGATTGTCTGACCAATAAAAATATCAATGAAAAAATATAGTCTTTAGCTATGTCCGTGATAAAGCTTTGAAGTAAAAAGGAAAAGAATGACTAAAAGATTGCTTCCCTCTTCACTCAATTTCTGTTCAAATTGATGTGCTTATTCCAAACGCTGTTGATAATCAGGTGTCTGGCAGTTCTTGACCAAGTTGGATCTGTGCGTTTAACGGTCAAAGTTTAAAATCAATTGCATCGATGTCCTGAAATTTCAAAATGTTCTGATTGATGGCGAGTAGACGCAGACGGATCTTTAATAATACTCTACTATTCAGCTTCCTCTTCTACCTCTGTGAAAACACTTCCGCAACGGCCATTTTGTGAGTGGTCTATCACTGTTCTATAAGTCTCAAATGAGGAGACTAAGCTCTTTATCATATTCGCACTCGGAAGACTCTTCACATTAAAATGGGTACTGTACTTTCTGTCGAAAGTATAAACTTCTCGGGTGAATAGTAAAAAAAAAATCTATTATTTTAATTCGTTCTTTCACACTGTAGCATGATATTTTCAATTTCCTGGGGTTACTTATAATACCTGAAAAACGATATAAGAAATTAAATTAAAAAAGAAAGTTATGAATTTTAAAAATGTGTCGTTCTTTTGTGTGCCACCCTGTATAGACGACATTATCAATAAATTTGGCTGCATCTTTCGTTTTAGATGTCATGATACCAGACACAAATATTAAGATTCTAGTAAATATAAGACATCTTAAACCAGACACAAAGTCCACGTGGGCTAATGGTTAACGTATTGGACTATGACATCGTAGGAAAGGAGTTCGAACTCCAGTAGCGCTGTTATGTTCACTTTCGGACAAACGTTCTTGAAGGATCCTCGTGGCGTAGTTGTTAACGTGCTGGACTGCGATATCATAGCAAAAGGGGTTCGAACTTGGGTCGCGCTGTTACCTTCACTTTCGGACTAATACCCTTTGGACAGGTATGAAGCCCCTTATCTTTCCAACTATGGATTAAATAGTACCACTAATGTTCTTTTACAAGGATGGCTTTAGCATTAACTAACAAACAAAGGTTGATATGCCATTAAACCCATTAAACAAAGAAACCGAACCAAACTTAAACGGGCCCTCAAAGCCCATGAAATCGCCTTGTGCACACATACTGGTGGTTTGCCTCTTATGTTCAGTAAATATGAATTAATCAAAAAGAAAGAAAACATCACCTGAATACATACTTCTATATTAGGTGCCCAAATCTTGAGGCCTTATATCAAACATAAATTACCCTTAGTTTTTACGGGTACCATGTCATCGGACATTGTTTAGTAAGTTAGTCTCAGACATCCATTTGTACAGAATTGTGAGTTTGATCCTGAGTTCCCTATACTTGCATCCTTGAACTAAATTTAAGCTGAACTTTTTACTTTGCATCGGGGGACATTGAGGTCATCAATAAGTCATCACACTACACATTTTTCATCAATTACATAACATGAGACATAAATCTAACAAACCAAAGTTTCTTAGAATAGCTGAAAAGCCACCCTATGGGCGGAATTCTAAACAATTAAACACCAGATAATGTTTTTTCCGAAGTCTTATAAGTTAACAAATATTGCAGAAGGGTTAATGTTTATGGCCTCCGTGAGAGCATTATTTGTAAATGTAAACACAGTAACCTTATTTTTATCTTCATTTTATAGTGATTAGAAAAAAGTAATTGTAAAACGATCATAACTTTGTCTTCTGGTTAGGAGATCTTTATCTAAATGTCTACTTTATACCGTAAAAGAAAAAGATAAAGATTTGGTTTAGCTTACTCAATGGACTCGAAGTAAAGGTCTATTTTAGCATCATGCTTACATTGTAAATTGAAAATCTCTTTCGAGGGACTCTAAAGTTTTTATTAAATGAACTCTGTTTTTCAGGGAATGCCTTGTGTAGGGTATGTATTTACCCAACCCTTCCATGACAGACAGAATATGACTCAAGGTCAGTTTTTAAGTGGAGTAAAACTGGTGTGAGATTTCCTTCTCCTAGGCTGGTTGCCTAACCAAGATTAAAGAAAACAATCTGCCTTACTACATACCCATAGCTGAGGAGATAACATAGATTCTGCCTTTCAAAGGTAATTAGCAGAAAGTGATACGCTAATAGGATTTGAACTCAAGTTAGCAATTCTATTTCCTTAGATGATAACCGTTATATTAAGTATGCCTTGCGCAGTGTGCTAGTTAACAAGCTAAAATGATTTTTGGTGAATTCTATCCTCACTTGGGGCTGGTTGGTTGGTTGGTTGAGTTTTTATGGCATATCAACTCTTGTAGGTTATCTAAAGCCAAATCCTGTTAATATGTATACATATTAAATATATATGATTTGTAAACGCATAGTTTGTAGATAACATTCTTAAACGAGCCAGAGTTCATTTGTTTGCACACAGTTAAATAGTTTCAAGCATTTCTATGTAACACTAATAACTCTATTTAATATCAATCGTTTTTTATGCACAGTTAAATGATTTCAAGTATTGCTAAGTAATACTAACAATTTAACATCAGTTACTTGTTTGCACACAGTTGATTGGTAATATATATATATATATATATATATATGTGTGTGTGTGTGTGTGTGTGTGTGTGTGTGTGTGTGTGTGTGATTTGTAAGTGAATAGTTTGCTGAAAATTTTATTTTAAAAAATTTAGAGCTACTTTGTTTACACTCACTTCAATGGTTTCAAGTATTGCTATCAAACACTTGTAATTCCATTCAATATGAATCATTTGTTTGTACACAGTCAAGTGGCTTCAAGTATTGCTATATCACTAATAATTCTATTCAACACTTCATTCATTTGCACAATGTCAAATGGTTTCAAGTATTGTTATGTAATACCAATAGTTTTATTTGCACACAGTTAAATGGTTCTAAGTATTCCTCCGTAAGACGAATAATTCTCGATAGTATTAATCCTTCCTTTGAAGTCACTTAAATGGGTTCCTGTATTGTTATCTAATACCAATAGTTTTATTTGCACACAGTTAAATGGTTTTAAGTATTGCTATGTAACACAATTCAATTTAACATCAGTCATTTGTTGGCTCACAATTAAATGGTTAAACAATTCTATTTGACTCAGAGATGGGATCCTATATGGTACTACCACTCAGGATCAGAGTGGACCTGGGAGTAATGGTGATGAAGGAATAATCTACATTTCCTAAAGCTTTAAGACTGGTGTGTCACTATCAGATGCAGTTTAGTGTCATATCTCGGACACTCGTAGCAGGGGAGTGGGTCTCACCCCTTCTGCAGAAATGCAGTCAGCGTATTCTACAGCTTCAACCGACTGGGTTATCTCACTAGATGTCCCATACTTGGGTCTCGGGCAAAATTAAACTAGTTTAATAAATGATGACTTCTTTTTTTGCAATAGAAAAATTACGCCGACGATGAAGAGAACTTACGAGATGGAATATCAGTTTAATTTTAAAATCTTTCCTCATCAATTTTATCAATATTTATTGATCAGCCATTGATAGAAATCTGCGTTACACAATCAAAAAATGGGGAAAACGTAATCGTTACAAAAGCGATGTCCATAGAAAATTAGAAGTGTTAAATTTGAAGTGATAGCAAAACGAGCAAAAAAATGTTTACTTCAAGTAAATTAAAAATAACAAAAAAGGAAAAAAAAAATGGCATCACCAACGACAAAGTCTAACGCCATTATTATCGCATTAATCATTCATAATAGGGAAAATGACACTTACAGGTTTTTACTCAATTCTAGAAAATTAGGTCATAGATTCTTATGACTATTTTATATTGTATACTGTTGTTCTGAATGTGCCATAAAAAGTCCGGATTCGAGCACCAATCGCTTCTGAAGGAGTGAAATCTGCTAAAGGAGCTCGTAGCAGATAGATAGATAGATAGATAGATAGATAGATAGTAGTAGTGAGTATGTGGGAAAAGACAACGTTTCATTGCAGAAAATTGGCTCAATCCAACTATGTTATTATAATGTCGATTTTTGTAGGAGTTTCCGGAAAAATAAAAAGGACACTGCTTTCGGATTCTCTTCTCATAGGTGTGCTAAAGTCGGAGTTAGATAGACGCTGGTGAAATGTTTAAATGCTTAGTTGTCTAAATTTCTGAGACGAAGCTTGATGATTTTTATCATTAAGGGTTTTCGGACTATTGTCTTCATCTTTATTGTTATTTTCACAGCGTTTCAGTCGATATGTCCTCCAGCCTTCTTCAGGTGTTTGTCGAACTCGGGAACCTTCACGGAATTTCGAACTACGTCCTTTATTGAATCCACGGGAGTCGCCTGTTCTGATTCCGTTAGCCATAACCGGGTACAAGTGTTAAGTGTTCCTGTATTGTAACTCGCCCGCAGTCAGGATTGAACCTGCAGCCTCCAAATGATTGTTTCCTTAGAAGCTTAGGGAGCCAACGCCTATAACCGTTACGCCGTGTGCAAGAAATTGAAGTTTGACCATACGAACAAATGGTATATGCACAACCCAGAATCTGTCCTGGAGAATGACACGCACAAACTACTCTGTAATTTTGAGATACAAACGGATCACCTAATCTGGGCCAGACGACCAGACCTTATAATAATCAACAAAAATGAGAATACTTGCAGGATTGTGGACTTTGTCGACCCAGCGGACCACAGAGTAAAATTGAAAGAATACGAAAAGAGGGATAAGTACTTCGAACTTACTAGGGATTTGAAAAACTGTGGAACATGAAAGTGACGATTATACCAATTGTAATTCGTACTCTTGGTACAGTCACCAAAGAATTGGTACTGGGACTGGAGGACTTGGAAATAATGGGACGGGTGGAAACTGTCAAAACTACTGCATTGTTGAGATCGGCCAGAATACTGAGAAGAGTCCAGGAGACTTGATGAGACTTGCTGTCACCCAAACTCATGTGAAAAACCATCTGCTAACACTGATGTGAAAAACTCTCAAGGAGTAAAAATAATTCTTAAGGTATCGCTAATTCATTCATCTTAAAAGGTATCGCTAATTCATTCATCTTAAAAGGTATCGCTATTTCATTCATCTTAAAAGGTATCGCTATTTCATTCATCTATTATCGATGAATTAGTTGTCTGAATTGTTAGAGGGGAGTTCGGGGTGGGGAGGGTTCCCGTTCTTTAAATTTTGAAGTCTTCTTAGTTAAAGTTGGAAGCATTTATTCTTCCTTTTTAATACCAAAAAAATCTTTTAAAAAATTATTATTAATATATCATAAATATATTCGTATTGTATTAATATTATTAATATATTATTGATATATTCATTAACTACCCCACTCATCAATTCGTGTGGTTTGATTATATAAAAATGTAAGCAAACACTTGCGATATAGAAATAAATATGAAACTAAACTTTTAGCTAAATAAGTCTAATACAAAAACTGCCTTAAATTAGCAATCGTAAAAATCCAAAAGAAGAAAAGTACCATCACAAATAAGGATGTAAGATCAAACCACAAAATCTGATTAGAATAAGAAAGATATGCGTACTTATAGGAAGTAGAAATTTACATACTTTAAAGACAAGGTTTCTTTTGGGTGGGGGTACTGAAGTGTCTTCTTCCTTGAAAGAATACTAGGATACACCTGTAATAGGGGCATAGATATTAATCAACCATTGGATCTGGTATAGTCAAAATATACTACCAATGAAAATGTCAAATACTTATCAACGTGGGATTCAGATGAAAGATCTGAGTGTCATGATTGGCAGGTGCTGCCTTAGTAGACAACAAGAGGGATCCAATCGGTATCCTGCGAATGTTGGCCGCAGTAATTTCAGGGACACAAACAAAAATCAAGGTAAAAATGTATCTGAGAGACACTAAAGGAAAAAATTAACTGGAGAAGAGAATAAAAATGTAATCTATACTTGTTTTAAAAGTAATACTACAACAAGAGGAAAAGAATGATAGAAATTTTAGAAAAATCTAATTTAATACAAGTCAAGACTTGCCGACCAAGTGCGGTTGATATTAAAGAAAGGCTGGTTTTCTGACCTCGAAATCATAGAAATCTATGAATAGTTGTAAAAATATGCTCAAGAAGATCCCCGTAAAGTGGAACAAGAAATATTGAAAATCAAAATATTAAGGAACCTGGCACCACAACATTATTGTTAACTCAAGAGTAAATAAACAATGAAGAGTTGATAAAAAGATTAATTACTGAAAAAAAAGTTACATTATAGCTGTGGACCAGTAAAGGGTCCGGAAGAATAACACAACTTGAGTTTGTGAGGAACAAAATATATAAACAAAGTATAATACAACATATGTACAAAGTGTTAGAAGTCAGTCCGACTGCCAAGTGTTCGCCGGGAATAAGTACAGAGCCCGGTATTAATAGTCACGGAAGAGTTCATTACTGACCGCAGGTTGGGTACCATAACAATTACCATCCCTAAGGACAGGAAAAACATGAAGGTAGAAATCAAAAAAGTAAATAAATTATCTTAAGATAACCCAATGGACATCAACACTGAACAAAACGATTTGATTTATGTAGGAGCCAAACTAGTCAGTGGTGAAATTGTTATCCTCATATGGAACTCAAACAAAAAAAAATGGATGGGAAATGAGGCAAGAATGACAAATAATAAAACTGCGATAACAAGCGATAGTACTAACGAAAAGAAAAATACACAAGGAGACTGAAAAAGACAAGTCTGACTATACAACGGAAAGAAATAAATCAGGATATTAGCGAAAGCAAAACAGTTTTGGATCATGATGTGGGAACAAAAAATATAACAGAAAGGCTAAATAGATAAACATAAAAAAAGAATCACAAGAACTTGAAGAAGTCCCCAAGAAGATCATACACCTGGACTCATTAAAGGTATCACTCAAAAAGTAACCTAATTGGAAAACATCAGGCTATGATGATATACATGTCTTCCTCCAGCCATAACAAATTGGCTCAACAGCTGAGTAAATACCTAAAAGAAGCAAATAAACCCGAATGGATGAGGAATAGGAAAATAACCCTGATCTAGAAAGGCCCCTAAAAAAGAATACCTCCGGCAACTATAGACTGAAAACATGTTTACTTATTTATGTTGAAAATCCTAACCGCACAGATAAGAGAAGAAATACATTATTACAACCGCGGCGACTGTTTCCGAGGGAACAGAAGAGATGTTGAAGAGGAACTAGAGAAACAGCTGACCTATAATATATAGATCAACAAGTCCTCAAAGAGTTCAATGCAGCCATGGTGTGGATTGACAGCAAAAAAGGCCGTGATATGCTCCTGCAAAGTTGAAGAATAGAATTTCTGAAAATATAAAAAATATTCGACAATGTCATAAACTTCATCACGAAAATCATGGAAAACTAGAAAATGTAATTAACAGTAGGAAGACAAAACTCAACAAAGGTGAAAATCCAAAGAGGCATCTTTCAGAGAGACTCACTATTGCTAGTGTTATTTGTTATAGCAATGATGACACTGAATTATATACTTGGGGAACCCACGGAGAAGGGAACAGATTTAAAAAATCACCGGATAAGATTAATCACGGTATATACATGGACGATATGTAGATATTTACCAAAAATGAAAAGAACTGAAGACCCTGTTATTAGCTATAAGAATATACAGCAAGTATATTACAATGGAATTTGATATTGAAAAATGTGCCGTCCTGATTACGAAAAGCAGGAAAAGAGAAACAAGGAATAGAACTACCAAATCAGAAAAGTATTTGAACACAAAGGAGAAGGAAAACTGAAAGTAGTGGGAAATAGTGGAAGAGGACGCCATCAAATAAAGAAAAAAATACGAAAAGAATACTTCAGAAGAACTAGAAAGCTTCTTGAAACCAATCTCTGCAGCAGAAATCTCATCAAAGGAATTAACATCTTGGCAGTCTTCTTTGAAAGATACTCGAGGCCATTCTTAAAATAGACAAGGGAGGAACTCACACAAATGGACGAGGCCAAGAAAATTGATAATTATACACAAGGTCTTACACCCGAGAGATGACAAAAACAGATTATATGTGACAAGGAGGAAGACGAGTCCCCAGCATTGAGAATGATATAGATGTATCAATACTGGAAATCAATGAGTCCATTAAAAAGAGCAAAGAAAAACTAATGACAGTATCCAGTAACAGTATAAGAACAAACAGAAAAGCAACAAAAACTAGAAAACGGAAATTGGAAGAAAAACAAATGTAAGGATACTTTAAAAGACAAACTGGTGAAGTTGACAACGAGAAAACTTTGACATGGTTAAGAAAATGAAACTTCAAGAAAGAAACAGAATCTCTTTTAATTGCAGCACTAAACAATGCCATTAAGACCAATCATACTGAAGGGAAAATCGAAAATACATAACAGAAAAACAAGTGTAGGTTATGCGGAGACAAAAACGAAATGGTTACTCGCATAATAATCGAATACAGTAAATTAGCATAAAAGGAGTACAAAACTAGACACAATTGGGGGGGAAAGGTGATCCGCTGAGAATTGTGCAAGAGATTAAAATTTGACCATATAATCAAATGGTATTTGCACAAATCATAGCCCATTCTAATAAATGAGACGCATAAAATTCTCGGGTATTCGGGGATAGAAACGGATTCCCTAATCCAAACCAGATGATCTAACCTAGTTTAATCAACTAGAAAAAAGAACTTGTCATCTCGTGGATTTTGCCGTTCCGACTGACCTTATAGTAAAACCAAAAGAAAACGGAAAGATTTATTAAAACATAGAACTTGCCAGATAATTTTTTTTAAAAACTCGGAACATGACAGGGATAGTGATACCAATTGTAGTTGAGCGCTTGGAACTGTCCACAAAGAACTGTGAGGGGGGGAGACTGAAGGAATAGGAAATAAGAGGAAGAATCGAGACTATCTAAACCACCAAATTGTTCTGATTGGCTTGAATATTCTGAAGAGTCCTGGAGACTTGAGGAGACTTTTTGACACTTAGTCTCTAGTAAAAGAGCACCAACTAACGTTAGTGTTAAAAACTTGCAAGGAGTGAATTAATAATAACAATAACAATCGCTTTTGATAATCTAAGTAAGTAAAGTTGGCGACCGTTGTCAATAGCTACTACACCGAGGTATAGGGAAGGGCACTATTCCTTTCCTTCGATTGCTCCACTTTACTCTTTATCCTTACCTTATAATGCTGAGTGTTGAGCATGGAGATATCAAGTATCATTTTAGAGTTTTTGGTATGACTCGACCTGGGATTGAACCTCGGTCTCCGGGACCGTTGGCGAACACTCTAATCAACAGACCAATGTGCCAGAGCAATTATATCAAAAAGACAATTAATAATACGTAACAGAATCGTAGATGTTGGTCATGTGGTGACAGGAGCGAAACGGTTAATGCCATAATAAGTGAATGCAGGAAACTGAACCAAAAGAAGTACAAGACTAAGCACGACTAGTGGGGTGATGCACTGAGAATTTTGTAAGAAAAGTAAATTTTACTTGAAAATGTTATATGCACAAACCAGAATCTGTTCTTTAAAATGAAACCCATAAAATTCACTGGGACTTTGAGATACAAATGGATCACCCAACCTAGGCCTGTAATATAATGGCGGAGGGATTTCGTTTTATATATCTTGCCTTTCGGTTTAGTTAGGATGAGAACCTTTCGCTTAGTGCATGGGTTAGTTTGGTGCAACATTAATGCAGGTGTTCACGCGCACGCGGAGAGGATGTGTCATTCAGAGAGGTCAAAATAAAAATCCCAGATAGGAATTGAGAGCAGGGGATGTGAGTGACGTCGCGTACCGGAAGCGTGCGCTGAGGATTTGGGGATTTGAGAAAAAGTCAGTGAGTTGAGTTCCTGCCTCCGAACGAGAGAGTTGAAATTCAGAATGGGCGAGGCCAGACGACTTTGTGCGCTACGGGCGCCGCGCGTTGGTTGGGTTGAGAGCTGACGATGTAAAAGCAGTCAGTATAGAAAGATTGTGTGTGTCTCTCTCTCCTCATGTCGAATAACCTTTTACTCAAAGGTAATAAAGTTTCGTACCTGAACCAATTTCGTGAATGCCGTGTATTTCGGATTCCTATATATGTTTATGAACATTTTATGAACATTATGTCTATTTCACATATCCGTATCATGGATATGTTACAGGCCAAGCGCTCTTTATTAATAGATATAGCAATCTAATATATATTTATGTATGTTGTGTACTTAAAGACCACAAAATATTTTCTTTTCTGGATTTTTAATATTTTCCTGGTGTCTAGGTCGAGGTGAAGAAGAATTGAACGTCTTCACTAAAAGATCCTAAAAAGAAAATACTCCACAATCTTTAACTAACATGCTTATACAGTAGCGAGCGTAAATATCAGAACGACGTTAAGAAAGAATTTAAATGTGAAATAACTTTTTATTTTAAAGCTTCATAGAACATTTTATCCAGGAAAGATAAGGATATAAAGGTAAATTATATAATTCCAAAATATTAAGCTCAATAAACTTATTTTAATAAAGTCATAAGAATGATTATATAACATTAAAAAAAATAGATGATCAAAAACATCAGAATAATTAACAAAATCATTCTATTATAATGGATACATCATATCTAAATGAAATTAGCGTTCATAATTTATTAGTACTTGATGTGTAAACCTTTTTCTTTCAATAACAGCTTGACATCTTTTACTGCACGAGAGAATTAATGTCTTGCATTCATCAACGGATATTTTCTCCCATTCTCCTTTCAAATTAGCCCATAGTTCTTCAACATTTCTTGGATTCTTTCCCTTAGGTCTTTCATTTAGTAACTTCCAAACATTCTCAATTGGAATCATGTCTGCGCTTTGAGCAGGGCACTCCATAACAGTAACATCCTCCTCAGAAAAAAATGTCTTACCAGACTTCGCTGTGTGACACGGAGCATTATCTTTCATAAATACAGCTGGTTGATTAATTGCAGTTCTCAAATTAGGTACAACATATTTCTTTAATATCTCTTTGTATACAATTGCGTTAATTCTACCGTGTAGCCTGACAAGAGTTTCTATACCAGCAGTTGAAATCATGTCAAACACCATCACACTTCCTCTCCAAATTTAACGCTGCTTTTAGTCAACTGAGGCGAATATCGTTCCTTAGGACAGCGTCGAACAAACCTTCTCCCATCAGAAACGAACAGGTTAAACTTTGACTCATCACTGAAAGGAACAAAATCCCACTGTTCTTCAGTCTATATGACATGTTCAGGGGCAAATTTCAATCGGCTCTTTTTGTTCTTTTTAGAAATGTATAGCTTCGTAGAAGCTACTAGACTATTCAATTTATTTCATTAAGTCTTCGGAAAATAGTATGCTTTGATATTTTAATGCCAATGTTAGCATTAGCTCTTTTAGAGATAGCGGTTGCTGTCACAAATCGATCCTTTTTTTGTTTCATTACCAATTCATCTGTCTTCACTTGCAGTAATTTTCCAAGTCCTGCCAAGTTGTTTCTTGGCTTCACATAACCAATTTTCCTCAAGTTTTCTTAAATTAAAAGTTTTCTTAGATTTCCCTACCGTCTTTGAAATATCCCCAATCGGGAGTTTATCATATTTACCACCCCCTCCACTCGGGTAGGATATGACACAAGGTCAATTTTTAAGAGGAGTTTAACAGGTTTGAATTCAGGGTTTTCCTTCTCCTAGACTAGTTGCCGAACCAAGGTCAAAGAACCCAGTCTGCCCTACTATTTACCCATAGCTGGTGGGAGAATAATTGGATTCATACCTTTCCCAAGGGTATTAGTGCTATGTGAAATGCAATCAGCCTCGTCCAGGTTTGAACTCGTGCCGCCGTGTAAATCGAGAGTTTATCTTCATAACGTAAATTGACTATCAATTTTCTAAGTTCCAATGATGTCACAGATTTTTTCGCCATGTTTACAATGCAAGAGCCGGTGTAATTTAGTAAAATACCCTATTTTATATCCATACCCCCAAAAACTTTTTAATACATAATAATTATAAAATTTTACGGATTTATTTAATTTTTTTTATCTTTTTGATCATCTATTTTTTTTTCGAATGTTATATAATCATTCTTATAACTTTATTAAAATAAGTTTATTGAGCTTTAGATTTGTGAATTATATAATCGACCTTTATATCCTTATTTTTACTTGATAAAATCTGAACTTTGAAATAAGTTATTTCACATTTAGACTTTTTCTTAACATCGTTTTGATCTTTATACTCGCTACTATGTATATACCAGGATTAGGTACTCTAATGAGCCGCTTAGGCGAAACTATAATAGGTTCGTTCCTAAATCACAAAGTAATTATCGCTACTCTTTTGCTCTACTTAGTATTGAGCACTTTTTGCATTGTAGCTTAACAGCCCTAACGGTGGTTTTTTTCTTTTGACCAACCAATTGCGTGTCTTTTGATTTTTTTCAATTGGTATGACAAGGTTGGCCTTTTCTTTTTTTCTTTTTTTTTTCCAATATATATTTTCTTCCCCTTGACAGTCATTCGTTGTATATTTTCATCTTCAAATCACTTGCCGGGTTTTTTTTCCTACCATAAGGGCTATCATTTAATATATATATATATATATATATATATAATGTATATATATATATATATATATATATATATATATATATATATATATATATATATAACGTATATATATATATATATATATATATAATGTATATGTATATATAATGTAGATGATGTGCAAGGTAAGTGAGAATTAATAATTATATAAAGTAAAACAGAAGTATTCAAAGGAAAAAATATCAGCACTTTCTTTATGTGTGCCCATTTTAAAATTGGAAGAGAAGAAGAAAAGGAAATTTTTCGTTTTCTCGTGGCGTAGTGGTTAACATGCGGGATTTCGTCATTTTAATCAGCGTGTTCGAATTCCAGTCGCGTTATTACGTTTACTTTCGGACTAATGCCCCTTGGGAAAGTTATGAACCAATTTATCTTCCCATTTATGTGTTAGTGCCGCTACTGTCCTTCTACAAGGTTGATATGCAAAGAAAGAAAGAAAGAAAGAAAGAAAGAAAGAAAGAAAGAAAGAAAGAAATTTATTATTCAAAACCGCCCTCAGCCTTGGAGACGACTTTGGTGCGGCTTCGGAATGAACTGCATGCCGGAAACAGATGGTTTTCATTTACATATGCCATCGACTGGTTGGTCTTTTTGTAGACGACTTCCCAGATGTAGTAGTCCAAGAAACCGAGTCGTTGAGAATTTTCTCGTTCATACCACCTTCAACTTTAGGTTCCCTCATCTCTTAAGTCAACTGATTTAAATCTTGCGTGTGTGAGAAAATTGCAAAAAAAAATCTTTTTTTTTTTTATTACCTATTAGAAACTTGTGAAAAACAACAAAACTAAGGACTTCTTTTAACCGCAAATCTACAACAGATTGATGACAATACTTGCGAACTATCTTCAAGAATGTATCCAGTTTTGATGTAGAGGACTTCCTGTACAAAGATATAAAAACGTCGACTAATCAACTGGGCTGAGTGGATAGAGAAGATAATTTCTATTAATGCCCAGACATATGTTTTGTTTGTTCGTGTTTTTGTTTTGTCTTTTTAGGCTTATTTCTTCATTCTTTTCATTTTTTTTTCTTTTTTCTCGGGATACTTATTTATTTATCTATCTTATTTCTATTTATTTATTTTTTTACAAGAGAAATACACTCGGCTTGAATATATACCTGCTGCCATATTTATTGCTGTGAAAGATTAAGTGACGTAGTCACGTGACGGCGTCCTGACGCGCAAGGACGATAACTTGGCGCGAAAGTTAATCATATTCTCGTCTGCCTTTTTCAGATACCTGCTGTCAGCCGGCGGACAGTATCTGTTTACAAGATGTCGCAGATATTAGCCTCCACGAAAATAACAATGGAAATAAATGGAGAAAAGAAAAAAGGAGAGAGTAATAATTATATATATACATATATATATACATAACTACAAAATCATTTAGACTTTCGGATGTATTATGTTGCATTATATATGTATATATATATATATATATATACACTGATATAGTCTCCATCGTTTATGATAGGTTTATTTACGTTTGGATTGACATTTCTGTTTGTCTAGAGGTTCAGGTTGGTGGCATCAGTCGTGTTGCTTAGTTAAGAACTCAGGTGTATCGGTCAACTGAAATCCTTCTTAATTACTCGCTGTCAACCTATTCATAGGTTAGCGACCATATAGTTGCATCACATGGACCCTAACGAAACGACTAGAGAAAAATCTTGATGCAAACTACACAAGAATGCTACGTGCTGTTTTGAACAAATCCTGGAAGCAATACCCGACTAAACAACTGCTGTACGGCCACATACCTCCCATCTCTCAAATCTTTTAAGTAAGACGAACAAAATATGCTGGGTACGGTCGGTGGTTAAGGACAAATCAAAAGTGACGCACTCATATAAAGACGTACTTAGAAGTGACATTCTCTTGTGTAGATAGAAATACAGACCGACCAGCAACACTTAACATTTATTAGCTCTGTGCGAACACTGGCAACCGTCAAGAGGACTTACTAAGTGTGATAACTAATAGGAGTTCGTGGCGAGAGAGTCAAGAAAATCCGAGCTGTCGGCACACTTTGATGATTAAAAGAATAAAAGAAAGAAAGAAGAGAACGAAAATAGAATGTTGTAAGGAAGGAGAAATCGAAAAAAGTAGAGAAAGAATACTGAATGATGCCGGGATGGAAGAAAACTGAAATATAAATAGATACAGGATGAGAAGGGAAAAATAACGTAAAAAAATGAAGGAAGAGTAACAGAAAGATTAATTAGTTTAGTTTGATTTTACGGCATATCAACCATTGTTGGTTATTTAATGTCAAGTCCTATATATATATATATATATATATATATATGTGTGTGTGTGTGTGTGTGTGTGTGTGTGTGTGTGTGTGTGTGTTGGCAACATTTCTTCGTTGATACAAATTTCATTAAACATAATAGATATTTTATGTCTACATATTTTCTTCTGGATCCGTTCGAATTCCCGTATTACTTTTATCGTATTCGGGGGGAATTGATTTATGTATTGTCCATAGTTGTATGTATCCCTAGTACTTTCTGCCCGACTTTGGGCCATCATCAGGAGAGGATCTATTACAAAAGTGATGTAACTTTTGTTTTAGCATATTACCACTATGTAAGAGCGTCTTTACCGTTGAAGATTATGGCGTTTGCTTTTAAATGGGTTTCTATAATTAGTGTCAGTAGCTAAAGACATTTATAGCACATTAGCACTGGCTTGAAAATTAATTCTAATAAGTTTTATCTTTAATAAGTTTTATGTTTTCAAACATTGATTCACAGAAACATAGTCCCCACTGATCCTAATAAAAAGATAAACGTATTTAATGTATGATTGGTACAGACGTTTTGTAGATAAACTCAGTGAAAAGATCAAACATTTCTATTTCTAACAGTTCAACTTAGTGAAATTAAATGGTTCCAAGTATTGCTATGTATCATTAACAGTTCAATTAAACATCACCATTTGTTTAGACAAACAGTTAAATGAACAAACAGTTCTATTTCAAACAATTCTATTAAGTGTAAGTCATTTTTGAACACTGTTTAAATGTCAAACAGTTTTATTTGACCTATAGATAGGACCCTTTCAGGTGCTACCACCCCTAGCCAGAGTGGACCAAGGAGCAATGACAATCAAAGGGTACTTTGCATTCCCCAAAGATCCAGCATTACTGAAGCCTCACCATCAGATTGTTTAGTGTCATATCTAGGACATTCATTGGGAGGGGGTTCTTACCCCTCTGCAGAGATGTAGTTGGTTTGTTCTCTAGCCCCAGCCGACTGGGCCGTCAAAGAGTATTTTAACGTTTGTAGTATTGCTGGATCTTGAAAAGAATGTTGCTGAAGACATAGACGAGATAAAAAGATGACAAGTTCAAAGAAAAGGAAAAGCTCAGACGCGTGCTCAGTGAAAAAAAAACACCACTCGCTTCATTAGTGTATTTCAACTTCCCTCCTGGCCGGCCTCAAAACAGTGGTGTGAAATGTTATTGAGTCAATGAAGGAAAGGTCTTCTGGCTCCATAAATCGTAGCCCACTCACAATTAGGGGACAGTTTCGCTAGCTCTGAAATCTAAGGTCCTTGTTACCTGTCGGGTACTGACTGAGTGACTAACCCTTCCAAAAATCTCTTGCTTTCGTGGTGGGTATCCTCGTGGTGTAATGGTTAAAACGGTGGACTGCGGAATCGTAGTAAGCGAGTTCGTACTCCAGTCGCGCTATTACATTCACTTTCGGGCAAATACCCTTGGGAAAGGTATGAACCCCCCTTATCGTCCCAGCTATAGGTTAAATAGTACTACTAGTGTTCTTCTAAGGAAGAATGGCTTTGGCATTAAATAACCTACACAGGTTGATATGCCATTAAACAAAAAACAAACCAAACCCTCTTGCTTTCGTGCGACAGTTTCTTGCAAATAGAGCGAGAATTCTCCTAGTTGACTCTTTGCTATCCATCAAACAAACGATCACTGTGTATGGGAAAGTAGTCACCAGGTTCACCGGGGGTGAAAAGGCTGTCACTACATTACACGCTCTTGTTTCAACAAATCTTGTTACTATTCGCAAATTGATTGTTATGGCATATACGTATGCGTGTGTGTGTGTGTGTGTGTGTGTGTGCGTGCGTGCGACGATAATACCTCCCCAATTTTAGACTGTCACCTATGCGGTATACAGGAACTAAAAAAAGTGGCAATGGCATCATCATGTAGCCAATGTCTAACCATTTTTTTTAAATATGATAAATTACAATTATGTTTTGGACCAGCTATGTCTTTAAAGATTGAAAAAAAAAGAACACGAGAATCGTCTGGCAGTATTTCTGCAACTTTTTGGTGAATAGCGTCATTTAATTCTTCCAGGTGACGTTCTTTTAATCGAGGAACATGTCATACTGAAATTTTCAATCATAGCAGTATCGATTTTCTATCCAGAATAACATCATTCCGACGTAACATGAAAAGCTAATGCGTAGTAATTACAAATTCACCTGTCTTAAAAAACATTCAACAACAAATATATATATATATATATATATATATATATATATATATATATATATATATAAAACGCATAACTCAATAAGTCCCGGGCCTAACTAATAAAACAACAACTTTTTGGCAAAATTCATCAACATAGATTCCAACGCTTCTCTAACAATTCGGTGCCTTTTTTGTAGAATGATTTGTCTTGGGCCTCAAAATATGCCTCAGTTTCCGATATCATTTCTTCATTGGAGCCAAATCTCTTTCCCTAGAGCATTCTTTTGAGGTTTGCAAACAGTCAGAAGTCGATGGGGGCCAGATCAGGAGAATAGGGTGGGTGTGGAAGCAATTCGAGGTGTAATTCGTTGCAATCGACTTGTGACATGGTGCATTGTCTTGGTGCATTTTTCTTCTTCTTCATCTGAAGCTGTTTTTTGGGGATATTTCTTGCCTCAAACTCACTAATAATGCTTTATAATATTCGCTATTGATGATTCTTCTTTTCTCAAGGTAACTGATGAACAAAATACCTTACACATCCCAAAATACGGAGGCTAAAACTTTGCCTGCTGATGTGGACGTCTTTGGTCTCCGGAGTGAAGTGGTGGATCCATGTTTTTTCCATTGTCATATATTTACGCAAAAACTCGTTTTTGTTGCCTTGAAACAGTTGCAAACAACGCTCTGAATCTTCGACGCATTGTTTTTGATCGCCTGTGAGTAAACGGGGAACCTACTTTGAACACAGCTTTCTTATTGACAAATGTTCATGCAAAATGGTGAATACACTGCCTTCATATATCTTCAACTCCTCTGCCATCTCACGCAACTTCAATTTACGATCAACCGGAACGAGTTTTTTTATGTTTTCCGGAACAACTGCCGAATTTGGGCGATCTGAGAGTTCAGCATCATTTGTGTCTGTACAGACGCGTTTAAAGTCTGCATACAACCTATTAACCGTTGTTTCCAACGGAGCAGAGTCCGAATAACACTTATCAAGCCATTTCTTTGCTTGAACAGTATTTTTCCCATCAAAAAGCAATGCTTTATCAACACACGAAATTCAGATTTTTCCATTGTTTTAAAAATTTGCAACAATAGCTTCACTTGAATAACTGTAATTTGTAAACTAATTATCCGATTGGGCTTAAATTTTAACACGTGCCATTTAAAGGTTAGTACTTTATAAAAATCATATGGATTTTTTATTAATGGTGCCATCTATATGTCAGACCAGGGACTTATAGAGTGATGTGTTATATATGTAGAGAGAGGGGGGAGAGAGAGATCATAACTTGATCTCATTAAAAAGTAATGAGAAATGCATGCCATTTTAGAAAATAAAATACATCTGTGACCTTTTTCAGACAACATTAATAAATCTTGGTTCAGTTGGTTGGGGCTATAGAAAACACCGAATGCATCTATGCCGGGAGGTAAACAAATGACTGATTTTTCATTGAATTGTTGATGATACAAAGCAATACTTTGAATCATTTAACTTTGTTGACTTATGCTAAATTGAATTGTTCGAAATAGGACTGTTTGGTCATTTAACTGTGTGTAAACAAATAACTGATCATTAATTGAATTGTAAGAGATACAAAGCAATACTTGGAACTATTTAACTTTATTGACTCGAGCTAAATTGGATTGTTAGAAATAGAACTGTTTGATCATTTAACTGTGTGTATCTAGAAAATGTATTTACAAATCACATATCTAATTTCCTAGTCGGCTGGGGCTGTAGAATACAATGACTGCTTTTCAGCAGAGGGGTAAGACGAGTGTCCTGTATATGACACAAAACAATCTGATGGTGAGATTCCAGTAATGCTAGAGCTTTGGGAACTGCGGAGTACTCCTTCATTGCTCCCGGGTCCACACTGGCCCGGAGTGATCGCGTCTCATAGGATCCTATCTATGGTTTAAATAGAACTAAACTGTGTACTTATACTAAACTGAATTGTTTGAAATAGAACTGTTTCTTTGCATTAAAATTGAGTTGGCATTAAATAACATAAAAAGGTTTATATGCTATAAACCCAAACAAACAAACAAACATTTATCAAATATTTATCTAAAAATAGGATTTGACATTATATAACCAATATTGGTTGATATGCCAGAAAACCAAACCAAACCAAATCCTATATATCTAATATATATGTATAAAGAGGATTTGGCATTAAATAACCTACAATGGTTGATATGTCATAAAACCAAACCAAACTAAAATATAACTTTGATAATCAGGCAATTTCTTATCCAATCTTCAAAGAAAAATAACAGTCTAAAACAGTTTCTTGCTCACTCTCATCGTAATAAATTATCAAGGGAGATAACTATTACATTCTGTTTATTTTATACGTCGTGTTTTTAAGAATTTGCAATTAATTATAAAAAGGCTGGTGCCGTAACGTTTAACGCTGTAGGAAATGGACTCTGCGACTTCGGTTCAAATCTTGGATGCAGCTGTTTGCGTTAAAGCTTTTGATTTAAAAATTGGTTGATTGTACTCATTTACAGACGATATATATATATATATATATATATATATATATATATATATATATATATATTGTTAAAAATGTAAAATATATGTAATATTATTTTACTTATTCGTATACTTTTTCAATTTCTTCGTTTTTTCTTTTCTTTTCTTTTTCCTTTCTTAGTCAAGACGTATTCGTTCTTCAATTATATCAGATTATTTACCCTTTATTACATTGGTGTCATTTCTAACTTTACAAAAGGTCGTTTGGTCTTCTATGGCTGACATTATTTGATATATATATATATATATATATATATATATATATATATATATATATATATATATATATGTGATTTTTAGTAGTAGTAGTAGTAGTAGTAGTACGTGTTTACCCAATCCTTTCGACATAAGGAGGATGAGACATTTTTTTAAGTGAAGAACAACCAAATTGAATTCTTATTTTTCTTTTTAAACCAGTGGTTCCCAACCGATTTTGAGCCATGCCCCACTTTGGTATTTCTGAAATTCTGATGCCTCCCCACCCCCAATAATATTTGATTCTTACGTATTCTAAATTTTATAGCAATTCACGTAAAGGAAACTTAAAAGGCCTTTAACTTAGTCTCTAAAAAAGCCCCACCGGTGGTGCATGCACCCCACGTTGGGAATCACTTTTCTAGACTGATTGCCGTGTTAAGGATAACGAGCCTATTCTACCCAACCTTAGTTGGTGGAGAGAACATTTGAATTCGTGCTCTTCACGGGGGCATTAGCGCAAAGAGAAACACTAACAACCTCGGTCAGGTTTTGAACTCGAATTGTCGATTCATTTTCCTACAACAATAACCGTCACACCACGCGCACCTCCATTGCTACAACAACAACAGCAACAACACCCTCTAGAGTTGTTGTTGTTGTTGTTGTTGTTGTTTTTATTTATTACTCGTTATTATTTAGGGATAAAAAAAACTACAGATGTATTTGAATTTCTATGAGATGATTAAAAACAAGGAAATAAATAATATATTCGATTTATTTTTTAAGAATTTTTTAATGAGAAAAAGATCAGATTCATCATGAAAAATCAGAAATACCTACGAAGTTGGTCATAGAAAGTAATGAGATGTTTATTCAGGTTGGTAAACCAGATTAGAAATAAGTTGATTAATGCTAACTCTGACAAATTTTAAAAGAAATCAGTTGATGTTTGCCTCGTTAAAATTCACGTTCAGTAATCTTGGATTATTACACGTACGTTTGGTTATGTTTTGATGTCAAACTTCACAACGATACAACAGAAATATTTAACAGATTAATAAAGGCCTCCGGGTCCAAGTCTTTAGATGACTCAAGGTATTTTTGATGGTCAAGAGACTGTCCAGTATGAACTCCATTCTGGTTGACCGATCACTTTAATTGCTGAAAATGCGACAAAAATGATGATTCTCATCAGTTCTGATCGACATTTCACAGTGAACATGATTACGGGTTAATTGATATTGATAAGTTAGTTTTCAATCAGGGTTACCGACCCGAAAATTTAAAAAATGATAGTCACATTACTCTCAAGGCATATTCTCTGCGAACGAGTTTTGGGGAAAAATAGAAAATTCCTCCAATAATACAACCACCTTGCTACTTTTATGGCAATATATTGACCAGGCCTCAAAAGAAAGAACGAGGTAACAACACAAAAGGTTGAATAAATGTTTTTGGAGAGGAGAAGAAATGTGACCCTTCACAACGAAACCCCTTAACTAAAACAACTTCTCAGCCAATCTATACATCCGTTTATTTCTGGTCCCCCCTCCCGCCGCCATCTTTTCTCAGTACATCTCTATCTCTGTTTCGTAGCCGACTGACATTTTTGTGTCTCTTCTCCGACAGGCATGCTTCTTCTAACTGCTCTGTTCGACTCCCTTCTCTGACAGGGGCTTCTTCAAACTGACCGTCTTCTGAGTCTCTCCTCCTGCATCGATCTCCCCACTCACTTCCGGTGACAGATTCCCTCCTTTTTTACCGCTCTCTAGTCCACTCCTATGACTCTCCTTTCTAGTGACCAAATGACCCTGTTCTTCCGAATGTCCCCTGGTTGACCTGTATATGGACACATATACACACACGCATATGCATACCAATGGCCAATCCACAACTATACACACATATACACACCCCTACACACACACTTACAGCTAAGCCTGTATATAGTGTCACGCCTTGATTTGGTTCCTTACTACCATTTCCTGTTCCCCAAATCAAGGCTCAATGCTGTGATCCTCTTTGAGAACTATTGAAAACGTGTAACATGTCGTAACAAACCAACTGAAGGAAATTTCATTTGAGAACATCCGGTGTTTCCAACAGTTGAAACTATATATCCGTCTGCATGGAGCTTAGTAAGACATTAAATTGATTTAGTTTAAGTTAATTAAATATAGAATACTGTCGATACATAATTACTCCGAGCAATGTTCTATGAAGCGTTCATTTTACGTTAAGCCAAAAATAAAAATGTATAACTTCAGTAAGTTACAAGAGCATTTGTTTATAAAAGCGATGTAGTTTCTTTGAGACATCTTTCCTCACAGACAGTCCCTCACTGACTCTAGTTTGCTACACAGTACACGAAATCTGAAGGAAAAACAAACAGGCAAAATTAATAATTCAACATGGAAATAATTTACCCATCACACTTTGTGTATATGCATCCTTTGTTGTATTTATCAATAATATTCATACTAGACTAGTGGGTAGAGTGTTCACCAATGGTCTGGAAGACCGGGGTTCAATCTCAGGTCGAGTTATACAAAAAACTCAAAATATGGTACATGATTCATCCTTGCTTAACACTCAGCATTATAAGGTATGGTTCAAGGATAAAGTGGAGCAACCCAGGGAAAGAAGTAGCGCTCTCCCCTACAACTCAGTATAGTAGCTAATGAAAAGGGAGCCTTCGGGTCGCCCTCGACTACGGTCTCCAACTTTACTTACTATATATATATATATATATATATATATATATATATGTAGTGGGCTTCATTCATGAATATGATTGATGATTATATTATTGAATATGCATGCTCTATCAATGATATTCATAAATATAGCTTACTATATATATATATATATATATATATATATATATATATATATATATATATATAGTGAGCTATATTCATGAATATCATTGATAGTGCATATATATTCAATAATATATATTATCAATCATATTCATGAATAACTATATATATAGGTATATATATATATATTGTGAGCTATATTCATACACACACACTATATATATATATATATATATATATATATATAGTGTATAGTGGACTATAGTCATACCATTGATAGAGTGTATAAATTTGTTAGGGTAGCATAGACAACTGTGCTTAGTAACTCTCAGTTTCTCGCCAATGTGTTTACCAGACCAAGTGTCTTTGGATCATAGTTAGCGTCTTTTCATATGTTGAACGCTAGTTTGTGACTCATTCTGGGTTGGACTTGCTTATCAATGCGGCTATATAGTGTTACTCTAATGATTTATTAATTTATCAACTCTACTATGACACACGGCTTTTCTGTTTTCCCCTATCCTTATTCCAATAATTATATTTCTACCTCTGATAAACAATGCGTAGTAGCATAAATAAGCAAGCCCTACCAACAATAGACCAGCCTCCCCATTCCCAGCGTCAACACTTGGTCTGATGAACGCATAAGCGAGAAAGTGACAGTTAACAAGCACCGATGACTCCATATCAACGCTATATATATATAGAGAGAGAGAGGGAGTGAGAGAGAGAAGGACAGAGACAGAGAAGGAGAGAGAAAAGGAATGGCAGAAAGAACTGATGGGAGAGAAGAAGGAGAGAGAGGAGCATGATATAATATTTTCCAAAATGATTCAATAGTCTTTTTGGCAACTTTAAACTATTTTAACTTTTTTGTTGCAATGGAAACAAGACTGCAAACAGCTCAATCTGCGAAGATAGCTTTCTAAAATATTTTCTCGGTAAGTGAGTTAAACACTAGGAAATATTAGCAAAGATAGTCAACCTATGCAACTTAGCTCCTGTACACTCCTCGTTTCAAAAAATACCATACTCCATCCCGGATTTTCTTTTAAATCTATTTTTATTTCTATAAGTGGTGGCAATTCAGATTATAAAGAAAAAATTCCGAAAAGTTATATATAACTTGAAGATGTTTTCTTACAGGCAGTTTTCTGCTCAGTCACTGATGTACTATAAATATCAAATGATACAATTGTCATTCAATAATATGCCGAAGATTATCCGGAAACGTATCTACGAAAAGCAGGACTTAAAATCTTGCCCCGGTCGTGTTTTTCCATAAAGCTATCATTTAAGACGCAGAGAATTATATAATCAACGATCTCTCTCTCTCTCTCTCTCTCTCTCTCTCTCTCTCTCTCTCTCTCTCTCTTGTTCTCTTTCTCTCACTATTTATATCTATTTTATCGCTTTCTTCCTCTTTCGTTCATTCTCCTCCTACCTCCTCTCTCTATAGCTAGCTACCTCCCTCCTACCCTCTCTCTCTCTCTCTCTCTCTTGTTCTCTTTCTCTCACTATTTATATCTATTTTATCGCTTTCTTCCTCTTTCGTTCATTCTCCTCCTCTCTCTATAGCTAGCTACCTCCCTCCTACCCTCTCTCTCTCTCTCTCTCTCTCTATCTATCTATCTATGTGTATATATATATGTGTGTGTGTGTGTGTGTTCTTCTCTCTCTCTCTCTCTCTCATGCTCTTTTTATTTCTGTCTGTCTCAGTCGAACTATTCTCTCTCTCTCTCTCTCTCTCTCTATATATATATATATATATATATATATATATATATATATATATATATGTATATATATATATATATTTCGATGCCTCTTGTTTATCTATCCTCTGCCATCTATCTATCTATCTGTCTATTAAAAGATAACCGTCGTTTTAGTCTGATGACATTCTCCCGTGCTTTTTATAATGATCCTATAAAAATGTCTGTGGTGAAGAGAAGAAACTGAGAAGATATAAGACGAATAATAGACTTCGAAATGTCGACAACATGGGGAGTTTAATGATTGTGGGAAGGATAAATGTTCATCGTTTATTTTCTATTAGGTTCAGAACGAGGCTGACAAAAGCCATTAATTTGACTACTTCTCAACAGAGGATAAAGTGAACCTTCATAAATGTATATATATATATATATATATATATATATATAGCATCACTCATAAATAAGTTTACTCCAAATAATTTTTAATGGAGTGTTTTCTTCTAAACTCTGCAACTAAAAAATATGAATATGTAACTTACATATATACAATTTATATATATATATATATATATATATATATATATATATATCATCATCATCATCATATCGTGCTGGCAGCACGGATATCCCTGACCCTCTCTCGCCACTCCTCCCTGTCGTTCATCGCCCTAGGCAGGTCTTCAGGACAACATCCTGTATCCTCACATAGCTGCTGAATGTACGTTCGTGCTGGTCGTCCTGCTTTTGCGCGGCCGTGTGTGGGGATCCATAAGAGTACATCTCTTATGAGTTCATCTCTGCTTCTCCAGCAATGTCCTGCATGTCTGGTTCGCCTAACTTGAATAGTTTTCGTGATAGGGGGCAGGTGGCCGTACAGTTGGTGTCTTGTGGGGTGTTGCTGCCAGGACTTGTTCAGGATTATACACACACAATTTTATTTTTAGTTACAGAGCTCCATTGCTGTAGAGTTTGATAATAAATAATACCTAATGATATTCGTTTTGATGGCACAATGTGCCACCAGAAATAATAAAATACTGGTATTTTCAGTATAGAAAAAATTAACATTCAAAATATTTCTTTTATGTTCTATATTATACTGTTAAATTAGTATTTGTTGCTGCAATAAAAAAAAATTGGTCCAATTTATGTAACGTTTCATCTATTTTTATTTAAAGGAGTTTGTTTTTTTTTTTACACTGAAACTTTCGTTCCTTAAAATTTTGTCTTGGAAAAATTCATTACTTTCCACTTTTCATTTCAAGGTAATTGTAAAAAAAAAATTAAATCAATTATGATTCACCCTAATCCCACAGCTTCAGGTGGGATGTGGCACAAGGTCAATTTCAAGAGTAATAAAGTTGATTTTGGATTCAGGGTTTCTCTATCCTAGACTGGTGGCCATGCCAAAGCTTGAGAAAACAGTCTGCCCTACTATTAATCCATAGATGAGAACGAGAGGAGATGGATTCATGCCTTTCCCAAGGCCATTAGTGCAAAGTGAAATGCAAACAGCCCCGTCCAGGGTTTGAACTCGAGTTGCTAATTACATTTTTAGGACGATAACCATTATGCTAAGCGCACTTGACGCCGCGGAAATACGTTTTCATTCAATGCCCTCACCATCACTGGCAGAATGTGACTCAAGGTCAATTTCTAAGTGGTTAAAGCTGGTTTGAATTCAGAGCTTTTCTTCTAGACTGGATACCTGACCAATGCTAAAGATCCCAGTCTGCCCTACTATTAACCCATAGATAGAAGGAGAACAAATAGATCCAATGCTTTTCACAGAGGGGCATTAGCACGAATTGAAACGCAGATAGGCTCGTGAAGGATTTGAATTCCGTTTGCCGATTCTATTTCCTAACCTTTATGCTAAGCGCGCCTTCAAAACGAAGCAACATTCTGGTATGATAGCGAGAAAAATCTCAATAATAAAATCCCCAAAGAAAAGATTTAAAAGTCAAGTCTGAAGATTATCAATGGGAAATGAACCGGACAAATGAGCTTTCAAGTTTCGCGTATTGGCTGCAAGAGTTATTGAACAAGAAAGACATGTTCCTCAAGATACCATTACAGTTCAAATACACTCACACCCTAACAGCAAAAGGCTCTGTTCGTATCGAGCAGAGAAAAGAACTAAGAACTGTCAACGCCCCTATGTCAGTCAGAAAACGACGATAAATTCTGTCAAGATGTCACTTATTTGTAAGATAATTTGTCACTATTTCTCAACTAGAATTAATATTTACGGAATGCGAAATACTGAAAGACACACAAGAAAAGGTAAATAAGATTGACCGTTACAATTAAGTTTTAAAATGAATCATTCCGACGCTCCACATATTAAATCTCTCTCTCTCTCTCTCTCTCTCTCTCTCTCTCTCTCTCTCTCTCTCTCTCTCTCTCTCTCTTTAATGTTGATTCGTTTTTACATTCTGCAAATGCTAGACCTCAAATGAAACATACGGATAAATATCACACATCATTCACTTTCAACATTCACGATGTCATATGCACATGGCAGTATCAAACTAAATGAACACTTACAGTCTGATTTGGATTTTTGCTGTTCACAATGGAATTATGTCGAACCAAAGAAGCAAACGTGTGAATAAAGTATGTGCCTCTGTGGGCACATCGTCGCCGTCGTCGTCAGCCCTCGGTAAATGCACTGGCTTAATGATTAACGAATTTTATTCATGTTACCCAGTGAAATTGATGGTACACCAAGTACCTTCCAAGAAACTTTATTGTTGTGCACTTGAGAGAGATAGAGTGGCGGGGGGCTTATGTCATCTTAAACGCTCAATTCTTGTTGTGGTATTTATGGTGAGGTAACCTCGTAATTAGTCACTTAAAATGTCGCGTTTTAATTTGAAAGAATGATTAAATGAATGAATGAAAAAAAAACCAAAACAACAAAGCTGTTGGTGGACACTGTGCATAGTATAATGGCTAACGAGCTAATCTAGCAGTACTTGATATTTATGTCATGTACTTGATATTTATACTGGAAATCAACTTTGACGACAAAATATTTGCAATTTAAAGAAAATATCAATTATCATATTTACCAACCCCACCGCACGGGCAGGATATGACACAAGGTCAATTTTTAAGCGGAGATTAACAGGTTTGAATTCAAAGTTGTCCTTCTCCTAGGCTAATTGCCTCACCAAGACAAAAGAACCTAGTCTGTCCTACTATTTACCCATAGCTGGAGGGAGAAAATGTCAATTATGGATGTTTTCCAAATAACTGGAGTAGAACTGAAAAAATTCCCTTTAAACAAATAACATGTAGATACAGAAAAGATGAATAAAATTGACTGATACAATTACATTTACTAAAAGACATGAATTACGAAAAACAAATATAACTGACTTAAATATTTTTCTATAATGAAAGATCTAAAAAAAAAAAAAAAGCATTAAAGGTTTGTTGACGTTTTATGGCATTTCAACCCTTGTGAGTTTTCTAATACCGAATCCTGACTTATATATATATATATATATATATATATATATATATATATATATATATATATATGTGTGTGTGTGTGTGTGTGTGTGTGTGTGTGTGGGTAAACTTACAGTTTGTAGGTAACTCACTTATTTGCACATAGTTAAATGATTACAAGTATTTCTATCAAACACTGATCGTTTTATTTAATATTAGTTATTTGTTTGCACACAGTTAAATGGTTTCAACATTATTTAACATTTTTAATTATATTTATAAAGTATGCCTATGAAATATAAATAATTCGTACACAGCTATATGGTTTCAAATAATAATAATAATAATAATCCTTGGTAAATGATTGAACAGTTCTGTTTGACCCATAGATGGTATCCTAACAGATATTACCAATAATAGTGGGCTTGGGAGTAATATAAATGAAGAAGTACTCCTTCAGTATATGCTCTACTACCGATATTGAGCACTCTATATTTCTAAATATACCAAACTACATCATGTGTGTGTGTGTGTGTGTGTGTGTGTGTGTGTGTGTGTGTGTGTGTGTGTGTGTGTGTGTGTGCTAATTGATACGGCGATCTTCTATTATTTTTTCTCAAACTTATTACACATGAAAAATTAATAATTCAAATGATGCTGAAGTAACATTCGCAATTTCTGTACAAATAATTACCAATGTCTGTCCATTTCTAAACAGCTACTTTATTCTACAATCGTCACCACACGATGATGTTGTATAAATAGAATTCTATTACCTGATGACCTAATAAAAATGCTGAAAAAAATTAAATCATCAAAAAAAATTGATAGAAAGAAAAAAAAAACGTTTGTCATCAACAGAAAACTAATCTCCATGTCAAATATAATTCATTTTTTTTAATCTTTATAAAAGGTTTTTCAAAAAACTTCGTATCATTTGAGATGAAAAAGGGGGTTTCAGAAAAATTGATATCATTTCGTAATCTAATTACTTGATTGATTCTCGTACAAATTATCTCAAATTTTAACTGCGTGTGTAAAAACAAGTCAAAATTTTATATTTAATGTTTAAACAACTTTTCTTTTCCAGTGAATGGCATTTCTATAGATGAAAAGAAAACATAAAACAAGTTTTATTTGTTTTTCAACATGCTGTTAAAATCTAAGATCATTTGAACGAAAATTGGTCAAATTATGAAATTACAAAATGGTATCGTTTTTTTCTGGAACACCCCGTATACTATGTCATCTAGTTTCTTTTTTAATCCCATAAAAGTCAAATAGATCCATGAATTCTTTGATAAAGTATTTCTCTCTTCAATCTGATGGAATGCATTGCTATATACTTTTACTAACATGGAAAGATGTAGTCATGAAATATTCCGATACATTTGGAATAAAGTATCGTGGTCAAAGAGATGAAATAATAATTTTTCTCTCATTCAAGTCATTTAAAAGAAACAAAAAAAGGCGGAAACAGAACACTATCCGGACCATGAATCATAGAGTGGATTCAAGGAGTGTTTTAAAAATAGCTCCAGACACTCCAGGCTTGAATAATAAAAATTGTGATCATAGGATCATGATGATAATGACATTGTATATAGCCAGTACTATCCATAGAATTAGAATTCAAATACTATATTTATGATATTATCAATGACATCATACATACATATATACATATATGTATATATAAGCATGTTAGATTAAATAATAAAGATACATTTTGTCTATATAATTTTATTAAGATCCTTTCAAGTTTCCTGATAAGTGTCTTGATTTCATGTTGGAATTGGTGGATGAATATACCAAAATTGTCCCGAGCGCTTTCAGACCTTTCATAGGCTATCATCAAGAGTTGCTTGCATCTATAAAGAGTGTTTTTAAAGAGTTTTTGAGAGAGTAGAGGGGGTCATAACATAACAAAATTACGTCAACACAAAGTTGGATAAAACTAAAATGCTGATGAATTTAATAAACAGAACGCTATCGACGGAAATAGAATATTATCAAGAAATATGGAATTTATTTAAAGTCTTTAAAAACACTCTTTATACATGCAAGCAACTCCTGATGATGGCCTATGAAAGGTCCTAAAGTGCTCGGAACAATTTTGGTATATTCATCCACCAATTTCAACATGAAACCAAGACACGTAACAGGAAACTTGAAAGGATCTTAATAAAATTATATAGACAAAATGTATCTTTATTATTTAATAGAGAATATATATATATACGTGGTACCTTTAATAAGTTACCAGACTTTTTTTGTAGAAGAATGATATGCAATAATATTGTATTTTAAACTTGGAAAAAATGCCACAGAAACGTATGGAATGCTTCAGGCTTGCATGAATCGAGTATCAGTTTTTGAGTGGCATAAGAGATTCAAGGAAGGCAGGGAGTCTGTGAGGGATGATGAGAGGTGTGAGAGGAGTAAGGAAGTCAGAACACCAGAGTTGATTGGCCAAAGGCTTAGGGTTAGGGTTACTATGTTGAGGTTTTAAGGGAGTTCAGGAAGAGATTCTGTCGGATGAGGCCAGCACTCTTCAAATCGGGTCAGTGGCATTTCCATCAGGACAATGCACCAGTCCACAACTCCATCCTTGTCACAGACTATTTGAGCAAGATGGGCATCAAGCCTCCCTATAGTCGAGACCTTGCTCCCTGTGACTTTTGGTTATTCCCTAAGCTCAGAGGCTGTCGTTATGAGACAATTGAGAAGATGAAAGAGGCTGTGACGAAGGTCATTGACACTCTCACACAGGAGGACTTCGATGAGGCCTTCAAAAATTGTTGGAACGGTACAACAAGTGCATTGCAGCCAGAATAGATTACTTCGAAGGGGACTAGAGTTTCATGTGTGTACTATCAATAAAAGGGCCCATACGAAAAATGTCTGGAAACTTACTTAATGATCCTCGTATATACCTTATGTTTGGATAGTGTAGACTCATAATTAACTGTGCTTGTTGAATTAGCCATCAAGTGCTTACAGTCATCAAGTGATTTGATACTGTGTATACGCTAATTTACATATGCTCTATCATTGATACTGAGCACTCTTTATTTATGTATATAGCAAACTAACTTATATATATATATATATCGGGGAGTGGCAAACGAGCCGTTCCTCTCAACAGTAAACCTTGAAGAATACCCTGTTTTGAAAAGGCTAGCTTTATGCCAAAAAATAACTGAGCTGGTTTTACAACCGACGTTACAAATTCAGCCCTGTGCTCGATTCCGGCAACACTGAGTTTCGCGCTCTGCACTTTTCAGCTGGGTAGATGGTACGGGGGGAGCAGAAATGCCTACTTGGACAGAGTGTTAATGTTTTTCTTTTTAAGAGTTCGGCTTCTATTATGGAATAACAATATCAAATATTATTATAAACAAACTGATACCCCCAACATAAAGTTTAGAGGAACCACCTTTATATATATATATATACAGGGTCAGGCAAAATGATCTGACACATTTGTAGGTTTAATAAAAGACAAATAAAGTAAAGAAACAAAAAAGTGTTTTTATTTTCGAAAAGTACATATAATGCCATTCTGTTTCATTAGGTTTTGAAAATGAAATCAGTCAAATGGGATCCGTTATTGTCTACACACTGTCGTAGGCGTTCACAAAAGTTACCTATAACTTGGCGGGTCATTTCATGTAGAATGGCAGTAATTTCTTGACGCATTGTATCTTTAAGTTGTTCAATAGATTGAGGGCGATTACTGTATACCTTTGACTTGAGGTATCCCCAGAGAAAAAAATCGCACGGATTTAAATCAGGTGTGTCAGATCATTTTGCCTGACCCTGTATATATATATATATATATATATATATATATATGGAAGTAAATAATGGAAAAGTATCCGACAATATGGAGGAAAATTGAAAAACAAAGTAACCCAAAGGGAAGAATTTAATAGGAAAGAAAATCAACGCTATAACGTTTCGGTTTCAATAAACTATCTTCAGGACTTAGAAAAGATGTTATCAAGTGTCGTTAGATGACCCATAGATGTTTAATGAAATACAAAACAAGGGAGGAGATTATATATACAGATAAACGTTTAATCAATACATCAGCGTTCATATGTCAAATAAATATCATGGATTGTGCAAGGCTATGATATAAAACAAATGGAACCATCAAGAGATATAACAGATTAAAAAGAGATTTATTGACCAAACGGTTAGTCCCACTTTCTCTGTATATATAATCTCCACCCTTGTTTTGCATTTCATTAAACATTCATCGGTAATCAAACCACACTCGATAAGAGCTTTACTAAATCCTAATGATAGTTTATTAAAACCGAAACGTTATAGCGTCGACTTTCTTTCATATAAAATTCTTCACTTGGGATTACTTGGTTTTTCAATTTTCTCCACACACACACACACACACACACACACATATATATATATATATATATATATATATATATATATATATATATATATATATATATTCCTTTTGTCGTGATATTTCAATAGTGAAAGATGTCAATCTAATTCTTCATATCGTCTTCCTATTTCTCATAACCAAGTTTATTGTTCGCCCCAGACTTTAACAAACCGTCTGGAACAATATGGTGATATACTTAAGTCCTGAAAGAAAAGAAAAGAAAATGGGAAATAGAGAAAATTGTTGGGCGTCAGATTATTGATAAACTTATTTAACTATCAGTCTGTATTCCTAAGTAGAAAGGAAATAGTCATAGAGTAGTTAACTTTTAAAAAAATAAACAACTGAAAGAAAAGGAAAAAAATAGTCACTTCAAATCATGTAATTGAGCAAATTAGTATTCAATGGGAATACTTGAAATTATATAACTATGCAGAAAAATTGTTATTATTAAATAGGAATTGCCACTTGAAACCGTATAATTACTTGAATTATTTTTATTAGATAGGAATACTTGATTCCATATAACTATGCAAACGATAATTGACAAAAATAAAATCATGATTACAATCATTTACGAATGAATCACAGTTCAGCATTAAATAACCCATAAGGAGTTAACATACCATTAAACAAATAAACCAAATCAAACCAAACCGATGTATACATTTTCCACTTTGTGCAAACCAATAATATTTGCACAAGTTTTTTTTTTTATATCTTATACAGAGCTACTATCTACTCGTCAAATTTAATTTAAATAGAATCTTTAATAATATTTATTAAAAGAAAAACGAAGCTCGAAATTTAAAGTCATTAGTACAAATTTTTGTGGGTGAATTTTTGCTTTCAACAACGTCGGAATGTTACTTATTTACGAATAACTTTTTCTCTCACCTTAACCCTGGCAGGGTACGCACCTGGCATATTGGTCTGTTTAAACTCCTTCTCGAAGACACTATCTTTTCTTTTATATTATTGTATTCAAAATAAGAACAAATTTATGTTTCATTTGTGGATTCTGGTTGATTATGAAGCGGTAACATCTTGCAATCAATACTGAACTTATGATTCAGTACATTAAACAACAAATCAGTCTTCTGGATTTTAATATTGGATCAAAAATCAAGGATAAAAGTGTTTGGCTTAATAAAAACCAACATCCGGAATTGAAAAGTACTTGTTTTTTGTACGTCACATTTATAAATTCATCAAATTTTGTTTTGTTGTATATATTAAACAGCTCTGCCTTCACCCTTCTGACTGAGTCAGGGTTTGATTTGGGGTTGGGTTTGTGTCTGGGTCTGTGTACTTAAACTTAAAACTAGGGCAGTGTTCCATATTGTACACAATGTGATGTCATATATTGTATTTCCTAACAGACGCTAATTATAAAGAAATGCCAAAAAAAGCATCTAAAAATAAGATTTTTAAAAATACTAACCAAACATTAATGAGTGACAATGCCTCATTTAAAATCTTATTTGATGTTAAAAGACACAAATTGATAAAGCTCTGTAGTTGGGGCTTAAACATCCAGTGATTTTACAAAAATTAAAAACTTTCATGCATTTTAAAATGACTATATAGTAAAAAAACAAAAAGATATCTGTCAGTTGACATGTGCCAAAGGTAGAGTGGATTTGCCTTGCATTTGGTAGTAAGCTTTCATTTTTTTTAACAGTCCATTCATTCTAATGTCGCCTGGGCTCCTAAATCTTTCCTCTTTTATACAGATATACACGTGTTTTCTAGTGCTTGGAAGGCAATATTGCGAGCAATACTGAACAAGTCCTGGAGGCAGCACCCCACAAAGCAGCAGTTGTACGGACACCTACCACCCATCACGAAAACTATCCCAGTTAGACAAACCAGACACGCGGGACACAGCTGGAGAAGTAAGGACATACTCCTGTGGACCCCTTCACATGAACGAGCAAAGGCAGGGCAACCAGTTAGAACTTATATACAACAGCTTTGTGCCGGTACAGGATATAGCCTTAAAGACTTCCCGGGAGCAATGGACGATAGAGACGGGTGGCAAGAAAAGGTCGGAGAGATCCGTGCTGGCGGTGCGATATGATGATGATGATGATGATGATGGGGCTTAGAATAAGCTATCTTTTGCAGAGGGGTAAAATCTTCCCCCTTAAAAATAAGGAGTGTCCTCAATATTACTTTAAATTGAATTTGATGGTGCGGCTCCAGTTCAAGAAAACTTGGAAGTGTAGAGAACACCATCATTATTATTATTCCCAGGTCTACACTGCCCCAGAGTGGCAGTACCTGTTAGGATCAAGTCGATGTGTCAAATAGATCTGTAAGGATCCCGTCAATGGGTTAAATACATCTATTTGGATCCTGTCAATGGATTGAATAGATCTACTTGGATCCTGTCTCTGGGTTAATTAAACATGTTAGGATCCCGTCTATTGGTTAAATAGATCTGTTAGAAACCTGTCTATGGGTTAAATAGACCTGTTTGGATCTCATCAATACGTTAAATAGATCTGTTAAGATCCCGTCTATGGGTTAAATAATTCTGTTAGGATCCTGTCAATAGGTTAAATAGACTATAATTAGGATCCAGTCTTTTGGTTAAATATATCATAGGATTACATCAATAGGTTAAATAGATTATAGGATCCCGTCTATGGATTAAATAGATCTATTTGGATCCAATCTATGATTTGAATAGATCTATTTGGATCCTGTCTATGGGTAAAATATATCTGTTAGGATCCTGTCTATGGATTAAATAGACATGTTAGCATCCCGTCTATGGTTTAAATAGACCTGTTAGGATCCCGTCCATACGTTAAATAGATCTGTTAGGATCGGGTCTTTGGATTAAATAGATCTGTTAGAATCCCGTCCCTGAGTTAAATATATCTTTCAGGATCGCGACTATGGATTAAATAAATCTAAGATCTCGTCTATGGGTTAAATAGATCTGTTAGATTCCGTCTATGGGTTAAATAAATCCGTCATTACTCTGTCTATAGTTTAATCAGGTCATATCTAGGATCTAGTCTGAGGGTTAAATAGATAATAGGATCCCGTCTATGTGTTAAATAGATGATAGGATCCCGTTTAAGGATTAAATTGATCTGATAGGATTCTGTCTATGGGTTAAATATACTATTCTAGATCCCGAGTATGAATTAAATTGATCTGTTAGGATCATGTTTATGTTTTAAATACATCTGTTAGGATCCAGTCTATGGGTTAAATAGATCTGTTATGATCCCGTTTATGGTTTGAATAAATCTGTTAGGATCCCGTCTATGGGCTGAATAGATCTGTTTGGATCCTGTCTGTCGGTTAAATATATATGTAAAGATCATGTTCATGTGTTAAATATTTCTGTTAGGATCACGTCTATGGGTTAAATAAATCTGTTAGGATTTGGTTTATAGGTTAATTAGAGCTCTTAGGATCCCGTCTATTTGTTAAATAGATCTGTTAGAAACCTGTCTATGGTTTAAATTGATCTTATAGGATCCCGTCAATTGGTTTAATAGATCTGTTACTATAGCGTCATACGTTGAATAGATTTGTTAGGATCTCATCTATGGGTTAAATAATTCTATTAGGATCCGTCTATTGGTTAAATAGATCTTTTAGAAACCTGTCTATGGGTTAAAAAGATCCGATAGGATCCCGTCTATTGGTTAAATAGACCTGTTAGTCAATACGTTAAATAGATTTTTTAGAATATGATCTATGAGTTAAATAATTCTAATTGGATCCTGTCTATTGGTTAAATAGATCTGATAGGATCTCTTTATGGGTTAAATAGATCATTTTTATGACTCTGTTTATGGGTTAGATATATTTGGAAACCTGTCTATGGATTAAATAGATATATTTGGATTGTGTCAATAGGTCAAATAGATCTATTTGGATCTCGTCTCTGTGTTAAATAGATCTGTTAGGATCCCGTCAATGGGTTCAAAACGAAGAAGAAGCATTTGAACTCAGGAGCCAACTGGAAGAAATATATCAATATTGGTCAGAATGTCTTTAAGTCCTATCAATTTAAAATTCTGAATTTTACAAAATGTTATGCTGTATTTTGTTTGTGAAATAATGCTTAAACTATGCGTTTTATATGTAAAGACACGCTTACTCTACTATAAAGCAAAATTGATGTTAGTCTTTCCAAATGTCAGCGAACAAGGCAGAATGTTTTTGAATCTCTTCTATAATATAATCTAAAAATTCGTAAAGAAAGCCCTTACAGTAGTTTAGAAGAAAAAGAAAAAGCCTAAAACACCTAATGCTACCACAGCCCCCCCCCCAAGAGAAAGGAAAAAAAAAAATTTTTTAAGCTCTATAATTCCTGAAGCCTGCTAGGTTCCCAACTGTAGTAAAAAAATAAAAAAAAATAAATAAATAAAAAGCCTAGGAAAAGTCCCAATACAGCAAAAAAAAAAAAAAAAAGCAAAAGTCAGTACCAGAGAAAGTCATACGAAAGTACCTTAATCTTGGACTTTAACTAAGTTAAAACTTAAAACTTAAACCAAAATTACCCCCCCCTTTTTTTTCTTTTTTTTTTTTTGCGTACACATGGGAAGCAGCATGATGTACGTAAAGGTATTTGAATAAACCCATGGACGACCAAACTCAATACCTAAACGGGTCCTGGACGTGAGGTTGACGACTTTATGCTCAGGATCGTTAGTTCGATCGGGGAACTACTGCTGCTCCTCTATAAGAGTGGCTTCTATAGAAGAGAATAAAACAGCCATCGAAAGATAACCATGAGCCACACTCAAACCACATACACAAACCGCATCGCTCTTCGCGCGGGTAAAAAAGGGGCGCGTCCTGCTGAGGTTGGAGCCCTGGCCTCAGTGTTCGAAAAATCAGCTACAGAGCTCAAACAATCAAAACTACTAAAATGCAAGCAAACACTACAAATAGCCACATTTAACGTAAGAACCTTAAATAGAATAGGACAACTCCCAGAGCTAATCGCATCGGCCGAAGAACATAAGATAGACATAATATGCATACAAGAACACAGATACACGCACACCGAAGATATCAAATATCACGAAACTAGCAATGGCTGGTCGCTCGCCACTGTATCCGCATGGAAAAACTCTGTCAACGCTGCAGTAGGAGGGGTAGGATTACATATAGGACCTAGAGCATTAAAAACGCTTAATAGCGTTGAGAAAATACAACCTAGAATGATGGCAGCTTCATTTAACGGAAACCCCAGAGCAACAATCATCTCATGCTACAGCCCCACCAATGTTAGTGAAGAAACTGAACTAGTCACCTTCTACGATGAGTTATCCTCATTAGTGCGTAGCATCCCGAAACACAACATGTTAGTCATTGGCGGAGACATGAATGCCCAAATCGGGAAAAACGGAAACAACAAATACAGCCTCCACAACACGTCAAATAGGAATGGGCAACATCTAACAGATTTCATGATAGAAAATAGATTAGCATGCCTCAATACAAACTACCAAAAAAGAGAGGGCAAACTATGGACATACACGTACGCAAACAATACTAAAGCTCAGATAGACTACGTCCTTATAAACAAGAAATGGAAAAATAGTGCACTGAATTGCGAGGCATACTCCTCTTTTGAGGGTGTGTCCACCGATCACCGAATAGTCACGGCGAAAATACGGTTAAGCCTACGAAAAACACCAAACGAACAGCGACCACCAAACACTATGACTGGGCCCTATTAAACAACAAAGATATAAGAGATAAATACGTATTAGAATTAAGAAACAGATTCGAAACACTATAAGAAAAGACGGAAAAAAGTACACCAAACGACGAATACGAAAATTTCGTCAATGCACACCTCGAGGCAGCAGCAAAATACATTCCAACAAAAATTAAAAGTAAATATAGAGTCCCATGGGAAACTTTAGCGGTGAGAGAAAAACGTGCACTAGTGAAAACAGCCTCCAAAAACTATCGAAAAAAACCAACAAACACAAATGCCTTAAAACTAAAAACGGCACAATATCAATTAGCAGGCATATATATAAAGGAACAGACAGAATACATTCAAAATCAGATAGATAAGATTAGAGACTCAGTGGAAGATAGACAATCTAGAATAGCCTGGCAAACAATAAACGAAGTGAGCAGAAGAAAGAACACAGCCAAAGCAAAACTGAAAGCAGCAAACCAACAAGAAAGAATAAAACTGTGGAAACAGCACTTCGAAAACTTACTTGGAAACCCACCAAAAATAACGCATGAACCAATCAACAGAATAATTAGCAAACAATTAGACATTAAACTAGGACCGTTCACACAAGAAGAACTCGACTCGGTTCTCAGAAAAATTAAAAATAGGAAAGCTGCAGGGCTGGACGAAATTCCCCCGGAAGTATGGAAGACCAGACAATTCAACGACATACTGCTCCAACACTGCAACGCAGTATGCAATCAAAATCCGATAGATAGATGGATGAAGGGATGCATACTCCCCTTCCCTAAAAAGGGGGACCTCGGATTAGCCAAAAACTACCGAGGCATAACACTTACATCCATAGCTGCCAAAATCTACAATGCCCTACTACGAAACCGAATAGAACCCAAAATCGACAACATACTTAGAAAAAACCAAAATGGCTTCCGAAGAAATAGATCCACGACCTCACAAATATTAACCATCCGCAGAATCCTTGAAGGTGTACGGGCAAAGAATCTTCAAGCGACATTAATATTTGTCGACTTTACCAAGGCTTTCGACTCCATTCACAGAGGAAAGATGGAACAAATCCTACTAGCGTACGGCATACCTAAAGAAACCGTAGCGGCAATAACGATTCTCTATAGAAACACTAAAGTAAAAATACGATCACCGGATGGAGACACAGAATACTTTGACATTGTAACAGGAGTACTACAAGGGGACACGCTGGCCCCGTACCTCTTTATCATTTGTCTAGACTACGTACTTAGAACATCGATTGACAAAATCAAAGAGAATGGCTTCGAACTGACGAAGAAAAGAAGCAGAAGATACCCCGCAACAACAATTACCGATGCCGACTACGCCGATGACATAGCGATACTGGCAAATACACCTGACCAAGCCGAAACACTTCTGCATAGTTTGGAACGAGCAGCAGCAAGCATAGGCCTCTATGTTAATGCACACAAAACGGAATATATGTGCTATAACCAAACGGGGCACATCTCCACTCTAGAAGGAACCCCACTTAAACTAGTAGACAAATTCACATACCTAGGAAGCAGCGTCGAATCAACCGAAAAGGACATCGAAACGAGGTTAACGAAAGCATGGACAGCTATCAATAGGTTATCGATTATATGGAAATCAGACCTAACCGATAAAATGAAACGCAGTTTCTTCCAGGCTGCGGTCACATCGATACTGCTATATGGATGCACTACATGGACGCTAACAAAACGACTGGAGAAGAAGCTAGATGGCAATTACACAAGAATGCTGCGGGCAATCCTGAACAAGTCCTGCACAGCACCCCACAAGACACCAACTGTACGGCCACCTGCCCCCTATCACGAAAACTATTCAAGTTAGACGAACCAGACATGCAGGACACTGCTGGAGAAGCAGAGATGAACTCATAAGAGATGTACTCTTATGGATCCCCACACATGGCCGCGCAAAAGCAGGACGACCAGCTCGAACGTACATTCAGCAGCTATGTGAGGATACAGGATGTTGTCCTGAAGACCTGCCTAGGGCGATGAACGATAAGGAGGAGTGGCGAGAGAGGGTCAGGGATATCCGTGCTACCAGCGCGATATGATGATGATGATGATGAGGAGGAGGATGCCGTCTATCGGTTTAGTAGATCTGTTCGGATCCTGTCTGTGGATTAAATAGATTTGTTAGGATCCCGTCTATGGATTAAATAGGTCTGTGTAAAAATTAATCATATTCGATAGAGTGCAAAAAAAACCTCTTCAGAAACAACAACACAAAAAATGCAAATATGAACGTAATTAATGCCATTATTTAATCTCAAGGCCCACTCGACTGGGACTGTAGGATACACCAACTGCATCTCTGCAGAGGTTTAAGACACGAATGAGTGTCCAGAAAATCATATTAAACAATCTAATGACGAAGCTTCAGTAATGCTGCAACTTTGGGGAATGTAGAGTACGCTTTCATTGCCATCACTCCCAGGTCCACTCTGACCTAGAGTTGTAGCACCTGATAGTATGGGTCAAATTTGACATTTAAACTGCGCACAAACAAATAACTCGTGATGAATTGTGAGAAATCGAACTGTTTGATCATTTAACTGTGTGTATCTACAAAATGTGTTTACAAATCATATATTTTATATATATGTAAAACAGAATTTGGGATTAAATAACCAACAATGTTTGATATGCCATAAAACCAAACCAAACCGAACCAAACAAATATCTAGGTATAGAATAACCCAAGATGGGTTGATATGCCTTTAACATCAGACAATCAACTAATCAAGGATTTATCTTTATTTTTGTGTTAAAAAAGGTAAAAGAAATGTTCTAAATATTTTTTTAATATTGAAAAAAAACAACTGTTTTTTTTTATATCACAATCTAATTAAAAAGAAAATCTTTGGTTTTGTCGTGACTTACAAATTACGTTATAGAAATATTTAAACGCCGTTTTCATTTATTCACTTTTAACATCTTCTCAAATGTTACGCAATTTCCCCAAGGTGCTCAATTGGTAACGCCCAGGCTATAACTTTAAAAATAATCGTGATGATTACAATTGTATTAGTAGTTGAGATAATAGTGATATCACTAGTAGAAATAGTAGAGGCTTTAGCTATAATTCTTTACAGTCACAGTACAAATAGTTACTGGTAACAAATAAGTATGACAAGTTTACGCCCACTAATAATTGTATAAGAGCTGCATTAATCTATGTACTGAAGAAATAGTAAGACACACTGAGTTTTCTAGCCTTGTTGGGCAACCAGTCAAGAAGAATAAGAAGTCTATATTGAAAACCAGGACTATAACTCCGAAGGTAATCTCATGTTGTCGTCAGTTTTGTTCTAACAACTCATGTGATGACACCGATGTTGTATCGGCTTTTGTTTTTACCTTGGATAACAATGACTGATATAGAACATAGGCAACTGTCAAATCTTCAATACAACTTTGCAAGGAATGTACCAAATCCAACAAAGTTTCTTTAAAATTCGCAATATCTACTTACAAATAACGCCTAATGCGTCAATGTCGATAGCAACACGATCATCGCCGAGAGTAAGTATAAAACATATCAACAAAACAATGACTTATTTTAAAATAATAAAAAAAGGAAAGATAAAAAAAAGATTAAAAATAAATTTTTAAAATGGTTATTCATTTTCAATCGTTTTTTTTTTGCCAATAACCTGGGGAGGGGGTAATTTTTAAAGTAAAATATGCAAATTAACAAACCATATTCGAAAAAAAATCAAGGCTAGACTTCACACAATACTCTCTCTCTCTCTCTTTCTGTCTCTCTCTCTCTCTTTCTCTGTATGATGGTGTGTTTACTATGACCTTGTGTGTGTGTGTGTGTGTGTGTGTGTGTGTGTGTATTCTGATCCTTCCCTCGTCATCAGAGAAATATTTACGTTTTCAAGTTCCTTACGTCAATAAAGCAGTACTGAGAGACTTTGCAAACAGCTAATGTAATGACGAGTGTAATGCTCTTTACCTTAGAATTTGTCTGTTGGTAGTTTCTGCTTGAGTGAGAAAGTAGATGTGTGAAAATCTAATCAAATATATTATCTATTTTTTTTCTAAATTTAAATAATCGTCTGGCTTTTCTTCTTTGTTATATATTTTTGAGGACGCATTTTATATCATAATCTTTCAATCAAACAATTATTTTCATCTTCATATTTTATATCATATAGTTTTTAAAATAACTGTAGGATTGTTACTGGTAAAGATACCTCACTTTGATCTAAAGTAGAAATGTCAGGATGCTACAATTTGATTTCCAATTTGGAGTTCAGCTACTACACTCTCATCATTTAGATGATGCTAGTTGGGTATCTTATTTTATAATCATCAGAGCACCAGTAGCCATTTTGGGTCCACTGCTAGACGAAAACCTTTCACAACAAATTCTATTTTCTCATCTCTTCATCTTATCTCAGGGCTTTTCCAACAACACTTATTATTCCTCGAGCACCATTCCACTTACTTTTTTCACCGTCTCTTATCTTCCGTTTTGGTTATATGTCCTAATCACTTCCAATTAATTGACACTAATATAAACAATAGTAAAGTAAAGTTTGCGACCTTAGTCAAGAGTGACCCGAAGGCTCCCTTTTCTATAGCTACTACACCGAGGTGTAACGGAGGGCGCAACTCCTTTCCCTGGATTGTTCCACTTTACCCTTGATACATACCGTATATTGCTGAGTGTTAAGCAAGGATGTATTAAGTACCATTTTTAAAATCTTTGGTATGACGCGACCTGGGATTGAACCGGACTCCCGGACCATTGGCGAACACTCTACCCACTAGATCAATGCAAAGAAATACTGCTAAGTGAAATTTTAAAAATAATTTTATCAAAATATTTTCCATTATTTAAAACAAATTATGACAGCAATATACGAAGGTATAACAATAATTTCGTGGCCTGGCACAGATATTTTTTGAATTTGAAGAAAAACAGTAGTGGTACTTTTTTAACCCAAGGCTGGGAGATAAGGGAACTGATACCTTTCCCAAGGGTATGAGTATAAAAGTGAACGTAATAGCGTTGTACCATATCCATGCATGAATATATGAAACGTACATATACTGTTCATATATATATATATATATACATAGAACATAGGAATCTCAAAACACGAAAAACATTTACGACTTCTTAGTTCAGGTACGAATCATTTTATTACCTTTGAGTTTAAAGGTTCTTCGACATAAGGAGAGAGATACACATTCTTTCTATTCTGGCTTTTTTATCTGCCCCCTATCTCGTGCGGCACCCGCCATAAAGGTCACTGGCCTGGCTTCGGCGAGCAAGCGAAAGCCAACCGTCTTCTCCAGAGGTAAAACTCAACTCAACTGACTTTTTCAAAATCTCCCAAAATCCTCCGCGCGCTTCCGGTGCATGACGTCATTCACATCCACTGGTCAACCTTTCTCAGGGATTTTTATTTTAATATCTATGAACGACACATCCTCCCAACACGCGCGTTAACACCTGCACTCAAGTTTGCACCTAACTAACCCATGTGCTGAGCCGAAAGGTTCTCAGCCAAACTAAACCCAAAGGCATAAAACAAAATCCCTCGGCCATTATATTACATCTTGGCTGGAGTCCGAACTCGCTTGCTACGATATCGCAGTCCAGCACATTAACCACTACACTACCGGGAGCCCCCCCCCCTTGTTCGGAATAGACAGAGCTTTAGAGATCGAGAGACTGTGAAAGATGATGGTAGAAATTTTAACAAACACCTATAGACAGGGCGATTTTAAAAGTAATGGTGGAGATAGATAGATGACATTTGGAGGTTCCCGTGGTGTAATGATTATCGTCGTAGGAAATGGACAAGGCGACACGAGTTCAAATCCTGGACGAGACTGATTGCATTGCACATAGCACTAATACCCTTGGGAAAGATATGAATCCAATTATTCTCCCTCCAGCTGTGGGTAAATAGTAGGACAGACTGAGTTCTTCAGCCTTGGTGAGGCAACTAGTCTAGGAGAAGAAAAACTCTGAATTCAAGCCTGTTAAACTCCGCTTAAAAATTGACCTTGTGTCATATCCTACCTGAGCGGAGGGGTTGATAAATATGGATAGATAGATAGATAGATGAACATACTGAGATAGATAGATAGATAGATAGGTTACGAATGATAAAAATGTTTCAAATCTAAACGTTATAAAATGTTCAAATTCTATCCGAAGCCGTTGGCGTTTACTACGCGCTAATTCTCTCGAGAAAAGGTATGAGTTCATCTCGTGCAATAGCTCCAAGCAATTGGTAAAATAGCAGGGCACTCTTGCCTGGGTGGGCAACTAGTCTAGAAGAAGTAAGAGATTTGAATTCAAGATCTCTAACAATGTCAATCTCTAGCCTTCTGCTCAACACGGAATCTACAGGTTATAGTGTACAGCTGCAATTATTTGTGTATTAGACACTATTTTTACAGGTTTTTCAGCCCACAAGTTAATGGTACGTGTTGTATACGAGAACTATATAATCAAATTTTTGCCAGTCTCAGGCCTCACCATATTTGGGACTGGATGAGAGAAAGTAAGTCATATCTATACTCCAAATTAATATGTTAAATGCAGTTATAGAAAAACATCTACCAGTGTTTGTTTATAATTTTGTTTCTCCTAATTCCTGCTTATTTTCATTAAAACTTGCATTTTTTAGTAAATATATCCATTTCTTCTCTATACTGTGTTTTAAGACATAATGTAAACTATATGAATTCTTATTTTTAGTCAGTACAAGCAAAAAAAAACGAATGTCTCCTTGTAGTGTAGTGGTTAAAGCGCTGGACTCCGGAATCGTAGTACGCGAGTTCGAGCTCCAGTCACGTTATTACGATCACTTTCGGACAAATACCATTAGAAAAAGGTATGAACCCTTTCATCCTTCCAACTATGGGTTAAATAGCATCGCTACTGTTCTTCCTACAAGGATGGCTTAGGCATTAAATAACCCATGCAGCTTGATATGCCATTAAAAACAAAGAAAAAAACCTGAAGAAATGCTGAATCCAGGTTAAATTTAGTTGCCACGAATTCTCAAAAGTCAATGCATATTATACACGAGAATTTTCTGTTTTCCAGAATTTAATAGTCCAACGTTCAGCGTGCGTGTTATACACGTGGTTATGATTGATTACCTAATGAGCAACTACCTAACAATTTTCAACTGCCCCGAATTCAACACAGCTTTTAGTGGTCAGTCAATTAGCATGTGGAAAAGTCTCCGCTATTACTGGGCATGTCTAGACTTGTCGACATTTTAATGGGACCGGACTTTATAGGTTTCACCTACTTTTGATGGACGGCGCTTGCTGGGTCCAAACGATCACCTTTAAAAAAATAGATTTCCTCTTTTCATTTGTGTTGCCTTGAACTCAAGCAATTGCCTCATTCATTGATGAAAAAAAAAAACGGTCAGAATTCTGGGCAGCCATTCACGTCATTTCAGGTTCGGATTAAAAAGACGCACGCCCAGAAAAAAACAGCCATGAAATACGTGAGTGGGGAGATTGAGGGCAGATTAAGGGAGAAAGGATATTTGATATCAAAGGAGAGAGAAAGAGGAGGGTTAAGAAAGAAAGAAAGAAAGAAAGAAAGAAAGAAAGAAAGTGACAGAATTATTAATATAAAAAAGAAAAAAGGAAAGAAAAGAAAAAAAGAGAAAATGACACAAAGGTACAAAAGAAAGAAAAAGAACATAGAGAAAAAGAAAGTGAAAGAAATGTATAAAAAAAATAGAAAAAGAAAAAGAGGTGATAAAAAAATTCTGAAAGTAACAAAACAAACAAATGCATTAAAAAACCTAAAAAATGTGAATGTGTGTGTGTGTGTGTATGTGTGTGTGCATAAGAGAGAGAGAGAGAGAGAGAGAGAGAGAGTGTGTGTGTGTGTGTGTGTGTGTGTGTAGGTGTGACGGTATCTCTCTATGTGATTATATGTGTGGGTCTCTGTGTGTGTATGTCTGTGTGTTTCTTTTCTTATGGTGATTGTGTGTCAATGTCTGCTCGACTGGTGAAAAGCGTTCCGACAGTATTATTCAACTAAGTAACAATGGTGGCCCGGAACAAAAGAGAAAAAAAAAAGAAAAGAAAGAAGGATAGGTGGGGTGAGATAACACATCCGGTGTGTGTGTGTGTGTGTGTGTGTGTGTGTGTGTGTGTGTGTGTGTGTGTGTGTGTGTGTGTGTCTGAATGTCTATGTATGTGTATGCAATAAAAAGAAAGACTTCAGGATAGAAAAAGGGTGGAAAGAACAGGTGATGGGGGAGTTTAACTTCAGGGGGAGGTGAAACAAAAAAGGGGAATTAGTGGAAGGAGGCAGGGGAGTGGATCGGCCGGTGTCTGATAGGTAAGACTCATATCAATGGGATGAAAATTCAACCAACCTTTAACTCTCACACATACAGAGAAAAAGAGAACGATAGATAGAGAGAAAGAGACAGAGAGAGACAGAGGCAGTATCAGTAATAATATTGCGTTCAAGAGTTGATTGGAATGCGAAACTCAAAAGTACGTATTCTTTAACCTCGTCTATGTTCTGAAAAATTTTTATTGCAAACTCTGCTTCAAATCACCAGGATTTACCTACCCTTGAATATATTACGATCCTAGATTGTTATGCATGTTAAGCATAAAAACTGTCTTTAAATCTTTTGCTTATGCCCTTTGCCCCGAGAAAGGTTCAAAATCTGACAAGTGCACAATCTGCGCTATACCTCTAAGATGTACGTATTATTAACCAGAGATGTAAACATCTTTACACAAAGGGTCTAGTTCCCTTATTCAGTCATTAGTCGAGTCGTTCAATGTTTTCCATATCTCAATGCACTTATATTTCGTTCTTGCTCTTACACTTCTTCTCTATATTGGCTCCAACAGCTAGACAATTTCATCTTCCCATTATCGTGAAGGTTTTCTGTGTGGTAGTTTTCGGTCTAGACAATACCAATTGATAACTGCACGGGTTTATCTGTTTGTTGTGAGCCTTGCAACGTGTCCTACTCAGCAGAACTTCTGCTTTCGACTCTCCGATCTAATACTGTCTTACGTCACGATGACGTTATGTTTGAATATTTCATATTTCATATTACAAAAAATAAATAAATACGTTTTATTCTTACCGTTATTCTCTAACATACCAAACTTGATGGCCTATAAGAAAAAAAAACATGTATGTCATATAAGTCGCGCAATAAATAGATAGATAAACGAATTTCAACAGGTGAAGCGTTTTCACCTGACATTATTAGCCCTCCACACTGTCAAGTCATTTTAAAAGTTTCATGTTTTCATATCCTTATTAAATCTTAATATTTTACATCTAAAAACCTTAATACGTTTGTTTCAGTATATGCATGTTTAAGCGTCTTCACTTAATTTTCTTGTTGACTGGTGTCATTGTATATGAAGTACTGGTAAGTACGACTGTTAAACATTGTAACCTTTGAAAAAAGTTGCTGTTGATGATGTAGAGGAGATTATCACCTTGTATACATTTGTGGAGATGATTATAGTTTGATTGAAGGACAACTAGAACACCACGAGCTAGTAACCAAAACCTAACCTTTGACACAGTAATTTTCTGGGACATATTTAGCGCGTCTTCTAAAACATCAAATACGATAATTGGCTTAGAACATTATTTCTTCATTTATTTTATTTTATTATTTATTTATTGATTTGTTATGGAATGTTAAGAGGAGCATTTATAAAGCAAGAAAAAAGAATTTAACTAATTCAGTAAAATTGTCAAGATGGTTTGAAGAAAACGGCAACAGTCTCTGTCAGGGTGTTTCATCACATCTAAAAATCGAATTACACTGTCCTCGAAAACGACTTAAGGGTGCCATCATTTCCAAAAATAACTTTTCCCTATTATACCGTTAAAACATTGTGGGTTTGAATGCCAGCTATGCCCTTAATAGAGAATAGACGAAGGCCAGTATTCAAAGAGAACAGAGCCGGTGTATTTTCCTGCAACTCGAGCTGTTGAACCAAAACATCAGTCTCGAATTTCACGACGATAACTTAAGTTTTGTCCTCAAAGGAATTCAGGACTGATACGCAAATAAGCAATTTTTAAAAAAGCGCTAAAAGAATTCTGTGTACACAGAGAAAATTAATACACAAAGGAAAACATATTTGTAAATCTATTGATTATTACCAAAAATATATCAATACATACGAAGATAACTTCTGTTCAACTCATCCTCCTGTTATTTCTTTTAATGCTTGCTTGATTTATTCATTATTCATATTATGATATACCTTAATAAAATGATTCTATAAAACCTTTATATATATATATATATATATATATATATATATATATATATACAGATCTGCGCTCTCTGCACGAGGTGGATGCGACACGGGGGTCAGTTTTAAAGTGGAGTTTGACTTCAGCATTTTTCTTCTTCTTGATCAGAAGTCACGCCAAGTTTAAAGAGCTATTCTGCCCTACTATTTACTAATACCCAGAAGAAGAATAGCTGAATCCATACCTTTCGTAAAGGTATTAGCTCAATGTGAAATGTAGACTCACCTAAGATTTGAACTCGGGTCGCTGCGTTCCCCTCCAACGACGACAACAATTATACTACAAGCTGCCTTAATATGTGTTTAGTGAGTTTATCTTAGTCTGACAAAAGGCCACATGAAGGTTGAGCTCTGTTCCAAGTAAACAATAGTCAACTCGAATCACGACTTAAACATCACTCATAACGAGACCCCAATGAGCTTAAATAATAAAATATATAAAAGTGCATTTGCTTGAATTATGCAATATAAATAAACATATAGAAATCCAGTTGAATGACCTTATTAATTACACTTAAATACACACATAGACATACACACATAGACATACACACACATTCAGACACATAAACGTATACTAATTTAATCCAAGAAAAAAAACGGACAGTGTCACATATGATTATAAGCAGGATATTGGGTATTTATTTATCTCCCTCAGGAGATAAAAATGTCGGTTTAGTGTGAGGACACTAAGTAGTAATCGAAACTCCTGCAGGGCGGGGACAATAACAGCTAAGTTCCGTCGGCATTCTCTTTCAGGAGTGCCAAGGAATAAACTCAACCCTTAACCCTATTAAACGAGAGGATAGGTGACGATTATAAACAGTATTTCAAAATGGAATCTACCCTTCCAAGAATAAGTTAAAAGTTACATGTATGTAAATCTTAGATTTAGTCATGGAGCTACTCTTTACCCAGAAGCCAAAATATTCAAACGACTGAAATAATTGCGTCCTGCGCTAGCTTCATTTAAGAATCCATGCATTGTTTTAGTTGTGTCGTTTCCCAAGAACAAACATGTAGACATTTTTTAGACTTATTTCACATGCAAATCTTACAAAGGTATGACAAACAGTGAGAGGGTTCGTCAAGAAGTTTCTGTATACCTTCATTGCATCCTTTTTCAAACATTTCCTCCGGCTTAAAAAATGCACGTACTCACAAACAAACATGAGGGTGTATTTTATGTTTAGTCATGTAGAAACATTTACCTTTTTAAGTTATAAGTACAACAGTTCACGCAGAAAAATATTAAACACACACACAGATATATATATATATATATATATGTGTGTGTGTGTGTGTGTATGTGTGTGTGTGTGTTTAATATCATATATATAAATATATATATATATAGGTAGCAGTTTTCTCTTATATATATATATATATATATATATATATATATATATATATATATATATATATATATATATATATATATATAGGGGGCATTTTTCTCTTAAGCATCTTTTATTAAGATAAACATTCCCAATTATCCGTCTGAATTTTAAAGATATTTCTTGAAGGCCTTGTTTGATCAACAGTCAAACTTTTAAAATTATTTACCAGGTTGAATCATTTCTATGCCCAGATAAACAAGAGACACCTGAGGAAGGCCGAAGGATAAAGCAGCCAAAAAAGTTGCATTTCAACTAACAACTATAACGATGAGAACAACGGTCCGAAAAATCAAACACAAAACTTTGTCAAGGTTCTTTTTAACATATTTTTATGGATTTTTTCTTGTCTTACAAGATTTCTTAACTTTGGTTCAGTTTTACATATATACTATCCCTTACAAAAAATGTACCACTCCTGATAAAAATTATGGGATTTAGCACATTTAGAGAATGCTCACTTAGGGTTTTTATTTATTCTTTTTTTTTTTATTTAGCATTAGATAGACAAATAAGAGATAAGACGCAAAAGATTTTTCTTTAATAGCTGAACATTCTGGTTATATGAAATATTCCTTTAAATAAAGTAGTTTTTTTTTTGTTGTTGATTAATGGTATAATTTTTCCCGAGCCATGCTGTGGATAATATTATGGAATAACCGAATGTTGAGAAAAGAATTTTTGAGTGATCTTGTAATTGGTATTCCTAAACAAATACCAGCAAAAGTTTAAATATGCTAATCGGTCGACGGTTAAAAAGTAGTTGATTCAATCAATATTTTATGAATCTTTAATGCTGAGCTTTTAAAGAAAAATCTTTTGCGTCTTATTTGTCATCAATAAATTTACGGATATATATATATATATATATATATATATATATATATATATATATATATATACATATATATATATATATATATATATATATATATATATATAAAATCAAGACATCCTCAGAATGTGCTGATTTCATAATTTTTGCCTGTTATTGTGTATAAATTGTCTAAAAATGTCTTTTCCGGGAACTTTTAACCTTTTCAAGCGGAGATTCAAGATGTTTTTTCAAGAAAATCAATTGGAACTTTTGTATTTAATATCTGACATGCTTTCTGTCCTGAGTGTAAAGAGCGTAAATATTTGCAATTCTTCTATAGAGCTGTGTTACGTAATATATACACACACACACACACACACACACATATATATATATATATATATATATATGTGTGTGTGTGTGTGTGTGTGTGTGTGTGTGTGTGTGTGTGTAACAAAAAATAAAAACGATGCACAAAATGCAATGGTTTGAATAAAAACGTTGAATAAATAATTTTCAAAAAAGCGATCGAATATTGGCAAGTGGAGCAATATAAAAACTAATATATTATTACATTTCTATTCATTCGGTTGCTAAGAGTTTCCTGTCTAGTAACACTCAGTAATCACACTGAAGCTTGTCGGATAAAGACACACTCACACGCACACACACACACACACACACACTCACACACACACATACATAAATACCCGTTGGGATTTATATATTTATATTCTTAAAATTGTTCTTAAATTTGGTTTTTAATTCAATTTTGAAATTATTTTAACATCTTTTTAATACTTTGATCGGCATTTGAGGGTTAGAAAATAATTTTTAGGGGTGGTTTAGATTTAATTCATGGTGTCTTTTTGGAACGTGGGTCTAAAGATTTAATATCCACGGGTTTCTAGAATTGATGCAATGAGTGAAAAACTTATACATATATATATATATATATATATATATATATATATATATATATATATATATATATATATATATATATATAATGCAGCCTGTAGATCCAACTTGGTTCATATCGTCAAAGCCTCACCACATCAGTGAGTGTGCTGCAATTTCAACAGCAAGTAACTTTTATAAAGAAGATAAATCGACGCCAACCTAAATCTGAATTCACAATTGTCTTTCTCCTAGACTATTTGCCCTCTAAGGCTATAGTGTCTAGTTTCCCTTACAATCAATTCAGAGTGGATCTGGAAATAATGGCAATGTGTTCCACATTCCCCATATCTCCAGAACTGGGACTTCATCATCAGATGCAGTTTAGTGTCATGAACAGGACATTCTTTGGGGGGGGGCAGAGGAAATAATCAGTATATTCTAAGCCCCACTGAAAAGGTTAAATGATTGGTCAGAAGACTGTCACGCATTTTCACCGTGAGACTTCATGGATATGAGTCTGAATCTGGGCACCAGCCCGAACAAGGTTGCTTGTTCAACTTGCAATCGATACTGTCCAAAGCATGAACAAAGGCTGACACGTTTTGACACCAATATCATCAAAGGAACTGCCAGAAGATAACGTTTGAGACTCCAAAGCAGGTTTTTAATGAAAAACTGTCCTTTTCCTAGATTGGTTGTCCACTAAGGCAAAGAGTTCCGATACTACCGACTATTTTACTCATAACTATATGTGTATGTGTGTGTGCGTATCGACAATATAGAAATCTGATCTCTCTTATAAAATAAACAAGTATTTATCCAACCGGTAGACGTGTCAGTATTACTGTATGATTGCACCATTTGGACTTTAACGAAACGCATAGAGAAAAAACCATGATGAAAGCTACACAAGAATGCTGCGTGCTGTTTTGAACAAATCCTGGAAGCTGCATCCTATAAATCAGTAGCTGTACGGACACTTGCCACCCATCTTACAAATCATCCCAATAAGAACAAACTCATAAGCGACCTTCCCCTATGGACTTCTACACATAGTCACACTTGAGTTGGCTGACTTACATTCATCAGGTCTACAGGGACGGAGGATGCTGCCATAAAGAGCGATAACTGGCAGGGAAGGATAGCGAGAGGGAGTCAAGGGAATCCATAATATCGACACGCCTTGATGATGATGATGATGTATATATATATTTGTATTCATTTATGTCGGGGTATATATATATATATATATATATATATACTGACGTCCTAAAAGAAATAACTAGATCAGTTCAGCCGGTTGTCGGAAGGAAAACGCTTGTCACGCATTTTACGAGTTTACAAATCATTGAAGCTTGAAAAAATCGGTTAGTGATCTCGACCCGGACCTGATTTTCCGGCTGTTGGGGACGACAAGCAACAAAGTCTAACCAATCAACAACAGGTTTTTTAAGACAGGTTGAAATAGTGAAAGGACACACGCCTTTTGGATTTTACTTACACACGTGAGGATGTGCACGTCTATACGATGTATAAACACATATCACTTTCACATATATTTGTCAATATGTTTATGTTCAACAGGTAAAGATACAGGATTTAGCAAAAGACAAAAAAAAAGTGGTTTGAACATTTCAGGTGCTGTTTCCTTAACAGTGAAGTTTGATGATTGATTTTACGGCACGTCAACACTTGTTAGATTATTTAATGCTGAAGCCAGTCTTTTTTGTTGTTTCAACCTCTTATAGGGTTTCCAGGCTATCGATCATATGGAAATCAGACCTGACCGATAAAATGAAACGTAGTTTCTTCCAGGCAGCGGTCGTATCGATACTGCTGTTTGGATGCACTACATGGACGCTAACTAAACGGCTGGAGAAGAAGCTAGACGCAATTACACAAGAATGCTGCGAGCAATCTTGAACAAGTCCTGGCGGCAACACCCCACAAAGCACCAACTATACGGTCACCTGCCTGACGTCACGAAAACTATACAAGTTAGACGAACCAGACACGCAGAACACTGCTGGAGAAGCAGGGACGAGCTCATAAGTGATGTACTCCAATGGACCCCCACATATGGCCAGGCAAAAGCAGGACGACCAGCTCGAACATACATTCAGCAGCTATGTGAAGATACGGGATGTAGCCCTGAAGACCTGCCAGAGGCGATGAACGATAGGGAGAAGTGGCGAGAGAGGGTCAGGGATATTCGTGCTAGCGGCACGACATGATGATGATGATGATGATAGGATTTCAAATATTTGGTTATTCAATACTTCAGTCAGTCTTTTTTCTTGTTTCAATTTCTTATAAGGTTTCAATAATTATTCTTATTTAAAGATACCATTCATTTGCTTGTACGACTACACGATTTCAAGAACTCAACAGTTTGAACAATTATGTGATTTCATGTATTCCTTTCTACTCCTAATAATTTGAACATGATTATATGGTTTCAAATATTGCGAACAATTATATGGTTTCATGTAACTAATAATAACGATCCTTTGTAAACATGGTTTCAAGTAACTGGTCTTATTACAAAGGACTTGCATATGATATTGTTTCAAATATTCCTAATACTAATAAGTTTAAAACAAATCTATTTTACCAATACATAGAACTCTAACAGGTACTCTCACTCCGGATTAGAGTGGACTTGGGAGTAATGGCAACGAAGGAGTTCTCCATACTTCCAAGAGCTCAAGAAATGGAGCTTCAGAGGCTGCTTAGTGTCAATCTCAGGACACCCCTATTTGAAGAGATCTTACCCCAGAGAATCCAAACAGCGTATTCTAAACTCTACTGACTTAGTAATGCTTCTACATTGATTATATTGGATCACAAAGTGGATGTTGGTGGTATGGCAGTAAAGGCTGAACATTCTCGACAATAATCCACAATGTTACCTTGTGACAGATTGCAGCTGAGTGTCGGTCAAGAAAAAAAGTTTCTGGCATGAAAGCAGGGTTATGTCATTAAATTCCTCCAGAATTCCTACTTCACCACCAGATACAGTGTATTGCCATTCTAAGGACATCACTCTACAAGGCCCGTCGACAGTTAAGACGCAGTCATCTATTGTCAGTAAGCTTAGTTTAGCACAAGGACATAAATATGAGGGCACCCATTTAGAATCAAACTCCCAAGCTGCACCGATTCCATTTATGAAATTAACCAACTCCTCTAACAAAATGTGACACAAGGACAATTTTTATGAGGAGTAAAGATGGTTTGAATTCAAAGTGTTTTCGTTTTCCGAGTCTAGTTTCTTAGCCAAGGCTAAAGCGCCGAGTTTACCATGAAAGGAAGGGTTCATACCTTTCCCAAGAGATTTAGGGGGATGTGAAACACAAAAAGCTTCATCCAGGATTTGCACTCGGATCGTCGATTCCATTACCAACGACGATAACCGTTACGCTAAGCTTTAGTCTGGGTGTTTAAGGTATGTAATATAAGTAAGTAAAGTTGGCGACCTTAGTCGAGGGCGACCCGATGGCTCCCTTTTCAATAGCTACTACACCATGGTGTAGGGGAGGGCGCTACTCCTTTCCTTAGATTGCTCCACTTTACCCTTGATCCTTACCTTATAATGCTGAGTGTTAAGCAAAGTAGCATCAAGTACCATTTTTTGAATCTTTGGTATGACTCGACCAGGGATTGAACCCAGGTCTCCCGGGCCATTAGTGAACACGCTAACCATTATGCCAATGTCCGGTATAAAAGCATGCAATGTACATATCTTAAATAACCAGATGGTATGTGCGTGTATGTCCCTTGAAGCGAACAGGCACAAAATATTTCATATGTAATCCATTTAACAGACATGATAGATTTTAAACATATTTGCTTGACTGCATGAAGAAAGTGTATTTTGAAGGCGTTTTCTTTCTCATAATTTGTATGGCACTCTTTCAATGATCAATAGAATCAAACCAAAAATACTTGTTTACCTTTAAAACACTAAGCATATGACAAAAAAACTTTTAAAAAAAAAATAAAAGTTCCTCTTCAGTGACTGCAAAGAAAAAAAATAATCATAATCTAAAGACATCATTTTCTTAACCGTCAGTCTAGTGATTATGAAAGTTTTTGTTTTAATTTTTTGGGGGGAGGGGTCTTGTTTGTCTTTGTTGTTGTTTTATTTTTGTTTATGTTTTTAGGTATTAATAAAACTTGGCGACCGTAGTCGAGGGTTGCGACTCGAAAACTATTGAAAAGAGTTTTCTATAGCTACTACTACACCGAGTTGTAAGGGAGGGCGCAACTCCTTTCCCTGGATTGCTCCACTTTACCCTTGATACGTACTGAGTGTTTAACAAGGATGTATCAAGTACCATTTTTTAGTATTTGGCAAGACTGATAATGAACCCCGATCTCCCGGGCCAGTGGCGAACAATCTACCCACTGGGCCAATGGGCCGGTTTTCAATGCAATATTTTAATTTTCTTAGAACTATGCTTACACTCACCTTCCTCTGTTTGACAAAAGTAGACAACCTTTTATATACTTATGACTGACGCTGAGGTCACATTGAAAGCACCCGGTTCCCTTCTGACCATTGTAGTTAAGTAATCATCATCATCATCATCATATCGTGCTGGTAGCACGGATATCCCTGACCCTCTCTCGCCACTCCTCCCTATCGTTCATCGCCCTAGGTAGGTCTTCAGGACAACATCCTGTATCCTCACATAGCTGCTGAATGTACGTTCGAGCTGGTCGCCCTGCTTTTGCGTGGCCATGTGTGGGGATCCATAAGAGTACATCTCTTATGAGTTCATCTCTGCTTCTCCAGCAGTGTCCTGCATGTCTGGTTCGTCTAACTTGAATAGTTTTCGTGATAGGGGGCAGGTGGCCGTACAGTTGGTGTCTTGTGGGGTGTTGCTGCCAGGACTTGTTCAGGATTGCACGCAGCATTCTTGTGTAATTGCCATCTAGTTTCTTCTCCAGCCGTTTTGTTAGTGTCCATGTAGTGCATCCATATAGCAGTATCGATGTGACCGCTGCCTCTGAAACCAACGAAACATCAGGTACCGTACTTGTCAAGCCAAGAAAAGTAAAGGAACTCTTTTAATGTTTATTTGAATCTATTATTGGGTTACTTGGACGTAGAGAAGACATTGAAGCGAGTTCCCCACTCACCATGGACAAATATAAGTATTTGTATAAAATAGTTGGCGACCGTAGTCGAGGGCGACCAGAAGCCTACCTTTTCAATAGCTACAACAAGGATTTTTTATTGTCTCCCTACAAATCATCATCATCATCATCATCTCACGCTATCTGCAAGGATATCCCTGACCCTCTCTCGCCACCACCCCCTATCGTCCATTGCTTCCGGCAGGTCTTCAGGGCTACATCCCATATCGGCTCAGAGCTGCTGTATGTAGGTTCTAGCTGTTCGTCGTGCTTTTGCTTATCCATGTGAAGGGGTCCCAGTAGTACATCCCTTATGAGCTCGTCCCCACTTCTCCAGCAATGTCCCGCATGTCTGGTTCGCCTAACTTTGATAGTTTTCGTGATGGGTGGTAGGTGACTGTAGAGCTGCTGCTTTGTGAAGTACTGCTTCCAGGACTTGTTCAATACTGCTCGCAGAGTTCTTGTGTAGTTGTTGTCAAGCTTTTTCTCCATACGTTTAGTTAGCGTCCATGTAGTGCATCCATACAGCAGTATCGACACGACCGCTGCTTAGAAGAAACTGCGTTTTATTTTATCGGTCAGGTCTGACTTCCATATGACCGATAGTCTATCGTTAGCTTTCCATGCCTTTGCTAGTCGCGTGTTGATGTCTGCCTCGGTTGATGAGACACTGCTTCCTAGGTAGGTGAATTTGTCTACTAATTTCAGAAGGCTACCGTTTAGTGCGGAGATGTTGACTATTTGATTAAAGCACGTATATTCCGTCTTGTGTGCATTGACATGGAGGCCTATGCCTGCAGCGGCTCGCTCCAGACTATGTAGCAGGGTTTCGGCTTGGGCGGATGTATTTGCCAGAAGCGCTATGTCATCGGCGTAGTCTGCGTCGGTAATTTTTTTTGCGGGGTACCTTCTGCTTCTTTCCTTTGTTAGCTGGAAACCGTTTACTTTGATTTTATCGATAGATGTTTTAAGCACGTAGTGTAGACAGATGATAAAGAGATATGGGGCTAATGTGTCTCCTTGCAAAACACCTGCAACAATGTCGAAGTAGTCTGTGTCTCCATCCGGAGAAAGGACTTTTACTTTTGTGTTTCTATACAACATCATTATGGCTGCGACGGTTTCTTTTGGTAGGCCGTTGGCGAGTAGAATTTGCTCCCTCTTTCCTCTGTGAAAGGAGTTAAAGGCTTTCGTAAAGTCGACAAATAATATTGTTGCCTCTAGGTTTTTTGCCTGTACACCTTCAAGAATTCGACAGATAGTCAACATTTGTGACGTCGTGGATCTATGCGGTTGCGCAGTAGACCATTGTATATCTTGGCTGCTATGGATTTAAGGGTTATACCTCAGTAGTTCTTGGCTAATCTGAGGTCGCACTTCTCATGGAAGGGAAGGATGCATCCTTTCATCCATCTGTCACCAGGGTTTTGATTATATACGGCATTACAGTGTCGGAACAGTATGTCGTCGAATTGTCTGGTTTTCCATACTTCTGGGGTTTTTTTCATCGAGCCCTGCTGCTTTTCTATTTTTAATTTTTCTAAGTTCTGAGTCGAGTTCTTGTGTAAACGGTCCCAGTTTGATGTCTAATTGCTTACTTATGATTCTCGTGATTGATTCATGTGTAACTTTCAGAGGGTTTCCGAGTAAATTCTCGAAATGCTGTTTCCACAGGTGTATTCGTTCTTTTTGGCTGGTTGCTTTCAGTTTAGCTTTGGAAATGCTCTTCCTTATGCTCACACCTAGTCTCTAATCTTATCGATCTGATTTTGTATGTATTCTGTTTGTTCTTTTATGTATATGTTAGCTAATTCATTTTGTGCCTTTTTAAGTTTCAGGGCATTGGTATTAGTTGGGTTCTTCCTATTGCATTTGGAGACAGTTTTCACGACTGCACACTTTTCTCTAACCGCTAATGTCTCCCATGGGACACTAGGTTTAGTTCTTTAGTTGGTATGAATTCCACTGCTGTTTCTAAGTGGGCATTGACGAAATTCTCATATTCGTCGTTCGAAATATGTGTTTCTGTCTACTCCTGTAGTGCATCGAATTTGTTTCTTAGTGCTAACGCATATTTATCTCTAATATCCCTGTTATTAAACAGGGACCAGTCGTAGTGTACAGTGGTCGTTGTTCGGGTCGCATCCTTTCGTATGCTCAGTCGTATTTTTGCCGAGACAATTCGGTGATCGGAGGACACACCCTCGAATGAGGAGTAAGCCTCGCAATTCAATGCACTATTATTCCATTTCTTGTTTATAAAGATGTAGTCTATCTGGGCTTTAGTATTGTTTGCGTATGTGAAGGTCCATAGTTTTCCCTCCCTTTTTTGACAGTTTGTATTGAGGCGTGTTAATCTATTTTCTATCATGAAATCTATTAGATGTTGTCCGTTTCTGTTTGTGGGCTACTTTTTTCCCAGTTTGGGCATTCATGTCTCCGCCAACGACGAGAACGTTGTGTTTCGGGATGCTACGAACAAGATAGGATAACTCATCATAGAAAGCGATCAGTTCAGTTTCTTCACTAACATTGGTAGGGATGTAGCAGGAGATGATTATTGCGCAGGGGTTGCCATTAAAAGAAGCTACCATCATCCTAGGTTGTATTTTCTATATGCTATTTATTGATTTTAGGGCTCGTGGTCCTATAAGCATACCTACACCACCTATCGTGGTATTGACAGTTTTTCCATGCAGATGCAGTGGCTAGCGTCCATCCATTGCCAGAATCGTGATAACTGATATCCTCGCTATGTGTGTATCTGTGTTCTTGTATGCATATTATGTCTATTTTATGATCTATGGTTGATGCAGTCAGCTCCTGTAGTTGTCCTATTTTCTTTAAGGTTCTAACGTTGAATAAAGCTATTTGTATTGTGCGTTTGCATTTTAGTAATTTTTTGTTTGAGCTCTGTAGCTGACTTTTCGAACACTGAGGCCAGGGCTCCAACCTCAGCAGGACGCACCCCTTTTTTACCCGCACGAAGAGCGACGCGGTTTGGACATGTAGTTTGAGTGTGGGTCATGTTAATCTTTCGATGGCTGTTTTTATTCTCATCTACAGAAGTCACCCTTATAGATGAGAGAAGTAGTTCCCCGATCGAACTAATCAATCCTGGCCGTTGATTTTTTTGTTTCCTCACAGGACATTCACCTTCCTTGAGAAGGTGAATGTCCTACAAGGAAACAAAAAAATCCCTATATAAAGGTACTGAACGGAGCTAGTGACTGGAAAGTTTCAGCGGATCTCAAGACATCTCTACAATTTCCAGTTCACATTATTCAAGCAGAAAAGCGGCCGGACATTGTAACATGGTCCGATTCTAAGAAGAGTGTCCTCCTCATCGAATTGACTGTCCCCCCTGTGAAGAAAACCGGCAGGAAGCACACAAGCGGAAGAAAAACCGATACGAAACACTGCGTGGAAAAAGGTTGGATATGCCATGTGATTCCTATTGAGGTTGGTTGTCGTGGTTTTCAAGGACACTCAGTCATTTCGTTTCTTTCAAAAATAGGAATCTCTGGCCGCAGTTTGAAAGTTGCCTCAAATCGTCTTCAGACCACAGCGCAATATGCATCAAGTTGGATTTGGTCGAAAGCGGGAAGTTTTCAGCATGAATGAAATACAAGCGAGGCCACAATTCTCGAGTGATTACGTAAGAAACGGTTAATGTAAACTCGTTATAACATCAACGGCCGAATGTAAACGCGTTTTTTTTAAATCACAAACTGCACACAAAAATGAAGAAGAACGTCCAATGTAGTCTCTGCTCTTAATTGATCTGGCGTATATATATATATATATATATATATATATATATATAATTCTTTTAATACCCTGTCCGGTGGCAAAAGCTGCTTGGTAGCGTCAGGAGTGGCAGTACCGCCTTGAGCTACCGAAACTGTGTTATCACCCCTGGTTGGCGGCTGATGAGGGCAGGATATCGCACGTGCTTTCGCACGCTGTATGATGAAAGAAAGAATATATATATATATATATATATATATATATATATATATATATATATCAGGGCTCCCGATAAACTTTCTTCACCATTGTCCTGGAACAGTCCAAAAAACAATTTTAACTATCCCGAAACAAGTTTAAACTGTCCCGAAAATAAAATGCTTTTTTTTGTGTGTGTATGTTTTTATTTTGCTACTACTTATAGTTGACTGTGGCATAATAAAAACACCATTAAAACTTTTAGGAAATAAATAATATTCATTTTAGTCGAAATAGTGTTGAAATTGTACCCTCCGTGCCCTGCCGCCATTAATCTACCATTTCGTTGATCGCCTGTGGCAATGAAATGATTTGCAAGCTAGACAATCAAACCGCGATGAATGAGTTCGAGTCTCATTGGGTGTCCCATTCATATGGCCTCATCTAAGCTAAAAGCTTAGTAAATTACTATTCCACTATTTTCACTGGATTTGTATCACTGAGCAAAATGGTCATTTATAAAAGATATGAAGTTGATCTTTTCATTTGAGAGACCGCATCTCCAATCAGATTTTATTCTTTTCTTGTCGAAGACGCTGCACTCACAGCTTGAATTCATTTGATGGACGAAACTGATTTCTGAAGTCATCTTCAAATGTTCGATCGGCTTGTCCATTCCAGTTGCTCCCGGAATTATCTGCTTCCACAGAATCTGAGAATTAAGAGGCTTGTCGTGCATGTCAATCACTCTCATCGAATTACCCCCACTGATTTGAATTTGTTACATCTTTCTAAGAATGGATGGAAAATGTATTGTTTTACTTTTTATGGCTGAAATGATGTTACCTTTTTTCTTTTGTTTTTTTTTTTTTTAAGGTAATTGTTAAAATAAAAAAAGATAAATGAATATTATAATAGAATATCAGGGAAAAAATTTGAAAAATATCAATTTTAATCGGTGATAACCAGGGCTGTGGTGTCAGTAGCCCATATCCTCAACTTCGAATCACGAAATTTTAACAAGTTCGACTCCGACCCCAGCAGCAAAATATACTTCTTTCACTATAGTATTTATTTATTAACTATTTATAGCATTTTGATTTTAATGGAAGCATATGTTTTTGGAGGCCTTAAATTCAACATTTCTGTGTATGTGTGTTTGTCGTTTTTTATTTGAACACAACCTCAAGAATTCAACTGAAATAATGTTAAACTTGAATACTCAAAGTTTGGGCAAGAAAAAATAACCAAAACAAAAGGCTTAACTTAGTTTTGTATTTTCTGTTTTTGAAACTTTTATCTAATACATTTTTTCTTCATAAATAAATTAAACTTAATTTTAAAAAATAAAACATCATGACAAGCCGTGGCCCATTGAAAGGAATAGAGGAATATAAAAGAATTTGTGGACCTGGAAAAATGAGAGAGAAACAAAAAGTTAAAATAAATTGTATTTTTTAAACTTATTTTCTTTCAATTTGTTGTGGCTCATTGGCCTAGGGAGTAAAGTGTACGCCACTGATCGGGGTTCAATCCCAGATTGAGTCATACCAAAGATTCATAAAATAGTAATTGATGCCTCCTTGCTTTACGCCAGGCTTTATAAGGCACGTATCAAAGGTAACGTAGAGGATTCCAGAGAAAGGAGTAGCGCCCTCCCCTACACCTCGGTGTAGTAGCTAATAAAAAAGGAAACCTTCGGGCTGATCTCGTCAACTTCACTTTATTATTACTAATGTTAATACACCTCAGATCACGAATATCGTCCCTCTCTCGAAAAAAATTCTTATTATTTTATGATTTTTTTTCGAAATGCTTATTGTCCCCAACGAATGTTCTCCTGTCCCTGTGACAAGGTTTGGTTAGGTTATTTGATTTAATGGCATATCAACCCATGATGTTTATCTAATGCTAAATCCTTTTTTAATTTCTATGTCAATAGTAGACATTATTAGTAGTAGACAATTATCTGAAGGTTGCAGGTTCAATCCTCACTACAGGCGAGTAACAATACAGGAGTACTTAACACTTGTACCCGGTTATGGCTAACGGAATCAGAACAGGCGACCCCCGTTAAAGGACGTAATTCGAAGTTCCGTGAAGGTTCCCGAGATCGACAAACACCTGAAGAAGGCCGGAGGACATATCGGCCGAAACGTTGTGGAAATAATAATAAAGATGAAGACAATAGTCCAAAAACCCTTAATGATAAAAATCAACAAGCTTTGTCTCAGAAATTTAAACAATAAACACCTGAAGAAGGCCGGAGGACATATCGGCCGAAACGTTGTGGAAACAACAATAAAGATGAAGACAATAGTCCGAAAACCCTTAATGATAAAAATCAACAAACTTCGTCTCAGAAATCTACACAACTAATAGTTTTATTTGCACGCAAATGATTTCAGGTATTTCTAATAATTCGATTTAATAATAATCATTTCTTTGCACACCCTTAAGTGGTTTCAAATATTGAGAAAAAGTAAAGATGGCGTAGGTAGTCGAGGGCGACCAGAAGGCTCCCTTTTAGATAGCTACTACACCGAGGTGTAGGGGATGGCGCTACTCCTTTCCCTGGATTGCTTCCCTTTACCCTTGATACGTGCCTTAAATTGCTGAGTGTTAAGCAAGGAGGTATCAAGTACCATTTTAAAGTCTTTGGTATGACCATTGGCGAACACTCTACCCACTAGGCCAAAAATATAGTAAATTGATAGATAGTTTTATTTGACTATGGATAGAAACTTAACAGGTGCTACCACTCCAGTTCTGAGTGGACCTGGGAATAATGGAAAGAAAGGGGTACTCCACATTCACCAAAGCTCACTATCAAATGATTTCGTGTCATATCCAGGACACTCTTTGGGGAAGGTTAGAGATACAATCGGCGTAGTCTATAGCTCCAGCTCACTGGGCTGTCCCCCAGGACAAAGGGACAACGTTAATTTAAAACCTTGATGCATCATCATCATCATCAAGTTGTGTTGATAGTACAGAGTTCCCTGACGCTCTCTCACCGTCCGTCCCTATCAACAATCGCTCCTGCCAAGTCCTCTAGATTGCATCAAGTGTTCGCAACAAGATGATGGGAGGTAAGTAGCCATACAGCTACTGTTTTGTAGGCCGTTGCTTCTATGATATGTTCCAAATAACACGTAGCATTCTTTTGTAGTTCCCATTTAACTTTTTTCCATGCATTTTGGTAGAGTCCACTTGGTGCTTCCATACAGTGGTACTGACACAGCTACTACTTGGAAGAAATATAGTTTTATCTTATATAAAGAGATCAGATTTCCATGAAATCAATAACCTGTCAATAGAAGTCAACGCCTTCTGTATGCGTGTCTTGACTATTACTTTCAGTAGATGTGATATTGCTACCAAAATGAGTAAACTAGTCTATTAATTTTAAAGGCTTGACATTTAAAGTGGAGATGACTCTGTTTTATTTACGTTTATGCAAAGGCCAATGCCCTTCGGCTACTTGCTTCAGGCTATACAGCTAACATCTGGCTTAGGTCGCTGTATTTGCGTAGTCTGCGTCCGTCATAATTTCTGCCGGATATCGTTTGCTTCTTGTCTTTTTTAATAAAAAAAAACCTTTTCTTTTATAAGATCTATTGACATTAGTTGTACATAAAAAATATTTTCAAATAAAAAATTGATAATTTTGATAATATTTTTCGAATGAAATGTTTAACATCTGGCATGTATGACCAGAAGATTGCTTAACAAAAACAAAACGAAAAACGAAACATCACGTAGCAAATAATCATTTAATGATTTATATATATATATATATGAGCCCGGTTTAACTGAGCCGTTAGCCTAATGAGTAGTGTTCGCAAATTGTCCGGGAGACCTGTGTTCAATCCCAGGTCTAGTCATACCAAAGACTCAAAAAATGGTACTTGATGCCGCTTTTCTTAACACTCAGGTAAGGATCAAAAGTAAAGTGGAACAATCCAGGGAATGGAGTAACGCCCTCCCCTACACCTCGGTGTAGTAGCTATCGAATCGGGAGCCTTCGGGTCACCCTCGGCTAAGGTCGCTAACTTATATAAAAGCTCTGTCTCAGATATTGAGCATTTTACGAATTATACTGCATTTGGTCGACCATTAACCCACCAAATGAGATAGTGACAACCATATGGTGTTGTAATAAGTCTCTTATATCCGGGTTTCTCATATATCCGGGTTTAGTCTATTTTATTCAGGTAGCACAGGCTCTAATTTGAGACAAGATAAAATCTCTCTTATATCCGGGTATCTTATATCCGGGTTACACTGTGTGTATATATATATATATATATATATATATGGGGGGGCTTATTTTTATGGCTTGTTTTCTGTTCTCAAATTATAATGATATGCCGTCGCCTTTCTCTGTTTTTCTGGTTTTAAATACGACCAAATTTTATTATGATGACACGGTGCCGGCGACAACCCAAACGCCTCACAATTGGAAGAGATCCGTGGGGGGAGAGAGAAAGAAAACTTACCTATAAAAAGATTTCATGACAAAAATTAATAAATAACATTCTTTTACTTAGCGTAAAATTTGTCGTTTGTCACTGACTCGTTACAGTCTGTGAAGATTACAAGATGAAATAAAAGTTTAAGCTTCAACGAAGTGAATATAACTTAGTATTATACAGTCTAGTAATTCTTTCTTATTATCATTTTCAAAGTATGATGTACCTAATGCATTGGAGCGTCTTACAAAGTTTTAATCAAAATATTCATCGGAGATTATATATATATATATACAAGCTGAAGTGTGTGTTCACCCAACCCCTTCACACAAGCAGGTTACGAGACAAGATCAGTTTTTAAGCGGAGTTTAATAGGTTTAAATTCAGAGTTTTCCTTCTTCTAGACCGGTTGCCATATCAAGGTTAAAGAGCACAGTCTACCCTACTATTTACCCATGTTAGTAGAAGAATAGTTGTATACATACCATTGACAAGTGTATCGGCGTAATGGGAAATGCTGACAGCCTCGTCCAGGATTAGAACTCGAGTCTCCGTGTTCATTTCGTACGACGATAACCGTTACATCTTGAGCGCTTTCATAACTGCTAAAGTATTTGTATAAGTCTTGGTTTGCTTTGGGTTTATGGCATATCAAGCCATGTAGGATATTTAATGCCAAATCCTCTTTATATTAAATATATATATATATATGATTTGTAAACACATTTTGTAGATAACATTCTTAAACGAACCTGAGCTCTTTTTTTTTTTTTTTTTTGCACACAGTTAAATGGTTTTAAGTAGTTCTTTTTAACAGTCACAATTTAACATCAGTCATTTGTTTGCACACAGTTTGTCCTATTTGTCCCATAGATAGGACCCTATCAGATGCTACCACTCTTGATCAGAGTGGACCTGGAAGTAATGGCAATGAGGGAGTACTCCACATTCCCGATATCTTGCTATCAGATGGTTTAATGTTATAAACAGGACACACGTTGGGATTAGAGTGGTCTTACCCCTCTACAGAGATCCAGTCGGTGTATTCTACAACTCCAGCCGACTGAACAGTGTATAAGACTTGTTGTAATAAGAATAAAACGATTCCTTAGAACTGGTAAGTATTGTTATTTACTAAGCTCTGCTTTAATATGGCGCATTCAGGTTTCTTACAATAGCGGTTATTGCTTAAGTGGTCACCCTGGCTCATCGATATTAAACTTCACTGTTCTAGCGGGAACCGGTCCTTTCAGCGTGATTTGACCGTAAGTTAATGGTACTGTTTCTGTCAGACTTAAGCAAAAGAAACTGCTGTATATATACAGTCAGAAAATAAAACATGGTTGGTTGGTGGAGTGGTTGGTTTTATGACATATCAACCCTTGTTGGGTTATTTAATACCAAACCCTGTTTATACATGTATATATTTTTTAAATATATATGATTTGTAAACAAATAGTTTGTAGGTAACATTTTCAAACGAGCCAGAGATCATTTGTTGGCACACAGTTGAATAGTTTCAATTATTTCTATTTAACATCAACAATTCAATTCAATATCAGTCACCAACTTGTACACTGTGAAATGGATAATTTGTAAGTGAATAGTTTGCTGGTCATTTCATTTTTTAAAACAGAGTAATTTGTTAGCACATAATTAAGTATTGGTATTGTTTGCACACAGTTAAATGGTTTCAAGTATTCCTATCCAACACCAACAATTCAATTTAATATCAATCATTTGTTTCCACCAGTGGCTACAAGTACTGATATTTAATACTAATTACACTATTCAACACTATTCACTCATTTTCACACAGTCAAATTGCTTTAAATACTGCGATGTAGCACTAATAATTCAATTTTTGGCACACAGCCGTAGAGTTTCAAAAATTGCTATTCAACACGAAAATTCTATCCAACACAACTCGTTCGTTTGCACTCCACTAAACGGTTCCAAGTACGGTTATGTAACACCTACAATTCAATTAAACATCAGTTTTTTTGTTTGCACGCTGTTAAATGGTCAAGCAGTTCTATTTGACCCATAGATAGGAACCTATCAGGTGCTACCACTCCGGGTCTGTGAGGACCTAGGAGGAATGGCATTGAAGCTGTACTCCACATTCCCTAAAGCTCCAAGACTGGAGCCTCACCATCAGATACACTTCGATGTCATATCAGGACACTCGTTATGGAGAGGTCGTACCCTTCTGCAAAGATGCAGTCAGCATATTTTACAGCCTCAGCCGACTGTGCATATAAAACATGGAGAATGCCGAATTTTACCTGGGTATAATATGTACATAGGTACTTTGGTTACACCCTTTATTTTTAGCCTATGTACAGATTGATTTGTTTATACGATCATTTGCAATAATTCAGGTATACACCCAGTCAGCAGGGCTTAGAATATGCAGACTCTATCTCCTCTGGAAGACTCCCTCCAAAAATGCATTCGATGATGAGGCTCCAATTTTGAAGTTCTGGGGAATATGGGGTTGCTCCTTCATTGCCATTACACCCAGGCACACTCTGGTCCGGAGTGGCAGTGCCTGTTTGAGTCCCATGTATGGGTAAAATAGATCTGTTTCAAAATTATTGATATTCGATAGGACCAGGTACCAAAAAGCACCTCTTAAGAAACAAGTACACAAAAAAATGAAAATATAAACGTACAATGAGCGCGATTCTTTAACTTCTAAGCATAAAATAACTTTAGACAATAAACCCACACAAGAACAGCTATACGGCCACTTACTTCCCATCTCACAAACCATTCAAGAAAAGCGACCAAGACATGCTGGACATTGCTAAAGAAGTAAGGACGAAGCGTTGTTCTATGGACTCCTACACATGGACACACCACTGTTAGCCGACCAGCAATAATTTACATTCATCAACTCTGTGCGGACATTGGATACCATCTAGAGAACTTACCAAAAGTGATTGTCTATAGGGATGGAGGGTGAAATTGATTCAAAAGAATCCATGCTGTCAGTACGCCTTGATGATGATGATTGCCGCAATGTCCCTATAGACTGTCTTCTGCTGTATACATCTTTGTCTATAATTTTTCAACACTGCCGCAACGGGCATGATGCGATACAACATCAATTGGTTTGAATTCAGTTTTCCTTCTCCTATACTGGTTGCTGTACCAAGGCTAAAGAGCCCAGTCTGCCCTACAATTACATATCGAAAAAGAGATTCATAATCATATTTTTTATATTACTAGATATCATTTATTACCAAACTTCTTGATATCATTAGATATTATTTATCACCAAACTTTTTAAAGTCCAGTAGGCTTGGGCTGACTGCATCTCTGCAGAGGGGTAAAACCCCCACTCCCAACGAGTGTCTTGATATGACACTAAACCATCTGATGGTGAGGCTCTAATCCTGGAGCTTTGCGAAATGTGTTGTATTCCTTCACCCCCAGGCCCAATCAGACCCGGGGTAGTAGTACCTGTTAGGGTTGCATGTGTCGGTCAAATAGAAATATTCAATCATTTTCTATACTTGAAGTCATTAAACTGAGTATAAACAAATGATTATTTAATTGAATTATTTGTATTGTATCACAATACTTGAAGTTATGAGCAAATGAATGAATAATATTGAATAGAATAACTAGTGTTTAATAGCAGTACTTGAAACCATTTAACTGTGAGCAAACAAATGAATAATAATTAGTAGTATTAGATAACAATACTTGAAACCATTTAACTGTGTGCAAATAAAACTATTAGTTAGATAGCGATACTTGAAACCATTTAACTGTGTGCAAACAAATGAACACAGACTCGTTTTAAAAAGTAATCAACTAAATGTGTTTACAAGTCATTTACTTGTATATATAACATATATATATAAATAGGATTTGGCATTGAATAACCTACAAGGTTTGATACGCCATAAAACATAACCAACCAACCAAACAAACGTTTTTTTTATATCTTTAGATATCATTTATTTCTAAATCATTATTATATTTTTTATATCATTTATTACCAAACTCTCCACTACTGAAAATAAGTACATACACCCGACTATAAATAATTTTATTTTTGATTATAGGGGGTTTTATGCTTAAGAGTCTTGTTATAAACAATATCTAATAATATCTGTTTTGATGTTCCTTGAGAAATAATAAAATCCGGGCACGAATCCGGGCACGTTTGTCTTTGATGTAAATAAACTTTTTATTAAAAAATTCGTGAGCAGTGTACTTATTTATGGTCATTTCTGTAAATTGTGTTCTAATCCTGAAAATTCCGAAAAAAATTATAAGAGATGATTGTTTATAGACAGCATGATGTGTCTTCAATTTATTTCCGATGCATTTTTTCATTCTTGTTTGCCATTCCCTCCAGTTCCACTCTGACACGGCCTGGTCGTACCTCATGGGTCAAATAGATCTGTTTGAGAATTATAAGTATAAATCAGAAATACTTGAAACCAAAAAGCTGCGTGCAAATGATTTTAAAAACATTTATTGAAGCTACAATTACTTATGTAGGATTTTCATTATTTATTTTTTGAAACCATATAAATGTGTGCAAATTATTTGTATTAGATAGGAATACTTGAAACCATACAATTATGTATAAATTATTTGCATTAAGAATAGTTAATTGAAGTTATAATTATCTACATAGGATTAATATTATAATTATTATTTTATACCTCGAGAGTTTTCCACACCAGCGTTATCTGGTGGTTTTCCACTGGAGTTTGAATGACAACAAGTCTCCTTAGGTCTCCAGGACACTTCTCAGTATTCTGGCTGATTTAAACAAGGCTGTAGTTTGGATGGTCTCTACTCATCTTCTTATTTCCAAGTCCTCCGGTACCTGTACCAAAATCCTTTGGTGACTGTACCGAGCGTACCCATTACAATTGGTATCACCGTCACCTTCATGTTCCATACTTTTTTCAGTTCTCTAGCAAGGTCTTCGTACTTATCTTTCTTTTCACTTTCCTTCAGTTTTACCATGTAATCAGCAGGAACGGCAAAGTCCACTATTTAGCAGGTTTTCTTTTTTCTTTTTTTTTTTTCTGTTTGACTACCACTAGGTCTGGTTGTCTGGCCGAGATTAAATGATCCGTTTGCATCTCAAAATCCAAAAGAATTTTGTACGTCTCATTTTCTAGGATGGATTCCGGGTTGTGTATATACCATTTGTTCGTATGGTCAAATTTCAATTTCTTGCACAATTCTCAATGGATCAACTTACCAACCCAGTTGTGTCTAGTCTTATACTCTCTTTGCGCTATTTTACTGCATTCGATTATTGTTGTTATTATTATTACTCGTTGAGAGTTTTTCACATCAGTGTTAGCTGATGGTCTTTCACTAGAGTCTGAGTGACAACAAGTCTCCTCAAGTCTCCAGGACTCTTCTCGGTATTCTGGTCGATCTCAATAACGCAGCAGTTTGGGTTGTCTCCACTCGTCCTCTTATTTCCAATGCCTTTAGTTCTTATACCAATCCTTTGGTGACTGTACCAAGAGCACCAAATGCAATTGGTATCCCCATCACTTTCATGTTCCACAGTTTTTTCAATTCCCAAGTAAGCTCAGGTATTTATCTCTCTTTTCGCTTTCTTTCGACTTTACTCCGAAGTCAGCCAGGACAGCAAAGTCCACAATTCTGCAAGTTCTCTTTTTTTTTTTTGTTGTTGATTATTATAATGTCCAGTTGTCTGGCCGACATTAAGTGAACCGTTTGTATCTCAAAATCCCAAAGGTGGTTGAGTCTCATTCTCCAGGACTGATTCTGGGTTGTTCGTATGGTCAAATTTCAATTTTTGCACCGTTCCCAGTGGATCGCCTTGCCCACCCGGTCGTATCTAGTCTTATACTCTTTCTGTGCTAATTTGCCGCATTCGCTTATTATGTGATTGATCGTTTCGTCTTTATCACCATATAACCTACATTTTCTGTTTTGTTGCGTCATATATTATTATTATTATTATTATTATTATTATTTACTCCCATCAGTGTTAGCTGATGGTTTTTCACCGGAGTTTGAGTGACAGCAAGTCTCCTTAGTCTCAGGATTCTGGCCATCCTCAGCAATGCTGTCATTTGGATAGTCTCTACCCGTACGCCAACTTCCAAGTCCTCCAGGCCTTTTAATAATCCTTTTGTTATTGTGCCAAAAGCACCAATCACAATTGGTACAATAGTCACTTTCATGTTCCACAGCTTTTTCAATTCTCTAGCAAGGTCGAGGTACTTATCCTTCTTTTCACATTCCTTCAGATTTATTCTGTGGTCCGCCGGGACAGCAAAGTCGACAATTTTGCAAATTCTCTTTTTTTTTTTTTTGTTGATTATTATGAGGTCTGGTCTTCTGGCCGGGATTAGGTGATCCGTTTGTATGTTAAAGTCCCATAGGAGTTTATGTGAGTCATTTTCTAGGATACGTGCTGGGTTGTGCATATACCATTTGTTAGTATGGTCAAATTTAAATTTCTTGCACATTTCCCAGTGGACCACTTTGCCAACCCAGTCGTGTCTTGCCTTATACTCCTTCTGTGCTAATTTGCTGCATTCGCTTTATTATTATTATTATTATAAATTACTTGAAACCATATAACTTTCCTTTCTTCCAGCTTTCCGTCATGTCTCCCTTTCTACTTTCGACATTTTTTCCTTTTTTTCTTTCTTCAAGCCTTCCTTCTTTTTTTCTTCCCTCCCTCCGTTCCTCTGTTCCTTCGTTCCTTCCTTCTCTTCTATCCAACCTTCTTTCCTTCCTTCTCTTCTCTTCTTTTCTTTTCCTTTTCTTCCCTCTTTCCCTCTTCCCTTTCATTAACTTAGATCACTTTCAGATTGTTTCAGGATGTCTCACTATACAGATTCGATATTCTCTCCTGTTCATTGTAATTCAGGGTCTACATGTACACTGACACGAAATGATACCATGCAACGATGGATGATGTATTCTGAGAGGAGTTAGGTTCACCCCCCTCCCGCCACTAAAAAAATTGAATACTCCTCGCAGATCATGTTTTGTTTACTCTTGGTAGAGTACAGGATCGAATACTTGAACTAACAGGAGATAAACTTGAAATGCTCTCTCTTGTAAGTCTGTGTAGAGAGTTACTTTCGTGTAAACGGAATGGGCTACGAGTGGTGAAATGGTTTGGGAAATAGGCTAACAAATCACTGTCAATTAGAGAGATTCTCATTGCGTGCTCCATATTTCTTGCCTTGTGCCAAACCAAGCTAAGCTTAGTAAATGATTACTTCAAGGTTTGATGTAATATTTAGCAAACAAAGCCAACAGACCACTGTCAATGAATGCTATTCTCACTGTGTGCTCCATATCTCTCGCCTTGTTGCAAACTAAGTTAAGCTTAGTAAATGATTTCTTCCAAAATTGCTGTAGCATCACTAATGAAGTGTAGTTGCCACCAATTGCTTTTTAAGGAGCGTACAGGATCAGCAAATTGACCACCGTCATAGAATTCTCAACTAGTATCAATAATCAGTAGCCATAAAATGTGGATGTAAGAATTATTTGTTTGACTGATTAATTGATTTTAACGGCATGTTAACGCATCTACGGTTGTTTTATGCCTACAGGTTAGGGAATCGCATTCATATTTACAATTTTTGCGTATTTGTTTTTTAAGATTTTTTTAAAGATTTTTTTACACTTGGTCTAATCAAATACGAATAATTGTTTAACTAATTTATTTGACCAATACATAGGAGGTTAACAGGTCCAACCTCTCTGTGTCAGTAATGGCAATGAAGAGGTATTTTACATTCCCCAGTTAGAGCCCCATAATCAGATGCATTTTTGTGTCATATCCAGAATATCACTTTTTTGTGGGTGGGGGAGATTTTACACCTTTGCAGGGGATACAATCGACATGTTCTAAGCTCCAACGATAGTGTGATGGGTTGGTAATAAAGAACAAGCTTCAAATTAATTGACAAGAGAAAACAAGAAACGAGAGACAATACAAAGTTGATTCAGATGTTGTGCAGTTCAAGCTGTTGTAGTTACCTACTGTGATTAGTAGTATCGCAATAGTTGGTGCGCTGACACTCTGTGCACTACTTCACTCTGTGTGTGATTTGAAAGCCGTACAGATGAACGTGCAACGCGATCTAATTCGAGAACTTATGCTTTACGAGTTCGAACCGGCATATGTCGCAGCGAAAATAAACAAAAGAATTTTTGTAATGTTATATAATAACACGTATATATAAAAAAAAATATCATCTCTTCTTTTTGTTTATTACGAAAGGTACGAAATTAGTCTGGGAAATAGTTGCGTGAAGAGAGAGTCGGGGTAAACAGGGAATCGCAAAGATTCACAACTTATTCTTTTTTGTATTCTTATCTATTTGGCAGGATTCTCGGGTCTTCTACGTGGGAACTTCTTCGAGTTGTCTTTGATTTATCCTGGTCTCTGTGTCTGCTTCTGTTCTTATAAATGAACACAAAGACTTTATTAAATTTTCGACATCTTTATTCATCCAATTTCACAAGCCAACTGTACGACCGGAGAAATAACCATTTTAGACGTCTGTTCTTTACGGCGCCTTGGGCTACTCTAATCACTCTACCTAACTCACCCGTTCTCATGACTGAACCACACAACCAGAAAACTACTAAAAAGGTCAGCCAGGGGTCAAGTCTTGTCTACTATATCACTGGTTATTTTCCATGACTCTTCTTCCAAGGAATTACCAGTGAACTTTTGAATCCATACATTTTGAATTCTACACTTACCTTACAAAATTGATTGGTCACCTATTCAATATGTAACAGTACGAAAGGTGAAGGCGAATTTGATCACAGTGCAGTAATTGGATGGTTCTAGAAATTTCGCTTTGGTGGCAAGAAACTCAACGATTAGGCAAAATCAGGAAGGCCTAGATTCCGAGGCCGTGCTCCAGGCCATAGAGGCAAATCCGGTGAGTAGCATTTAAAGAGTATCAGGTGAGCTCGGCATCTCACAGTCTAATGTGGTTGGTCACCTTCACGACCTCGGAAAATCCGGAGAGTAACACTCGGAGAGTATCAGGCGAGCTCATCATCTCACAGTCCAGTGTGGTTCGTCACCTTTGCAGCCCTGACAAAAGAATTCAGTGCTGTCGAATTGTGCCTCACGTTACCAACATATTGCAAATTTTCTGATTCACACTCCGACGGTTGTAAGCAGGTTAAGGTGCAGCGATACAAACCAGGGTGGAGAAAGAGAACAGGCTCTTCGGTGCCAAAGAGGTATGAAGTCGTCGAAATGGCGATCTTGTGACATGAATTCAATCCAGGGATAAACGCTGTCACCACGCCGCCGTAAAGAGCGGCTTGAATTTCTGGATTTGATTTCTGTTTTTTTTTGTATCTGTTATTTCTGCCAACAAAGTTAGTCACTAGATTCGTTTTCAAATTTGTTTGATTGTTGTTTATATTTTGTAGACAAACTTTTTTTTTTTTTTTGCTTTGTTTGTTCTTCATTTTGCTTGATTGGTTTAGATAGATAGATAGATAGATAGATAGATAGATATGAACAGGTTGAGATAGATTAAAATATAACCCTGTCGGTGGGGCTTAGAATATGCCAATTAGGTCTTCTGAAGACGGGTAAGACCACCCTTATACATAAAAAAAGGGCGTTTCCTTGGTATGACACGATGACACGAAACTGCATTTGGTTGTGAGGCTCAAGTTCTGCAGCTCTGTGGAGAGTTAAGTATCCTTCATGGCCATAAACCCAAGCTCCACTCTGACTCGGAGTGGTAATACCTGATATTTGTCTCTTCCTCTCACCAGACAGGACGACACAAGGTCAATGACCCAAAGGTCGATTATAGTGGGGGTTTAGGGGAGGGGATAGTCGGGCTCGTGCCTCGGCTCATGTCCTGTTGGTCTATGCTGGTCATCGGCTCACTTAGTGCAATGTCGGCCTAATGAGGCTAGCTGGTCTTGGACCCAAATTTGGGTCCGGGCACGTATGCCTGATTATAACTTAAACTGGACAACGAGGTCCAGTGCTATACTTGCCGGCCAATGGCCGTTACGCGCCCACCCAACGAAATGCTGCAGGGCACGCAAGGTGGACTACTGCACTCGGGAGTGGTGGTACCTGTTAGGGTTCTATTAATGAGTCAAATAAATCTGTTTAAGAATTATTTGTATTCGATATGAATACTTAAAACCATATAACAGTGTTCAAATTATTTGCATTTACAATAGTTACTCGAATCTATAATTGTTAAATAAGGATTATTATCGATTATTTGAAACTATTTAATTACTGGCAAATGATTTGTATTTGGGATAGATGATATCAATTAACTATCTGCAATCAAATAATTTGACAAAATAAAATTACAATTTGAAAAATTTAATGGAACATTGAAACATTTACAAATCAATCCATTTTCGGTATTCAATAAAAGTTGTTGTTACTATCCCTACACTACGCAAATGTTATCACACGTGATTGTGTCACGCTGATTGGTGCACTCGCCCGTCTGACGCTCTCGTTGACGTGTATTTATAGAGGAGGGCGAGTCCATTATGTAGGGAGTACAACATATATATATATATATATATAGAGAGAGAGAGAGAGTGGTAGATATGAACAGACTGGGATAGATAGACTGCATTGGGTCCAAATCGACAAAAAAGAACGCCTTTCACCAATCTTGTTAGTATAGAGACCCTACTTTCCTTGTTGTATACCAATCATGAATATTTACTTTCAAAATCAGAAAAAAGAGATACTTCACGTTTCCCATAACTCCAGAACTCGAGCCTCCACATTAGATGCAGTTTAGTGTCGGACACAGGACTTTATTTGTTCTCCGTCCCACCACCAGACAAGTACGGCACAAGGCACTTTTTAAAGTGGGTCCGGATGCAGGGTCGCAGCTCACATGCGTCCGGCAAAATCCAAAAATACCTTCGGCCCCGTCGGCATCCCCCCAATGGGGGCGCCTCAGACGCCAGGAAATAAAACAGCAAATAATTGGTAAAACAATTGGTGAACGAGTGTCGTACACAGGACACTCATTACGTGTGGGAGGGGTTACCCTTCGGCAGCGGCCCAGTCAACATATTCTACAGACCCAGCCAGCAGAACGTGTAATTTTTGTTATAAATTTCTGAGATGAGGAATTGTCATCATTATCATACACTGATGTATTTAGACGAGTTTCTTTATCTTAGTTGTTTTGCTTTTATGGGACACGTGACTTAGACTTTAACCAACACTTATCGACGGTCTTAGATGCGCTTAGTGTAACAGGAATGAATCCGACCAGGTAAGTTCGAATCCCGGTCGAAGTTGTTAGCGTTTCACTTCATACTAATTCCTTTGGTAGCGGTATGAAACCATTTCTTTTCAACCTAGCTAAATACTTGGGTAGACTGGGTTCTTTAGCCTTGGTAAGGTAACCAGTCTAAGAGAAGGAAAACTCTGCATTTAAACAAGCTTTAAAAATTAATCTTGTTCTGCATCCTGCCCGTAGTGGAGGTGTTGGGTAAATACAAAACTTATTGACTGTCTTGTTAGCTGGTGGGCAAAGAAAACGGTCATATAGTCTAGCTCAGTGGAAGAGATAAAGAATCTTCACGACAAAAAGGAATTAAATAAGAATTGAATCATACATTCCCAAAACACGAACAATGGAACGAGAACAATTCCCCTGTGTGGGTTGAATAAAAGGTTCTTTTCAAAACATTGCTAGAAGATTAACAATTATGACATATAGCTGAAGACGGTTGGAGATTATACCGGCTAAAATGTGACAATAATAAAAAAAAGACAAGATAAGCACACGACTCTGAATAGATCGGTGAATAATAAAATGATTTCTTTTTAAACTTGTTCTGGTAAGATGAACAATCTTTAACATTTATCTTTTCGTATGGATAATGTCGATAATTTAAATGTTCCGCTTAAAACAAGAAATTTTTCTATGTTCTACTTCGTGGAAAGTGAAATATTTCTATTTTCTTATTCATTAACATTAATTAAATGGAATGTAACAAAACTAAGCTTTAAAAAACGTGGGGTCAAATCTACGACCATAAAACGTGACTCAGCCCAAAAATTATTAGCGTTACAAGACGAATCCACATTCGATTTCCCTTGTAACGTCTTAGCATAATGATATTAATGCATCTATTTCGGAAGGAGTGAAAGATTCTAATAGTTTAAATGAGAATCATTGCAATCTTTCAAAAGCTTAACGAGAACTGTATAAGAATGCTACGATCTATATTGGAAAACATCTTGGAAGCAACATCGTAGGCCCCGAAACGAGGCACAGTCTCACTTGATGACCCTAATACGATTTTTCGGAAAAGAAAAGGATTAAGCCTAAAACTTTCATTCAACGAAGAAAATCCCATTATGTAGAGTTACTCTGTGGAATGTCAATGGCAAGGGTAGCATCTGTCTGTACGTTCACTTTTTGGGGAGTATCAATTACTTATTTAGTAATTTCCTTCTTGAAAAATCCTGGAAACAACGCCCCACGAAACACGAACAATAAATACAGCACACAACTGGAGTAGCAAGGACCAACTCGTAAGAGACATTCTTCAATGAACCTCTTCAGATGGACGTGTTTGTGTTGGTCGACTAACAAAAACTTACCTACGGACACCAGGATTCAGTCTGGAAGACCTGCCTGGAGCGATGGATAATAGGGACGAATGGCGAGAGAGAGTCAGGGAAGAGAGAGTCCATGCAAGCAACTTGACTTGGTCCATGATGATATAGATGCTTCTATTTAGGATGGACTGAACAACTCTAATTACCATTTCATAGTTAACTCCGTTATATCGAGAATATGGATATTCAAAAATGACCTTCAGCACGAACGCAGATTCCACAAAACATTTGACAATTATTTATTTTATCTTAGTCTGGCACAAGGCTACAAGTGTGGACCACTCAGTCGTTCGAACTCACTATGTTATCGTGACGATCTGCTAGTCTTGTTGCTAACCATTACCCAAAGGCGATGCACCACTAAGAGTTATGGGTCACATTGTCAAAATTATAAATTATTTACATGACCCATCAACGCGTTTAGTTTCCCTTTTAACAGCACGGTCAATGATGATATTAATGCTTCTATTTAGTGAACGATTATAACTAGCATTTCATAGATCTCGCCGGTAGATCGAGAATTTGGCTGATTAAAAATAAGGTTCAGCCCAAACGTAGACAATGAAAAATCACCATTTATTTGCAAACTGGACAGGAAATTACTTAATTTGCCAAGACCATTTTTAGTGTATTGCTCAAATAAAAATTTCGCTATGATATGCTGTTTTTTGGCTAATAAGTAGAGTGTTCGCCAGTGGTCCAGGAGACTGGGTTTCAATCCCAGGTCGAGTCATACCAAAGACTCAAAAAATGGTACTTGATGCCTCCTTGCTTAACACTCAGCATTATAAAGTAAGGATCAAGGGTAAAGTGGAGTAATCCAGGGAATGGAGTAGCACTCTCCCCTATACCTCGGTGTTGTAGCTATTGAAAAGGGAGCTTTTGGGTCAACCTCGACTAAGGTCGCCAACTTTATTTACTTACATATATAAAGTAAAGTTGGCGACCTTAGTCATTGGAGGGCCGAAGGCTCCCTTTTCCATAGCTACTACATCGAGATGTAGGGGAGGGCGCTACTCTATTCCCTATATTACTCCACTTTACTCTTGATCCTTACCTTATAATGCTGAGTGTTAAGCAAGGAGGCATCAAGTACCATTTTATGAGTCTTTCGTATGACTCGTCCTGGGATTGAACAATAGTCTCCCGGACTATTGGCAAACACTGTGTATAAAAATAATGAGTATTTCAGTGATAGATAGATAGATAGATAGATAGATAGGTGAGCAGAACGAGATACATCCATAGAATCAAAGTAAACAGCTTTTAATTTGCTTCTCGGTTTCCATTAGAGAGTTTTTATGTTAAGGGAGATAACTCAAATTAAAAAGTACATTTATTTCCCTTGATTAAGCTACTTTTTCAATTGAATGAATTTTGTACTAAGCTGGCGAGAGGGACCAAGAGTTAAGGAGAAGCATTTATTACAAACTCAGCAATTGAAAAAGGATTTTCTTACAACTCATTATCTTAAATGTTGCCGATCTAGTGTCCGTAAACCATTACTACTTTAAAAAGTACCAGTGAATATCTGTGACTTAATATATAGTTACGTATGTCAAATTTTGAAGACCTAATTCTAAGGCAAAAAATTGCTATTGACTGATACACAAGTAATAAGTTTATATGGTTAAAATTTAGACATAACATGAAAGGCTAAGAACAGCATTTGGCTTTAAAAATCAATTTGATGAATTGATAATTTAATGACTATAAATCAGTTATTTTGATTTGTTAATAGCTTTCTTTTAAGATTTATTGATGAGATTTTCGTTTATACTTATCAAAATAGAACAAAAAAAGCAATAAAATCAAACAAATATTAATTAAGATCAATTTTTTAAGATCAATATACAAATTAACCTTCCAATTCACACAGAAAATTGCAATTTGGTTGTATATATATAAATACAATTGTATGTTATTAGGATTAAAGATCTAAAACAATTTCATTAATAACAGTGATTTAAATTTTTTTTAATAATAGAGAATGTGAAGTAAATAACTAAGGGAATTGTAACATTGTTGGTGATATAGTTCTAGTTACTAACATCCACATAATCTCCATTATAACTAGATTTAAATATTTAATTTGGATTGTGTGAAGTAACAAGTTCTTGAATCAATCATTGACTAAATTACTTTATAGGTGTTTGTAGTGTATGGTTAGCGTCATAGGAAATGGTCACGGCAACCAATGTTCTAGCCCTGGATGAGGCTGTTTGCATTTTCCATAGCATTAATACCATCTCTTCTCCTTCCAACTATAGATAAATAGCAGGGCAGACTGGACTCTTTAACTTTGGTATGGCAAACAGTCAAAAGAAGGAAAAGTTAAAAATTGACCTTGTGTCACATCTTGCTCTTTCTGAGGGGTTGGTTGGATACATATCTTATATTTACAATATAAAGAGTGGACAATCTAACTATATGATGTGGACTGTGTCAAGTAAGGGGTTCTTGAATTGATCACTGACTAAATTGCCTTATATTTACAACATAAATGAGTAAATATTTTAACTATATGAATCTATTGTATTACTAAATTAAAAGCAGTAACACAAAGTCTACTGCTTAAGAAAGGACAAATGAAGGGGCGCTATTATTGGGCTGTGCTTATTGCATTGAGTGATTTTAATCCGGTGCTGATAATAGTGGTTCATAATGATATTCACGCTTCTATTTAGAAAAGAGTAAAGAATTCAAATCAGTATTTCATTGTTATTGAAAATTTGGATGATTAAAAAAATTACATTCATTGCAAATGAAGAAATTTATCATTCATTTAGAAATTGGACAAGAATTTATTCTATTCTCTCAAAGTGTTCAAAGTGAATTATTCTGACGAAAAAGTCTTGCAATGATGTGCTGTTTTTGCTTGTTTGGTTTTTTTGTTGTTTGTTTTTGTTTTTTTTTAGTTTGTTTTTGTTTGTTTTTTTGTTTTGGTTTTGGTTTTTCTAGGTTACAGTTAAACCTGTTATGAAAACTATCCAAGTTAGATGAACCAGACATGCGAGACACTGCTGGAGAAGTAGGGACGAACACATAAGTGATGTACTCCTGTGGACCTTTTCACATGGATGAGCAAAGGCAGAATGACCAGCTCGAACCTACATACAGCAGCTCTGTGCCAATTTGGGATGTAGCCGTGAAGACTTGCCAGAAGCAATAGACAATAGAGAATGGTAGCGAGAAAGGGTCAGGGATATCCGTGCTGATGGCGTGACATGATGATGACGACAATTACATATAAACTAACATAATGAGAATTTTAGTAATTTATGAAGATAGAAGTAGCAGATTGAAATATTTCTTCATGGTATAGTTAGATATATTACTTGATTCCTTGTAATACTGAGTGACAGCACATTTCTTCAAGTCTCCAGAACTCTTCTCAGTATTCTAGCCAATCTTAACAGACGTCTAAATGGTCTCAGTTGTTGCTCTGATTTCCCATCCAGCCACAAAGTTTTCAGGGACAGTTCCAAGTGCAACAATTATTATTACCATCACCCTCATGTTTCAGAGTTTTCTTAGTTCTCTGGCAAGTTCCTAGTAATTGTCTTTTTGCTTTCTTTCATATTCATTCTATAGTCTTAATGGCAAAATCCACAGGATGACAAGTTCATTACTAATGGTTAATTAGCACTAAGTCTGATCTTCTGGTTGTGATTCAGTGATCCATTTGTATCCTAAAATACAAGAGAATTTTAGGTGTCTCATTTTCTAGGACAGATTCTGGTTTGTGCATATACCATTTGGTTGTATGGCCAAATTTTAATCTTTTGCACAATTCCCACCAATAGATAACCTTTCTCACCCAGTCATGCCTACCTTTGTACTCCTTTTGAGCTCGTTTGCAGTATTTGCTTATTATGTGATTAACCATGTCATCTCTGTCTCTTTACACTTGCTATTCTTTTGTGTGTAATCAATTTCAACTCAAATTGATCTTCATGGTCCAATTTTGTGCTGCTATTAAAAGAGATTCAAGTTTCCCACTCAAGATTTCACTTTTGTAGCCATATCTAGGTCTTCTTGTACGCAATTTTGCCAGTTGAAATATCCATAGCTTTTTTTTGTTTTTGTTTTCTTTCTTCCAATTTTTGTTTTACAGCCGAGTCAGCTGGGGCTGTAGAATACACCAACAGCATCTCTGCAGAGGGGTAAGACCTCACTCCCAATGAGTGTTCTAGATATGACACTAAACAATCTGATGATATGGCTACAGTCCTCAAGCCCTAGGGAATGTGGAGTACCTCTTCATTACCTTTACTCTCAAGTCTACTCTGACCCAGAATGGTAGTAGCTGTTAGGGTTCCATCTATGGGGCAAATAGAACTTTAATCCTTTACTATACTGAAAATCATTTAACTGCGTGCAAATAAAACTATTTGTGTTAGAGAGTAATCCTTGAAACCATTTTACTGAGTGCAAACAAATAAGCTCTGGTTTGTGTAAAAATTGTTATCAATAAACTATTTGTTTACAAATCATATATATTCAATACATTTATATAAACAGGATTTGACATTGAATAACCCACAAAGGTTGATATGTCATAAAACACAACCAACCAAACAATTCTTGTTTTCTAGTTTTTCTTTTTGACCATATGTTTTTGAATTCTTTTACTAGCCACTGTAATTAGTCTTTCTTTTTCTTTTAATGTAATCCTTGAGTCGTTATATTGATGTGTCTATGCAACCCTCAATGCTGGCAAGTGGTCTTCCTTCTCCTTTTCTTGATACATTCAGTCTATGTCATCTCTCAGATCTAAGGGAAATTGTTATGCACATGGTCTTTTTGAAAGTTTTTATGGCAGTACAAGAAGGTGACCTTCACTAGAGCTTTAATGACAATAAGTCACCTCGGCTCTCCAGGACCCTTCTCAGTATTCTGGTCAGGACAGTTTCAATCTTCCTACAAATCTACAGTCCCCTCCCAAGTCTATTTTCCAGGTCCATTGGAATAATTTCATGGGCTCCACCTATTAGTGGGATCACTGTCACCTTCATGTTTCATAGCTTTTTCAACTAAGTTACTTATCCAATTTTTTTTTTTTTTTTTTGCTTTCCTTAAACTTCAGAAAACGGTCTGCTGGAACTGTGAAGTCTATGAGCTGACAAATTATTTCTTCTTCCAATAAAAACCGTTTTAATTTCTATTTGAAAAATATTTATTTAAAAAATAGATAAATAAAAATAGCGTGGATGCATTAAAATGCTTTTTCAGTAAATTTAGGCAAGATTCTCATGCTAGGGGGAGATAATTCAAATTTAAAAGGGACATTTATATCCCTTGTTTAATAAACGGCTATTTATGTGTTCGAAATAGAAGTATTATTAAACAAATGTTTTATTTTTCACTTGATTTGGTTCTACGGCATATCAACCATTGTAGGTTATTTAATGCCAAATCCATCTTTATACATATAAACAGTTCTATTTCAAACAATTCAGTTTAGCATAAGTACACAGTTTAGTTCGATCTAATCAATAGATAGGACCCTATCAGGTGCTACCATTCCAGGCCAGTGCGGACCTAGAAGTGATGGCAACAAAGGAGTATTCCACATTCCCTCAAGCTCCAGCATTACTGGAGCCTCACCATCAGATTGTGTAGTGTCATATCTAGGACACTCGTTCGAGGGGAGGGGCTTACCCTTCTGCAGAGATGCCGTCAGCATATTCTACAGCCCCAGCCAACTGGATCAACTTTGTAAAGGAAACAATATTTCATTAATTTTAATATAAAATGAGTATATTATAATAATTATAAATAATTCTGTTGTTATTTCTTCCAAATAAAGTTTCATTGTATCTTCTATCTTATAATAATGTGATGAAACTAAACTAAACTAAGATTTGAATGGTTGTTTATTCTTATATATATATATATATATATAGTAGTGAATGCATCATGAGTGAATATGATCATGCCTGTATTGTTACCTGGAGGTGGGAGTACAATGAGTTAGTAAGAGAAAAACAAACTCATGAAAGCATCTTGTTTTTGCATCTAACAAGGTTAAAATTATTCACAACTAAGAGTTTCATGTAACCGATCTTCAGGTGAACTTGTATCCACATAGCTGAAGTCAAACTCAGAGTTGTGAGTGATTTTACTTTGTTTTATAGTTGAAATATTGTGATACTGCTCAGCATTCGTGGACATAGAAGACTATTTTACTGATGTAGACAATTTTTACCTGTAAATTTTAATTATATATGCTGTGCAACCAACAAAGCTTTCACCAGGTGACAATTCTAGAGTCAGGAATGGTTTGGGGGTGGTTTTCAGCAACAAAGGGTTATTTGAATGAAGAAAAATTTGAATTAAGATGATATGTCATACCAAACAAGAAAAGAGTTGGGAAATTCAAATAAGAATTTCAGTAATGAATCATTAATTCAGTGATGTTCATTTGAATAGGAAATTAAAATGATATCAATTGAAAGTCAAGTCTATTCTATGTAGTTCAAATGACTAATTTTTAAACTAGTAACCTGTACCCCATAAAGAAAGGAATCCAGTGGGGAAACTCCTGATTCTGAAACCTTTTCAATCTCATGAGATTTTCACCACCTTATCAACACAGGTGATCAATTTATATAAGCTGCTGAGTCTTTGTTCAAGTGTTTTGCCACAAAAAACAAAAAAAAAAAAAAGATCCTCACATTAAATAAGTTTCTGGGTGGCCTGCTATACTAGGTGGAATTTTTTAAATATTTTTACAAAACAAAACGTTTTCATAGCTTTTACAATGTTGTCAACCTTGAACTTAAAGGATTAAATATAGAAAATTTTAGATTGGTGGTTCAACCAGGAAGAAAAGAAAAAAACAAACAAACAAACACATACAAACAAATGTAAACAAATTTCTATTATTTTAAGATTGAATAACAATGACATTCAGGAAAATATTAAGTAGCAAAATTTGATATTAGAAAATCCTTTTGTAAAATTACTTAAATATTGCCATCATTTTATCTCAATACACAAGACCTACCTAGGGCGATGAACGATAGGGAGGAGTGGCGAGAGAGGGTCAGGGATATCCGTGCTGCCAGCACGATATGATGATGATGATATATATATATATATATATATATATATATATTGTACCTGCCTTCTTTTATTTTCTTTTTCTCTAAAAGAAGAGTTTGAAACGGGGCTTGGGGAGACGTTTTGCAATAGAAAAACTTCACTTTGATCAGTTTAAATTCTTAGTTGTCAGTTTAACAACTTGTAGATTCAACAGGACTGTTTGTCAACAGGAATAGAATTTTAAATTAAATCAAAATAGCTGAGATCAAAGTCCAGTATTTCTTGGTACTAGAAACTTTTGATCGCCTTTTTTTTTAAGTTTATAAAAAAAAAAAAAGTTTCATGATAAATCACCTGTTCAGAGTTCATATTTACAAGGAACACTCCAAAAGTAATGCCTCCAGTTTATTTCCATGAAAACTACAAATACAGGAAGTTTAATAACATTGTTACAGCTACAACACTTTTTTTCAGTCACCATCATTGTCTATGTATTTTCTCTAACAATAAACTACATTCTATACTCATCGCAGGGTAGTTGAAAGACATCATCAGAGGCAAATGTTGATGACATGGCAATAGAGGTTGAACTTATCAAAAAATCCTAATTCTTTTTCCTTACTTACAAATTTTAACTTGTCTGTAGTTTAACAAAAATAACATCTGGTGTGAAAGAACAATGTCTCATTAAATTTTCTGATGGGTTTGGGGAACTCCATAGAGATATTCATTGACACTTGCTTATTGTTCATAGGGGCTTGTGAGAATAGTAAGATACATTTCCGTAATGGTGACAAGTGTGAGTGATAAGCCGCGTCCAACCATAAAACAAAGAGTTACCATTTGCAATATTCCAAAAGTTATTGTTTTGCAGCTGGAAATAAAAACCTGGGTAAGTTTCAATAAAAAAAAGAACTAAATTTACAAAGATGAAGGCTTTCTTATTAGTGAAAATTAAAAATTGAAAACACTTTATTGAAAAGAGGAGGAGATAGAGAAAAAAATTTTAAATAATAAATACCAATATATTATCTTAGTTCCCATGAAACAAGAACTTTTACGATAATAACTGAAAAAAAAGTTTACTTGTTAAACAAATTATTAAATAAATTCAAATAATTAAAACAAATAAATCCATGAAATTAAATAAATGAATAAATAAAATGAAACACTTGCAAAATATTTTATTAATTCTATAAAATATAAATAGGCACTTTGTCATGGGAAAGTGAAGAAGAATCAAAATATTATAATATGATTACTTCAGCTCACCAGTGACGATTAGTGATTTAGTAACTGCATCAAATTATTATGAGCAAATCTCAATTGAATTTATTTTAACAAGTTTTACAAAGGAGATCTAAATTAAAATTTTTCTTTTTTAAATTGATAGATTTATGATTTTTAGCCTCGAAATGAACACATCACCATTCAAAAAATCTTTTGACTTTCAATTTACGCAGTTAATGCCATCAATCACAATGAGGAGAAAAAGAATTCAGATCTTTAAATCTTAATTTGGTGCAAATAGCAGAGTACTATTGATTTTTTTGTTTTTGTTTTAGAAACCAAAATTTGGTTTTGGATAAACTGGATTGTAATCCTGCAGCAAATGAAGCATCACAGCCTGTTGAGAGAAAAATTATATACAATTAAACAGACAGGTAAAAAGAAAAACAATCAAAAATCTTTTGCACACATTTTATTAACGCACAAAGATTATTTATTCAGTTTTATTGGATTGTTTTAACCCCAGACAATTCATCATCAGGTGATACCAACAGCAGAGATTCCCTTGATTCTTGCCATTGCTCTGTGTCTACGCAGAGCTGATGAATGTAAGTTTTTGTTGATTGGCCAACACTAGTGTGTCCATGAGTAGGAGTCCACTTACACATTCATCTTTACTTCTTCAGCATGTCTTATTGGATGGTTTGGTTTCTTTGTTTAATGGCATATCAACCTTTGTAGGTTATTTAATGCCAAAGCTATTCTCCTAGAAGAACAGTAGTGGTACTATTTAACCCATAGCTGGGAGGATAGCGGGGATCATACCTTTCCCAAGGGTATTTGTCCAAAAGTGAACATGATAGTGCTACTGAAGTTCGAACTGGTTTACTACAATTCCACAGTCCATAGCTTTAACCATTACGCCATGAGGCCACCCCTCTCCTTTTTAGATGGTTTGAGAAGAGAAGTAAATGGCTGTACGACAACTGTTTTGTTGGGTGCTATTTCTAGTATGCAACATCCTTGTATAATTCTCATCTAGCTTTTTCTCCAGGAGTTTTGTTAAAATGGTGTAACCATACAATAGTATGGATATTACTACATAATTCTTATCTTATTTTATCAGAGATCAGATTTCCCTGTGGTCATTAACCTGTCAATAACAGTCCATGCCTTTCCAATGCATATGTTAGCATTGCTTTCAGTAAATGAGATATTGCTACCAAGATGCATGAACTTGTTTACTAATTTCAGAGGCTTGCTATTTAATAACAAGATGACACCATCTTCATTAACAAGTGTTTTCTGAGTTCACATAGAGACCAATGCTTCGTGCTGCCTGATCCAGACTATGCTGAGATTCTGCTTGAGCTGGTGAATTTGCAAGAAGTACTAGATCATCTCTGTAGTCTGCATCTGTAAGAGTTTCTGCTGGATATCATCTGCTTCTTACCTATCTCCCACTTTCCTTTTAGGGTGAAATTATTTTCTTTCAATGACTCGAATTCAAGCAAATGCCAAAAAAAAAAAAAAAAAAAAAGGACATCATCAAGATAGGGAAAAGATGAGGACATAAAATTATCTTCATCCACAATGAGATTAAGTTAAGTAAGACACATCTTATCTGTCCTATAAAAGTTGAGACATTTTGTGTAAGAAATTTGTATGCAAATGTAACAACTAATATGGAGCATAACATTACCATCCCAAAATACATTTATCTTGTATGTTTTTTTGTTTTTTTTCCCAACTTTTCAACAATATAAGATGTTTTTGATACGTTGTTACTTACAAAAAAATCTATTCATAATTATATTTAGAATAAAAGATTTTTTAAAAAAGGTTAAAATACATTTGTTCCATTCAATCAGGGCATTGTAACAGTTTTAATACTTAAGAAATTGCATTAAACAAATAGCAATGTAGAAAAAAAATTACTCAGTAACATGCTTAAAAAAAAAAAAAAAATCCACACAGTATAAAAAAGTCGCCACTTAAATCCCTAAATAAGTTGTCACCTAAATACCACATCTAGTTTATCAGAAACCAAACTTGTGAATCCATTGTATGTATATACCCAACTCAAGCGTACACTTGCAAGATTTGTGCACACACAATCTTTCAATACCAATTTTATCCAATTGGCTTTTTACCAGATTAATCTGCCTATGTTAATAACTGGATTTAGTAGTCTTTCCTTAAGAGAAAGCTAAGTAAAGTTACATAGCAGTGTACAAATTGACTTTTTAAGCCAAAAAAGTCTCTACAAAACTAGAGGGTCAATTTATATGGCATGGCTAAAATCCAATCCTTTAACCCAGACTGGTCATTCAATGGAATAGTAATCTAACAATCAATATACACAACTTACCAGAATTCCAACAGATTGACAAGCATTTCCAACTTAAAATCATGTTTGGTGAACATATTTAACAAATTAAAACATTGATTAATATAAAATAATAAAACTGTATAACAAATTAATTATCATATTAACATTTTATCACACACACCATTTCCAACAACTGACGCACTGACAGTAAAAAATAAGTGGAACTTTACAGCACCCATTCAAACAACTACAATATGTTTATCTAAATTCTGAATCCATATAAATATAAGCTCAAATGTGTAATATTCACATGGTTTATATACAGCTAATGTAATTCCAATTTCAGAGAAAAATTATACACACCATACACTACTGGAGTAATCAGTTTAATGAAACATAAACAGTATTTTATTGCACACACACACATCGACATTATTACAGTACAACATTTTGAATAAAGATTACTAGGCCTACCAGTAACCCTACCCTATGTTGGGGGGGGAGAAAAAATCTATACAGCATGTATAGGTCAAACCCAGAATTTCAAGTAAAAAAATCTTGAATTTGACTAATATGCTAGATTGACTTGTACACTATAGTTTAATCTAAGTTTAGTATGAATACTTACTGGATGCAGTGAGTAGGTTTTTTTAATTAAAAAAAAACACTTTTTAAAATATTCTTTAATGGCGTAAGTTTAGTTGGTTGGTTGGTTGGTTGGTTGGGTTTTATGGCATATCAACCTTTTTAGGTTATTAAACGCCAAATCCATTTTTATGCAAATAGTTCTATTTCAAACAATTCAGTCAAGCACGCGCACACTGTTAAATTTTCAAAAAGATTTCTATTTCAAACTACTCAGTTTATTCAAACAATTCTAATTCAGCGAATCTTGTTTACATACAGTTAAATGTCAAAACAGTTCCACATCAAACAATTCAGTTTAGCATAAGTACAGTTTCAATGTCAAAAACAGTTCCATTTCAAATAATTCAGTTTTAATGCAAGCACAGTTTAATTGTCAAAAATATTTCTATTTCAAGCTATTCAGTTTAGTCAAACAGTTCTAATTCAAACAATTCAGTTTAGCATAAATATGCAGTTAGTTCTATTTAACTCATACATAGGGCCCTATCAGGTGCTACCATTCCTGGGAGTGGACCTGGGAGCAATGGCAATGAAGGGGTGCTCCACATTCCACAATTCCCCAGCATCACTGGAACCTCACCATCAGATTGTTTAGTGTCATATCCAGGACGCTTATTTGGGGTGGGGGTTTTACCCCTCTGCAGAGGTGCAGCTGGTGTATTCTACAGCCCCAGCCGACTGAAAAAAGCCTAAGTTTAAAACCTTTAGCACAAAACTGTTACAATTCACAAGAGATGTTAGAATATAATTTACATTTTCACTTACCATTACAGTCCACTTTCGATTTTCTGCTTCCTGAAATACAATGGAGTTTTTACTGTAGAACACACTATCTGTTACTTCATGTTTATATCTGGGAAGACAATGCATGAAGACCCAATTAGGAGCCGCTCCTTTCACCAACTAAAAAATAAAAGAAATACAAGTACAAATCTAATAAATTGATACACTTATCAAATATTCTAATCTTTTAAGGCTTTGTTTATTAAAACAAAAGTATGATCAAAACGTATCAAGACACAATGTTTAATTCTTAAAATCTTAGAATGAAAACATGCAGAGATGAGAGGTTCATGTAATAGAGTGAAAACATCAAGACTTAATTCAAATAAGATAAAGCCAATTTGAAAAATGACAATCAGTTGAAATATATGGCATTAATTTCTCTGTTAAAGTGTGTGTATATGAAATGTACACATACATAAAACATAACTTTGTTCTAAAATAAGTTACTTACTCACATATATAATAGAGAGAGAGAGAGAGTAAAAATTTTGAACACTCATTAAGGCAATTTGAAATGAAATCCTGCTAATGAAAGAGGAATGCTAAAAGTTCTCATTTTTTTTTGTTTTGTTTCAAAATTGAATAATTCAGAAAATATAACATGAACTGCCCTGAAGATGGTTTAATGTAAAAATCAAAACATTTAACATTGGCAAATAATTCAATTATAAATAAACCATCTTCTGAATATCTTGCTTTTTTTTTCATATTTGTGTATCTACATACCATCAGATTTATTTGTATACTTACATACTGTAAGATTTCCATCCTCCCCCGACCTATGCTTAGAGATAATATATAAGTGATGAAATAAGATGATATGGAAAGAAAAAGGGTTAATCCGAAAGTTTATGTTATCAGCTGTCTAGGAGAGTTAATGAACAAAATACAATTCTGTACTTAAATTGTTTAGAAGAGACCCAGACAAGCCAAGGAAGAAAAAAAGAGCTAGTTTCAGATTTTGGCATGAGAGATAACCAAAATCAGACAAAATGAAATCAAATGATTTCACTTATGGAACAGGTGTCACCAAATTGAGAACAATAGAAATGCAATTATTTATCTAAAGCTTCAGATATGGGAAAATTGACCAGCAAAATATTTTACGGTAAAATGTTTTGGAGAAATAACAGAAAAATGTGTTTGAAAGCAATGGCTCAAGATAAGAATAAACTGCAAATTGTTATGGTAAAGACAGAAAGAAAATACTAGATGTCATTTTCAAGAAACAATAAAAAAAAAAGTGTTGATAAATACACAACCCATAAGTATCAGGGTTATCCAACCGCCTAGCTAATAATGATTATTATCTTAAAGTATAATTTTGTGAAAATAGGGGATTGTTGGTTGGTTGGGTTTTATGGCTTATCAACTTTTGTAGGTTATTTAACGCCAAATCCATTCTTAAGCAAATAGTCAGTTCTATTCAAACAATTCAGTTTCGCATGAGTACACAGTTTAATTGTCAAAAATATTTCTATTTCAAGCTATTCAGTTTATTCAAACAGTTCTATTTCAACTAATTCAGTTTAGTATAAGTATAGATTTTGTTTACACAGTTAAGTGTCAAAACAGTTCTAAATTAAACAATTCAGTTTAGAGTAAGTACAGTTTCAATGTCAGAAACAGTTTCATTTCAAAAAATTCAGTTTAGCATAAGTACGCAGTTTAAATGTAAGTACAGTTTAATTGTCGAAAACATTTCTATTTCAAGCTATTCAGTTTAGTCAAACAATTCAGTTTAGCATAAGTATACAGTTTAGTTCTATTTAACCCATACATAGGGCCCTATCAGGTGCTACTATTCCAGGGCAGAGTGGACCTGGGAGCAATGGCAATGGAAGGGTGCTCTGCATTCCCCAAAGCCCGAGCATCACTGGAACCTCACCATCAGATTGTTTAGTGTCATATCCAGGATACTCATTGGAGGAGGGTCTTACCCCCCTGTAGAGGTGAAGTCGGTGTATTCTACAGCCCCAGCCAACTGGGCAACAAAATAGGTGGAGTCATCTGATTAAACAACAAGAAAAGAGGAACTAGGGTTTCTTATTTGGAAAACACTATTGAGAGAGGAGGGGGATAGACTTCTGCTAGATTCCTCTTTTGGTTGAGTGTTGGTAATAGGTAAAGACTAAGAGAGGTCGGAGTAACTGGGAAGAAGAAGTTAACAGAGAACCTGTGTAGCCCAAAAACCCATCGGACCTCTTCTGCAGTATTGCAGACTTTTATAGAAACAGAGCATTTCAGCTTTCACGACAGCAGAAGCAGAAAAAGGGTCAGGCAGAAAGCCAGCCAGATGGAGGGAATTGGCATCTCCACAATACCCACATCTAATACCTTTTCTCAAACTTATGCTCCAAAATGAATCCAAAAGAAAGTAAAGATTCTCTATCAATGAAATGAAGAAGAATTTTCAGGAACTGAATTTAGTTATCTGAATTAGCTCTTATAACCCGCAAGAGTTACTGATAACAAATACCACATTATTCCATACAGTAGAAATGGAACTTCTCTTTTTTTCAGTATTATAATATTTTTTCTACTATTATTTCTTTATATAAATATTGTTGGAATATCACTGCCTTCTGTTCCTTCTTTTTGGAGTCTGATTTTTTTTTTTTTGCGTAACTAGTCATTTCTTCCCAATGACAACCAAGCTTCAATTCGATTGAATTGCCTTGATCGATCTCTTTATCTGAGATCAAAATATACAACGTGGCAGATAGGGGGTCAGATCAAAGGTTATGACTTCAACTAAGGTAATCGACCAGGGAGGAATTTCCCGTCAACCCAACTTTCGACCAGAGGTGGCTATTTGGACGATAGTGAAGAAATACAGTGTTGTGTCATGAGACAGGAGAGAAACAGGCATATATATTTGGTACTGGTACCAGTGACCAGCCTACATAATTGGTGCAGCGAGTGACGAGTTATATAATTGGTGCTTTATTCCATAATTGGCACTGAGCCCAACAACAAGTTGCATATCTCTCACACACACACTTTTTTTTTGGTTACAAAGGTGTTGCAATTTGATTTATAGTGACTGAGTTTTTCTACTGTAGTGTTTGGCAATAAATAAATGATTGTATAATGTTCTACTGGAAATGTTAAAATCCTGTCATCTTTAGTTTAAAAGAAAATTAAATTTTTATAAAAAACTGTTTGGAGGCAGGAGTCAACTTATGAATAAATGATACTTTATATAAAATATTTTATGACACATAAAAATGCATTAAGTACAGGATGTTAAAGTACAAAGTTCTAAAGAAAAATAAAAGAAAAGAAATTACCTCATCAGTCACAACATAATCAGCAAAGATTTTTAATCTCATTGCCTTTTCTTCTTCTTGTCCCATGCTTACCCAAGTGTCAGTGATGACCGCATTTGATTGGTTCACAGCTTCTTTTGGGTCATTTGTATAATGAAGTATGGAACCACTCTAAAACAGAAATACAACTATTTTAGTTTTTCTCTTTACAAGCTAAAAACATAAAAATAAAATTTAAGAGGGAAGAAATTACTTTAAATAAATAGGAACTTTACAATTCAGTTCTAATTGTGTAACCAAATACCTTTTTCTTACGTATAAGGCCAGTGGGAAATTCATATATGTGTGTGAATGACAGGAAAATTTCAACCTTTATTCCCTACATACAAGTTTCTCAAAATACAGAATTGCAAAGATTGGTCTTGTTTATAAAAATATATTTACCCAACCCTTCCACTGTGTAGGATATCACACAAGGTCAATTTTTAGGCAGAGTACAGCTGGTTTTCCTTTCAAAATTGCCTTACCAAGGCTAAAGAGCCTAATCTACCCTCCTGTTTATTCCTAGAAGAACAAAGTGATTTATGCCTTTGCGACAATAAGAATTATGTTAATCCCACCTTGTTTATATAGATGGAATAGCAACAAAATTTAAGAGTTATATAAAGTCTCATCACCTTCGACGCAAATTCATCACATAATTTTTTTACAGTTTCATCTGGTTCGTAACCCTGAAGAAAAAAGAAAAAAAAAAGAATTTAGTCTTAGTAGCAGAAAACATATAATTCAATTAATAATGTTATTATACTTTAAAAGAAAGATGTAGAAAGGTATTAAGATTTAATGAGAATATTCACTTTAAAGTGCAAAGACACATTTGAATAAATGACTGATAGAGGCAACAGAATTTGAGCCTCAATTCTTAACTCCTCACAACAAAAGTTCACAAAGTTAGGGAATCCAGAATCCATTCAAAAGAAACTTTCATATGAAAGATTAATTGTAAATGTCATAGATTTATTTTAAAAGTAAGTGGATGAATTCATTGATTCTAACATGCCAACCTACCTAGGGTTATTTTATGCCTAGAAGTTAGGGAATCATGTTCATATTTACATTTGTTTAGGTTTTTTTTTTCGACAGTCTTCTCACACAGTCCAATCAAATAATTTTCAAACAGATCTAGTTGACCCATAACAGGTACTACTAATCCGGCTCAAAGTGAACCTGGGAGTAATGGCAATGAAGAGGTACTTCCCAGTTCCCCTGAACTGAAACCTCACCATCAAATGCAGTTTAGTGTCATACCCACAACACCCCATTTTTTGTTGGTGGGTACCTCTCTCTGCAGGGAATACAGCATATTCAAGGGCCCACCACCAAATTTATAAAGAAGTTTATGAGATTGAAATTATCTCAGTCCTTCAAAAAATTTGATGTATACAAAATTTTGTAAAGCCATTAAAACTTTCATTCAGAAAAACTAACTTTCTCAAATTTTGATTCTTTTAATTTTTTATCATTTCAAACTGGATTATTTACACAGGGATCAACACTTCTGTCTTAAATAAAAGTGTTGTATCTGTACCCATAGAAATCCCATGGTTATTTTAATCTATACTATAAAATCGAATGTGTGTGGGAGCATGTTTTCTAGACATGAAAACTGTTTAAGCAATTTTCAAATTTATGTAGCATTATAGTCACAGTACCACGTAGAAGGTTGTCACGTTGTAATGACCCCTTAAAGTATCAGCCAGACCACGAAAATCTATCCATTAAAAAAAAAAAAAAAAAAAAAAGCAAACACAGAACACCTCCATTTGTTCGCATGTACAAAATTTATTTCTTGCTGAACCATTTGTAGCAATCAGCCAAAAATAGAGATAGAAAAGGAAGAAGCTCATGTCAGCAAGAAGAATGGCAGATAGTTGTACAGTGAGAGATGAAGGAGACACCCTCTGGGTTTCCTCTCCACACCCAAGTGTCCTTCTTCATTGAGACCCCCTTGTCCAGTCTGCATCTCTCAGAATCTGTGCTTATATATATTTCCCTAAAATTATTAATTTTGTAATCCTAAAGTGACACATAACTACCAAGTCACAATTATCAGCTTATACTAGGCAATTGTTTATATCTGAATATTAAATATCAAGATTCTAAACAACTGTCCATCTTCAAATTTTCAAACAAACGCTTATTATTGAATGCTTGACATTCCCAAGTATTAACCTATAAACAAATGACCCCCCCACCGCCTTGACCTAGAACATAAAAGAAATCCAGCAACTCAGCTTTAAATTCCAAGATTAACTAAAAAAACGGAATTAACAACTATAATTACTATATTAATTGAAATCTCTAATTATTTTACATTTGGTATACATATGCAGCTAACGTCCCAAAAAATTTACAGGGGTAAAATTTCAAAATTGATTTGTTAGATTGAAAAATGAAGGGAGATTACAATTAAATTTTATTTGTACTTTTTTATGAGAAAAAGAAAATTAAAGCAGCTTAATTTTTTTTGATTGATCATTGATTTTGACTTGTTTAGCTGTACAATTTGTTACCCCAAACAATGGCTAGCAAAATACTTTGCATCAAAAACATTTACATAAGAAGTCATTCAACAAATCTTCTGAAGTAGTTATTAAGATTAGATAACTTTTTAAAAATACCTTTGGGGTGGCTATTCGCATTTCCATTCCTAGCTTGGCACAGGCAATCATGAGTGAGTGTGTTATATTATTACCATCACCCACCCACGACAATTTCAAATCTTTCAGGTGACCAAAATGTTCCTAGATAAAGACAAAAAAAGGTTCAAATAAATTGAAGACAAAAGACAGATTTTGTACAATTATATAGGCCCAAAATTGATAACTTTTACTGTCACTTAATAGTTATTACATTCATACATAAATTTCATACCCATATGTAACAACTATTATGGGGTATATTAAAATCATAAAGCTGCTACAATATATGCCCTTACTCAGGCATTTTACACTTTTAAACACTGAGTCTTATTCTATTGAGAAAGCACTACCATATATCATTAGTTTAACATCTGGCCCACTTTCAACAGCTTGCAAGTACTGGATGTGATTGGTACAAGTAACTGAAGAAGGAATATTTTTCTTAGAACGATACACACACACAAGTTCATCAACAAACTTATAAACCGATACTTATTTTTAAGGCAAGTAGGTTCTTCACACTGAAAACTGTATGACAGCCTTCAAGTTGGCCTTGTGTCACACGAAGCTTAGAATCTAAGATATCAACGAGAGAAGCCTTCACGTTATTTCTATGAAAGTAAGTAAAAAAAAATAAAAAATAACCTTTTTACTTTAAGGTTTTGTAAATAATTTGTGTTATCTTAAAGATTTAATACGATAACTTCATGATTATCTCCCTTGTATTGCTTTTCGTACATCACAAACCAGCGATCACAAACTTAAAAGAGCCGTTATGGGAAGAGGTACAGAGGGCAAAAAGTGAAATAAGAGCACGTGATTTCAACCAGCAATAATGCTAATCTGTAATATTGACTTGTTTTCAAATTAATAAGAAAGAAAAATGAATGCATACGATAGTAAATGGGATATATGAAATTTTCTGTTTGAAATTTTCATTAAGTGTGTTATTTTTGGTAAATATCCATTTTTTACATTTTATCTCATGAGTAAATTGTACTTAAAAAAAAAAAAAAAAAAAAAAAAAAAAAAAAAAGGAGGTAAAATTAAAAATGTTATTACATTTAATGAAACAAGAATAATTTATGTTTAACAATTCACTCTCAAATATTTTCTAGGATTCTTTATTTGGGTGTATTATTTATCATCTCAGGTACACCGTCCCCATGTCGATATAAGTTGACAAATTTCTTCTTAAATTAGGAAATAAAATAAATTTGTTCAGTTGTGGTTAATTTTTGATAATCTCAGTCACATTTCCATCACAATAGATCTTTGAAACAAACTGATGTTGATTATACAAAAGTCCTTAAGGTTTTTTTAAATGTATATAAAATTGGATTATTTCTACTTTTCAGCTTTTGACCTTTAAGTGAAAGTGACTGAAATATTAAAGAACATTCTACTCTTCTCTGGAAAGAAATATGGTCAGTGGCAAGGGAAAAATTTCCAAGAATTACTTTAGATATAAATTTAAGAAAAAGAAAAAAAAAATTATTTACTAAAAACAACTTTGAAAATTACCTGCAAAGTAAGCAAGTCTGCAAGAATTTGCAGAGGATGGTAAAGATCTGATAAACCATTTATAACAGGAACTGAACTAGCATCAGCTAGAGTGTCAATTATCTCATGACCATAGACACGGGCCAATAGTATATCAAACATACGAGAGAGTACCCTAAAAGAAAAAAAAAAAAACATATAAAGTTACAACTTTATTTTCTATCAAAAAATAAATAGAAAAACAAAATGGGTACACAAAAATTTTAAAAAAACATTAAACATATATATTTCTTTAAGAAAAACAAAAACCGGTCACATTAGGATTATAAATTTATTTCCATCCTGTTATGGGTATTGATATGAATCAATAACACCAAAAATAACAGGACTTCTTCAGATTTTTTGTCCTGATGGAGTTATTCCCAACTCCAGTTTAACTGGACCAAATAATATATATATATATATATATATATATAGCAATTTTTACCATATTTACAATAAGTATTTTATTTTAGAAAAAGGTAAAAAGTATTACTTTTAGCCAAAGCCTTGTCAAATCATATCAAGAAATATCTCATTTTTAGTTGCTTTTTGTCACAACCCACTTCAGTTGACATTTTACAAAAGCAAGGAAACAGCAAAGATTGACTTTAATGGCACCTCAACCTAACTAGTTTTATTTTATGCCTAGATGTTAAGGAATTGCATTCATTGTACACAATTATGATATAAAGTATTTCTATCTAATACAAATAATCATATTGTTGCATGGTTTCTAGTATTCCAACCTTATAAGGATTGAACACAGAGGGAAGATGGAGTTAATATTTCTAGTTTATAGTCTTATAGGACTTACACTATGTTTTAAATGGACGTTATGCCACTTGTTCCCGAAACAAAGATAGCGGATGCACATAAACAATCAGTCTCCATTAGCCAGGAGAACCACATGGTTAGTGCCTAAAACTACGTCCACAGTTTCAATTTCATCCCGCTTTTTTGGAGCCAACTCCATGACAAGAGTTCTCTATAAATACTTTGTCTTCCAACACTCTTCCTCATTTTCACATTTCCACTTACAGGGGCCAACACACTCTTTCCAGTGTGACTTCCAGAGAGAACGCCATCACTCTCTCATTTCAACTAACAGCAGTATACTGCCACAAAAATGTATATGCCACGCAACCATTCTCTTACTTGTTACACCTTTTTGGTGAGATTTTTTTCAGCTTCAAAAACAACAGAAATTTCGTCAAACCACCGAAAGAAAGAAACAAACAACATGGGAGAAGACACGTTCCTCCTAATATACACTATTAAGATTCTATAGAAAATACTTAGTCAACACGCATAGGATACTTTTGTTATTTAGTTCCTTTTCTTGTAGTATTAGTGTTAGTTACACACACAACACACACTCAGGAATACTTAACAAACAGTATTAGGACACTAATGTTTTGAAATATTCAATTGCATGTATTGTTGAAATATGAATTTGAGTTTGTTTGTACCGCTTAGTCTTGAATGTTCTTTTTGTCTGCACCGTTTCACACCTTTCATATCATTTACACATCGTTTGCCTCATGTGCCTTTTTTCAAATATAAACCATACTACAAAATGGGGGACCAAACATATTTACCAAATAACATGTCCCCCTACAGTCTCCCCAAAGAAACTGTTGCAGCCATAACAACACATAAGTCAAGGTTCGCTTACTGAATGGAGACACAGACTTCTTTGACATTGTTGCTGGCATTCTGCAAGGAGATACATTAGCACCATATCTGTTCATAATCTGCCTAGACTCAGAACATCAAGAGATCTGATTGAAGAAAATGGCTTAACACTAAAAAAGAAAAGAAGTAGACAATACCCTACAGAAATGATTACAGACACAAACTATGCAGATGACATAGCACTTCTTGCAAATACACCTACCCAAGCCGAATCCCTGCTGCATAGTCTGGAGCAGGCAGTAGGAGGCATTGACCTCCATGTGAACACAGACAAAACAGAGTACTTGTGTTTTAATCAAGAAGGAATCATCTCCACTTTAAATGGCAGTTCTCTGAAATTAGTAGACAAGTTCACATACCTTGACTGCAGCATCTCATCTACTGAAAGGGATGTCAATATGCACCTAGCAAAGGCATGGACTGCTATCGATACGCTATCAATTATATGAAAGTCTGATCTATCTGATAAAATAAAACAGGATTTCTTCAAAGCAGTGGTTGTGTCAATACTACTATACAGATGCACCATATGGATGCTGACAAAATATATAGAGAAAAAGCTAGACAAAAACTGTACAGGAATGCTACAAGCTATATTGAACAAATCCTGGAAGCAACATCCCACAAAACAACAACCGTACAACCACTTACCTCCCATCACTAAAACCATCCAAATAAAATGAACAAGACATGTAGGACACAGTTGGATAAGCATGGATGAACTCATAAGTGATGCTCTCCGATGGACCCCTTCAGATTCACATGTTAGTGTTGGCTGACCAGCAAGAACTTACCAATAACAGCTCTGTACAAACACAGGATGTAGTTGGAAGACCTTCCAGGAGCGATGAATGATCGGGACGGATGGAGAAAAAGAAGCAGGGAAATCTGTGCTAGCAGTGCGACTTGATGATGATGAATTGTTGAAAAATATTAAAAGCTTAATAATATATGATTTTCAAGTAACTAATTATAATCCCAAGTAAACAATTATCATCATCATCATCATCATGTCATGCCGCTCACACGGATATCCATGACCCTCTCTCGCTACTTCTCCCTATCATTCATCGCCTTTGACAGGTCTTCAGGGCTACATCCCGTATCCTCACATAGCTGCTATATGTATGTTAGAGCTGGTCGTCCTGCTTTTGCTTGGCCATATGTGGGGGTCCATAGGAGTACATCACTTATGAGCTCATCCTTGCTTCTCCAGCAGTGTCCTGCATGTCTGGTTCGTCTAGCTTGGATAGTTTTCATGATGGAAGGCAGGTGGCCATATAGTTGGTGCCTTGTGGGGTGTTGCCGTCAGGACTTGTTCAATATTGCTTGCAACATTCTTGTGTAATTGCCATCTAGCTTCTTCTCCAGCCGTTTAGTTAGCGTCCAAGTAGTGCATCCATATAGCAGTATCGACACGACTGCTGCCTGGAAGAAACTGCGTTTCATTTTATTGGTCAGGTCTGATTTCCATATGATCAAAAGCCTATCGATAGCTGTCCATGCCTTGGTTAGCCGTGTGTCGATGTCTTTTTCGGTTGATGAGATGCTGCTTCCTAGATAGGTTAATTTGTCTACCAGTTTCAGAGAGGTTCCGTCTAGTATGGAAATGTCACCTGTTTGATTATAGCACATATATTCAGTTTTGCGTGCGTTGACATGGAGGCCAATGCCTGCGACGGCTCATTCCAAACTATGCAGTAGTGTTTCAGTATCAAGTATTCCAATCAGATACAAATAATTTTTAAATAGATTTATTTGACCCATAGATAAGACTATGGGTCAGAGTGGACCTGGGAGTAATGCCAATGAAGAGGTACTCCACACACTCTAAAAATGGAGCCTCATCATCAGATGCAGTTTTATGTCATACCCAAGACAGCCTGTTTGGTGGGAGACCTTATCTTTCAGCAGAGGGATACAGACAGTGTATTCTAAATCCTGTTGACAAGGAGGAGATTCAAAATAAAGGAATAACTTTATATGGCTCTTGATAAAGTTGGTAAAGCAGCTGGTGTGTTTAACAAACCAAAGTGGATTAGAATTCAAGTCAGATCAAGAAAATTTCATATATCATTGACGACCCAAGTGATTTGCAGCAAAAATTCAAAGATGAAAGAGTAACCGTAAAAGTGTATCAAGGGGAATGGGTAATTTCTTATGGTCACTTGTTCTCGGACAATAAACTTAACAATGTTACATAATGATGGGAAAATGACTGATATTGTTGCTTCAAATTTTTCATAGTCATTTTTCGTGTATTGAAAACATAATGCAGACCCAACAAAATTATCATTCCTTCAATAACAAACTGGACTGGCAACTGATTTATTTTACAAGTTAAAGCAGTGGTCTCATGAAAATATCATATGCGTTGTTCAATTATATAAGTAAAAGTAAAGTTGGCGACTGTAGTTGAGGGCAACCCGAAGGCTCTCTTTTCAATAGCTACTACACTGAGGTGTAGTGGAGGTCACTGCTCCTTTCCCTGGAGTGCTCCACTTTACCCTTGATACGTACCTTATAATGCTGAGTGTTAAGCAAGGAGGTATCGGGTACCTTTTTTTAAAAAGTTTTTGGTATGACTCGATCTGGGATTGAATCCCGGTCTCCCAGTCCATTGGCGAACACTCTACTCACTAGACTAATGAGCTGGTCAATTCTATATATAGCGTAAAATGTCAACAAATGAAAGTTAATACAAAATGCGTTAAATTCCAGAACTGATGTTAGATTGCTTAAATGGCTAAACAGTATGTTATCAGCCAAGCTATATAGAAGAGTTGTGATACAACGAAACAGTCTACCTGTAGATGACTATATAAAATAACAGAATATAATTTATGATATTCATAAATAAAGATTGTTCAATATCATTGATAGAGCACATAGAGATCTAAATCAGAATAGCGTAGACACAGAGTCAACGGTACTTGGTGACTATCAATTACTTGCCTGTGTGAGCATTAGATCAAGTCTTGGCCTTGGTTAACGGTGTCTACGCCACACAAACACATTTTGTTTTAACAAAAAACAATATTTGATTCTTTAAAATAAAATGTACTCACATGGCAGAATCTTTGAGATCTTCACTCACCCCAATGTGCACATCAGAAGATCCAAGGAAAACTGATTGGCCACCCAAAAGACCCATTCCTGAAAGAAAAGAAAAAATTTTCAACAGAAATTGGATTTAGAGAAGCAAAAACTATAAAAAGATTCCATCAACTAAAATGAATCAGTCGGAGAAAAAGAAAGAAAAAAGTTTTGTTTTTAAATTATTTAAAGAAATTCTTCATAGACACGCAAGATTTAATATAATTGATAAGTTTTTTTTTTTAACTTCCAAACAAGAAATTTATTTACCGGTTTCTGTAGAGACTCTTGTTCTTGTACTTCTCTTCTGAAATATCAGACCGACAGACTTCCCACGAAGAGGCTGGAAGCACTACAAACAAAAGGAACACTATTATCAAATAGAATATATTTGACTGACTTTAATAGCAGGTCAACCTATCTAGGGTTATTTTATGCCTAGAGATAAGGAAACTGTCTTTACTATAGATTTATATTTACATTTGTGTAGCGCTGTTCTTTAAGGTTTTTTTGCATACGGTCCTATCAAATATGAATAATTTACAAATAAATCAATTTGACCCCTTGATGGGACCCTAATAGGTACTACCACTCCTGGTCAGAGGGGAAAATACGCTTGAAAAATATGATTACCTCTTTGTCTTGTTTAATTCTGGTTTTCAAGTCATTTGCTGTCCACAGAAATTGTTGTATTTCACTTGAATCAAAATCTTTCAGTGAACCAAAATCTTTTCCAACAAAAGAGCTAAAAATAGATAAAATAAAAATTTCAAAGAGAAATAAAATTTTTAGAAACACACACACACACACACACACACACACACACACACACATATATATATATTGTGTGTTGGAAAAGTTTATCTTAAGATAGTTAAACTGTTTGATACAGAGCAAGTATCTCTAACCTTTTCAGTCAAAAAGGCTACAAAACTTAACTTAAGAGGACTCGGTGATCTTTAAAGACATTCACAAGGTAACAATCATAACTTGTTAATGAGATATCTGATGTTTGCAATCCAAAAAAGATTCCATAAATAAAGAAGTTGACAGACTTAGTTTGATTTTTTTTTTTTTTTGTTTAATGGCATATCAACCTTCATGGGTTATTTAATGCCAAAGCAATACTTGTAGAAGGACAGCAGTAATACAATTTAACCCATGGCTGATGGGAAATAAAAGGGTTCATACTTTCTCTAAAGATATTATTCCAAAAGTGAATGTAATAGCATAACTGAAGTTTGAACTCACTACTTTAAGGCTGCAATCTAGCACATTAGCCATTGCACCATGGAGATTCCCAAAGTTGATTGAAAGAACACAAACAAATGATTTTACAGTTGCTAACTCCCCATACTCTTGGCATTTCTTCATTTTGGGGAAGCAACTGTTCAAAGCAGTATGTAATGCCAAACATACTCACTTTTTCCTGGGTACAGATGATAAGGTTGGGGAATCATCCAGATAGAAGCACATAGTTCTTATAGAAATTGAGGATGTGGCAAGCTTGAAACTTAAACTTCAAATCTTTTGATAACTAAAGATCAAAGAATTCCATCTGTAGTTGGAATGGTAATTCTTCACAATCAACATAAAAAAATGAAGAGAAAATTTTGAAAGTTGGGCTGCACAGATGGGCCTTGAGGGATGCTACTTATTAGACTCATCTGATGGTTTTAATAAAGCGGATAAAAAACAAAAATAATGTTGTTCCTTCTCAAAAAGAGGGGTTCACATCAAAACAGAAGTCCATAACACAGTCAACAAGAAACCATGTTGCCACAAGACAACAACACAGAATTTAAATATCCAAACTTAGAAAATAAGAAGTTTTATTAAAACAATAATTCACATTTAATGAGATATCATTAATTAGGTTCATAGATTGTTCTTTAATCTGGAGATGTAAAATAATTATATCGCATTATTGCTTGGTTAGGACTAGAAACCTCAACATGGCATTATTGCTTGGTTACGAATAGAAACCTCAACATGGTATTATTGCTTGGTTACGACTAGAAACCTTAACATGGCGTTATTGCTTGGTTACGACTAGAAACCTCCACATGGCATTATTGCTTGGTTACGAATAGAAACCTCAACATGGCATTATTGCTTGGTTACGACTAGAAACCTCAACATGACATTATTGCTCGGTTATGACTAGAAACCTCAACATGGCATTATTGCTCGGTTACGACTAGAAACCTCAACATGGCATTATTGCTTGGTTACGACTAGAAAATTTAACATGGCATTACTGCTGGGTTACAACTAGAAACCTCAACATGGCATTATTGCTGGGTTACGAATAGTAACCTCAACATGGCATTATTGCTCGGTTACGACTAGAAACCTCAACATGGCATTATTGCTCGGTTACGACTAGAAAATTTAACATGGCATTATTGCTTGGTTACGACTAGAAAATTTAACATGGCATGACTGCTGGGTTACGACTAGCAACCGCCACATGGCATTATTGCTTGGTTACGACTAGCAACCTCGACATGGCATTACTGCTGGGTTACGACTAGCAACCTCCACATGGCATTATTGCTGGGTTACGACTAGCAACCTCGACATGGCATTATTGCTGGGTTACGACTAGTAACCTCAACATGGCATTATTGCTTGATTACGACTAGCAACCTCAACATGGCATTATTGCTTGGTTACGACTACCAACCTCCACATGGCATTATTGCTCAGTTACGACTAGTAACCTCAACATGGCATTATTGCTCAGTTACGATTAGAAACCTCAACATGGCATTATTGCTCGGTTACGACTAGTAACCTCAACATGGCATTATTGCTCAGTTACAACTAGAAACCTCAACATGGCATTACTGCTGGGTTACGACTAGCAACCTCAACATGGCATTATTGCTTGGTTACGACTAGCAACCTCGACAAGGCATTACTGCTGGGTTACAACTAGCAACCTCAACATGGCATTATTGCTCGGTTACGACTAGAAAATTTTACATGGCATTACTGCTGGGTTACGACTAGAAACCTCGACATGGCATTATTGCTTGGTTACGACTAGCAACCTCGACATGGCATTACTGCTGGGTTACGACTAGCAACCTCAACATGGCATTATTGCTTGGTTACAACTAGTAACCTCGACATGGCATTACTGCTGGGTTACAACTAGCAACCTCCACATGGCATTATTGCTTGGTTACGACTAGCAACCTCGACATGGCATTACTGCTGGGTTACGACTAGCAACCTCAACATGGCATTGTTGCTTGGTTATGACTACCAACCTCCACATGATATTATTGCTCGGTTACGACTAGTAACCTCAACATGGCATTATTGCTCGGTTACGACTAGAAACTTCAACATGGCATTATTGCTTGGTTACGACTAGAAACCTCAACATGGCATTATTGCTTGGTTATGACTAGCAACCTCAACATGGCATTATTGCTTGGTTACGACTAGAAACCTCAACATGGCATTATTGCTCGGTTACGACTAGTAACCTCAACATGGCATTATTGCTCGGTTATGACTAGAAACCTCAACATGGCATTATTGCTCGGTTACGACTAGTAACCTCAACATGGCCTTACTGCTGGGTTACGACTAGCAACCTCGACATTGCATTATTGCTTGGTTAGGCCTAGCAACCTGAATAAAAGAAAAAAAAGATCTCTTAAATGTCAAAAAAATTTTAGAATATTTTTCTAAAAAGTAGAATGTTTCACAAAACAATATCCACTTCAAATGATAATATATATATATATATATATATATATAATTATTAAACTGCATTTTTGTTATTGATTCATGTTTTATAGCAACTGCTGATTTCATATATCCATAATAAATGAACCCGTTTGGAGTTTTTTAAAGAGTAGGTGACACTGTCAGCTAATTTACATGGTGATAGTGTTGATAGATGGTGGACCAATCAGAACTCACTACCTCATTACAATGTAAGTTGACTGCTTTCTGTGGTTAGGAGGGCAAAAATAGAAAAAGACTTAATAATGATGGATATTAATATCACACAAAGGTTGTAACCCTATGGCAAATACATCTTTCCATTTTTTAAAGTTTTTTTTTTATTACTATCAATTACACACCAAAGAAGAAAATTAGGGCCGGATAGAGGAGACTTATGAGCGTGGTTTAATTTGCCACGTAAATGTCTTTTAAAATGCACCCCCAACTAGTGTTCATTAAAAATCCCCTCTATCCACATGTATGCATGATTGACCAGTTAGAAGAAGTATTCACCACTGTGGTATTCTGGTAGAGAGTCACAAATATCAACATCTGACAGAATATAATCAGCAATCATTGGGAGATTAAAGTAGCTGTGCCCATGCAAATCTTTACCTGCTGGGAAGTCTAATGGGGCGTTAGTCTGGATTTGGTATTTGGTATTCTCAGCTGGCATGCTACAATTGTTGTTTGATTGGATTCCAGAAACAGTTAAAATTGTATTTTCCTTAAAAGTTGTGTAACATTTTGATGTTATTTCTCATTCCATGTATCAGAAGACATTTATAATTTCTGCTAGTTGCCATAGTGGAGCTAAAACTTTCTGAAAAATAGGCAGTGCTTGCTATGGATTGGCAACAACCTGGAAATGTAAGAGACTTTGGATTTTCAATGAGCATCAGCCAAGAGTACATTCCACAAGATATTTACATAGCCAATTATGCCCTAGATAACTGAGATAGTGGATTCATGCCTTTCCAAGGATATTAATTCAAAGTAAATGCATAGAGACCCAACCAACAATAAATTAGGTTTGTTCAAAAAGTTCTAAGCTCCTGAAAAATATTTTCTTTTTTTTTAATAAAACCAAAAGTTTGTATGTCACACTGTCAGACAACTTGAAAAGATGGCAACTGAAATGCATTAACAAAAACGAGGAATTCAATTGATCAAATATTTCTCAAGAGAAAAAAAAAAAAATCAGAAGATATTTTACTGGCAACCCTGTTAAATAATAAGGCAATCAGTTTTCTTTCTCCTAAGCTAGTTGCCCTATCAAGGTAGAGAAGGTGCTGCACTCATTGCCATTTCTAGTATGCATACAACTTCTCACCCTCAGTAAAGAAAGCCTGATCCATTAAGATGTAAATAATTTTCCCTCCCCAACAAGGAACCATCAAGGGAGAAAGTTTTGGAAACTTCAAAAGATTTTTTATACTGCAACATTTGTCAAAATATCACAATGAAACTTTTTTTTTGTCAATATCACAAGATAACATTTTTTATGTCAATATCACAATGTAACATTTTTTTAATGTCAAAAACTGGTGTTTTTGTTTGTTTCTAATATTAAAAATGGAAGAAAATTAACATTTTCAGCATTTTAAATAAGAATATAACTGAAATATAAGAGTTTTGAAGAGTGTATAGAAAATGATTGATAAAAAAAATAAAAAAAGGGGGTGCAAACGCTCCACAAAACAAATTGTATCAATCAAAATGTCTAACAACAAAAGAAAAGTAAAGTACACAAAATGGTGGGTGGGGAGGGAAAAAACTACACAAAAAAGAATGAAAATACAAAAAATATATGGAACAATTCTTTACCAAGAGAAAAATTCTGGAAAAAAATTATATAAGTGATGGCAGAAGATCAAATAAAACATTAAATCAAACGAATATTATCAAAGTGACTTAAACATTAAAGATTATAAACATTTTTTTTAGTTAAAAATTGAAAACTTTAGAACACAAATAAAACATTTTTAAATGACTTTCTCTTTAGTTTCATAGATTAAATTTTGTATAACATTCACATTTTAAATTTTATGCACAACAAAAACTTCTTTTTATAAAAGGGATGATTACCTTAAATCCCTAGGAGAAAAAAAAGTCATCAAAACCCACTAACCTAAAATTTTTAAAATTCTAAAATCTGGTCGCACATTCAAACATCTTGAAATTGTATCAATGAGTGTGGTGAAGACCCCCCACACACACACACACATTGTTTGGTTAGGTACATCAACAATAGTAGGTTATTTAATGCCAAATCCATTTTTATACATATAAACAGTTATATTTCAAACAATTCAGTTTAGTATAAGTAAACTGTTTAGTTCTATATGCTGCCAGAGTGGACCTGGGAGTGATGGCAATGAAGAGGTACTTCACATTTCCCCAAGCTCTAGCATTACTAGAACCTCACCATCAAATTGTTTAGTGTCATATCCAAGACACTCATAGTGGGTGTAGGGTCTTACCCATCTGCAGAGAATCAATTGGTGTATTCTACAGCCCCAGCTAACTGAGCAACACACACACACACACACACACATTGTGTATCTCTCTAAGAAAACTTTAGCAATACTGTACTATTCAAAGCACCATTTTTTTTTGTAGTTTTAGTAATTGATCATAAAAAGTTGCATTATATCAATATAAATTAACATCTTTAAAAGTCAATGATATTTGTTCAATATTAGGAGAGAGAGAGAATAACAAACACAATCATTTATAACTCTTTACTCCAGCTGTTTCAATCCAATAAAATTAAATAATTAAATGATTATTTTCAATGCATTCAACTTTTAATCCTTTATAGAAAGGTGTGGCCCATATTATTCAGCATAGATACAGTGTTTGTTAGAAAAAAAATAAAAAGACTATAAAAAAATTTTTAAAAAAAACATGATCAGGAAGGTTTTTTTTTTAAATAATAAAATAAAGTTTTTTGCATAAGTATTTATATAACTTTGTGCAAAAAAATTAAGAAAAAACTCCACAAAAAATATAAATATAAAGATACAATGAATGCAATTTCCTGACTTCTAGGCATAAAATAACCCTGCATGAGTTAACATGCCATTAAAATCAATCAATTACAGGACATCCTATCTAAAACAAATAATTTGCACAGTTAGATGTCAGCTCAGTCAACTAGGGCTGTAGAATACACTGACTGCATCTCTGTAGTGGAATAAACCCTCCCCCACCAACAAGTGACATGGATGTGATACTAAATAGCATTTGTTGGTGAGGCTCCAGTCCTGATATATTTATGTGTGTGTATATGTATGTATGTGGTTTGGTTTGGTTTGGTTTGGTTTTATGGCATATCAACCAATGTAGGTTATTCAATGCCAAATCTTCTTTACACATATATTAATTAAATATTTGATTTCTAAACACATTTTGTTGATAACATTTTTAAACAACCCTAAGCTAATTTTTTGGCACACAGTTAAATGGTTTCACTTATTTCTATCTAATATGAATAATTCTATTTACTATTAATCATTTGTTTGCACACAGTTAATTGTTTTCAAGTATTGCTATGAATCACTAACAATTCAATTAAACATCAGTCATTTGTTTACAGGCAGTTAAATGATCAAATAGTTCTATTTCATACAATTCAAATTAGAATAAGTCATTTGTTTTCACACAGTTTAAAAATCAAACAGTTCTATTCGACCCATAGATAGGACCATACCAGGTGCTACCACTCCAGGTTAGAGTGGACCTGGGAGTAATGTCAGTGGAGTGGTACTCCACCTTCCCCAAAGCTCCAGCATTTCTGGAGCCTTACCATCAGATTGTTTAGTGTATCATCCAGAATACTTGTTGGTGATGGGGGGGTCATACCCCACTTCAAAAATGTTGTCGGTGTATTCTACAGCCAACTGGGCTGTGTGTGTGTGTGTGTGTGTGTGTGTACACGTTTGTTTTTAAATGCAACTGCTAAAGATAACAAGAGAAAATGTAATCAAGATTAACCAAGATGAAAGTTCAGAATAGATAACTTCATAAAATAATGTTTTAAAGATCACAAAGTTTTGATAAAAACAGGGTCACAAATTAAGTTTAACAATTCAAGTTTTGTTTCTGTAACGATCAGGTGAAAACAATTATTCCTTAAATGAATGGCACTGTCTCTTTTGATGGAGTGGAATATTGAGAAAAACAAAAAAGACGGGGTGGTGATAACTATGAGAAAGTAAAAGGATTTTTTAGAAAAAAAAAAAAAAGAGCATTTTGGTTTTTCAATAAAATCTAACTTACAAACTCTTCAATAACAGATTTGTTTGACAAAAAAAAAAAAAAAAAAAAAACTGATACAAGAAAACACCATTTTATTTTGGTTTGATATCTGATTCAAAATTCTGATTATTTGTATCTTGGTGATATCAAGACTTGCACCATACACCAAAAAGGGTTTGATAGCAGAAACCATGGAAACCAGTAATCATAATTTTTATGTCTGGAAGAGCCAATTCCCTTAGAAGATATGATTAGATTTGATGCCAGTTTAGTCATTATAAATTTGCAATAGACTTAATACCAAGAAAAAGACGTGTTGTATGATGAGGAGGGGGTATAATATTCCCAAAAGAGTTTAGGAATCACTAAATTGAAGCCAACTTTTTAAAGTTACTAAAACCAGGCACATCATATTGCTTGCCAATATTCTAGGAAAAGCATTAACATTGTTTCCAAGGTAAAAAAAAAAATAAATAAATAAAATAAAGCAGATTTTTTGGAGGGTTAGAAATTTAGACCAACTTGATATTTGATAAACTAAAAAGTGGCAATATTTTGAACACTTTAAGAAACCTAAAAAAAAAAAAAGAAAAAAAAAAAAACATACAGACACACACATTTTAATTTTGAATCGCAGATAGGATTCCATAGACTCTTTGTAAACCAAACTAAAACAATTTTAATTAAGAATTAGTTAAACAAACTGTAATTTTTACAGAAAGTTTTATCTGTTCTATTAAACAATGACCATTTCTTTTAAAAATTTTTCATTCTTTGCAAAAAAAAAAAAAAAAAAAAAAGTTTTAATATAGGAGAGAGAGAGAGAGAGAGAGAGAGAGAGAGAGAGAGAGTAAAGTCACTCCAAACAGGTTTCTTTGTTTAATGGCATACCAACCTTTGTAGGTTATTTAATGCCAAAGACATTCTCCTAGAAGAACAGTAGTGGTACTATTTAACACATAACTGGGAGGATAAGGGGGTTCATACCTTTCCCAAGGGTATTTACCCGAAAGTGAACGTAATAGCACAACTGGAGTTCAAATTCACTTACTACGATTCCACAGTCCATCACTTTAACCATTACACCACGAGGACACCCCCTCCTGTATATTCTATAATGTATAACTGAAACCTGTGTTTATATATCAATGATAGTAAGTGTTCACAATTTGCAATAAATTAGTTCAAATAACTTTGTTGGACGTTGTGTCATAGAACTTTTGTTTAAGGAAAAACCACATGTATCAAAAGGTCAATAAGATTTTGTTCAGTTGATGTCTGTGATTTTCATTAAGTCAACATCCAAACTTTCACTACTAATGCTACCTCTTTCAGCCTACAATTTCTTTTCTGAAAGTTAAAATCTTTCAATACTTCTAAATTATTTCTTTTGTGCGTGTGTGTGTGGGGGGGGGGATTCTGCAGATCAAGCGATTAAGTTGCCTCTAAATAGAAAATTATTATAAATTCATAATTCATAAAACCAAAAGTTAAGGTAGTTAGCTCCCTTTGTCAAGGATCTGGTGCGAAAACAAAGTGAAGTTTTAAGCAGAGGCCCTCCCACACACAAAAGCACAGTTTCAATCCTAGAAACTTTTGTAAATGAGTGATGTCACATAAACTAAATGAAAAAGACAAAAGGGTAAATTTTAAATGGTGATAAATATATGAACGGAAATTTGGATTAACTTCAAGTTAAGTCAAAAGTATAGACTTAACTATCTAATAGTTTTTGGTGACAGCAAGTCAAGATGATCTTGGACAGGTTGTTGTTGTAGGTATGTGGCTTGGTATCTGCAGACATGTTAGATAACAGAAGCACGTTAACCAACGGCCCAATCATTGATATGGCAGTTAACTGTGGTTTGGTCAGTGTTAACTTTGAAGAGTTGATGAAATGTGAACCATAGTTCGAGCAATGTTGTCTATTCATGGACTGGTCCTTTACGCCCAGTATCTATTGCATCTAGCTGGCTGCTAATACATCAACATCACTTGGGTGATGATGGTTGGTTGGTTGGATTTTATGGCATATCAACCTTTGTAGGTTATCTAATGCTAAATCCATTTTTATATAAATAATCAGTTTTATTTCAAACAGTTTAGCATAAGCATGCAGTTTAAATGTAAGTACAGTTTAATTGTGAAAAACATTTCTATTTCAAGCTATTCAGTTTAGTCAAGCAGTTCTAATTCAGCTAATTCAGTTTAGTATAAGTACAGATTCCGTTTACACAGTTAAATATCAAACCGGTTCTATATTAAACTAATCAGTTTAGTGTAAGTACAGTTTCAATGTCAAAAACAGTTCCATTTCAAATAATTCAGTTGAGCATAAGCACGCAGTTTAAATGTAAGTACAGTTTAATTGTCAAAAACATTTCTATTTCAAGCTATTCAGTTTAATCAAACAATTTAGTTTAGCATAAGTATGCAGTTTAGTTCTATTTAACCCGTATATAGGGCCCTATCAGGTGCTACCACACCGGGCCAGAGTGGACCTGGGAGCAATGGCAATGAAGTGATGTTGATGCGAAATATTTTCAACTACTTTGAAAGGACAGTAGTGAGAAGATAGGACCAGTAGTAGTCCTGAAAAAGACTGTAAGGATAAGGTAAGACTTGTAATTCTAAAAAGAACAGTTGACAAGAAAAAACTGGACCTCTGCATTTGCTGATGGTGGTTTGGAAACGGCATTTGGTCATCTGTGCTTAATACCAGTGAAAGGATTAAGTTATTCTTTCACATTGGGCCAAGGCTCACTACTGCCAACAACAGTTTATCTGACAACCCACCATGTCAGAATATGGCACAAGGCCGTTTTATAGTGCCGGCCATGCATAAACTGAGACATGCGTGACCTGGGCAGAAATTCTTGACCCCATCGGTATTTCCCTTTTGTGGTGCCTCAGGTACCAGGCAATAAACTTAGTCCTGCAAGCAAACAAAGACCCAGAGGGATGGCCTCCTGAGGCCAAGGTGTCATAGTAAGCAAACAACTGTCCAGGAGGCTGGCCAGAAGGTGTGTCAGAGACAGATGATTTTATCACAAAGTTGGGCTGCTTCTCTGCTGGGTTCACATGAGTCAGATTTTGGACAAGAAGCTTCATTTTAATTTTGTGTGATAATGAAAGAGGTCATTTCACAGCTAAGAGAAGTTTACAAATATTACTTGCTATACTCAACAGTCAGAAAATACTTCCGAGACAACTCACAGGATTGTCTTGGAAATACTTTCCAAGTTGATAACAGAAAATTCCATGGTGTTTGTGTTGATGCCAGGATTCGCTTTAAGTTGCAGTGGAAAATTCTGTTTACTAACGACATAGATGACGTGGCGTTTCTCTAAACCGAGATTCTCAATATGAGTTGTAAGTGGCTATGATAGGTTAAGGGTGGTGCCAAAAGTAGCTTGATACAAAGATATAAAGTTCTCTCAGTGTTCAGCAGCAGTGAAAGAGGATGGATAAAAGAGACTATCAAAAACGGAAAATGTCGAATTACGATTATACTATTGCTCCAGTTGGATTCCAGATTTTTGCACACACACACACACACACACACACCCGCAAAAAAGTTACAAATAAAAAAAACATTTTTTTTTGTTTTTATTCACAAATATTTTCGGTGAATGTACAAAAAAAAAATCAGGTCTTAGTACATTTTTTTAAGTGGCATTCAAGTTTGAGCTTAATAGATAAATAAATAAAAGTCCATCAGACGGACAGAGCAATAAGTAGTTGGGGGGGGGTATTTATTGACATTTGAAAACGTAATCTTATGAGTTCATAAAAATGAAATTAATTTGTAATAAAAACAAAATTAAATAAACTAAAAATAATGACAGGTGTAGAAATGGCGAGGAGACACTTTCTTTAGTAAAGAATTTAACACAACCGCAAAAAAAAAAAATAAATAAATAAAATGAATCAATCAAAACTCATAACACGAATGTTTTGTTTGTTTTTTGTTTTGTTTTTGTTTGTTTTTTTTTTTTTTGTAAATAAAAGATCACAGGTAGAAATTTTCGTTACATTAAAACTAAACTGTGAACATTCGGTACTGTCATGAAAAACACATTAACAACAACAACAACAACAACAACAATAAGATCTAAAGTAGATGATACTAATCTAGCTACAATAAAAATTAGTAAGGATTAAATAAAAATCCTTGTGAACAACCTTGAAGGACTAAACTAAATTGAATATCTTTTTTTTTCTTTCTTTTTGGACGGGTGAGATTTGAGACAAATTTTATAAACTAAACCGTTATAAGGTTACTTTATTACATCATCCAACAATGAATATTGAAACGAGCTATCAGGGTTTAGTTTTACACAAGTTTCAATGTAAAAATGAAAGTGAATATGCGTATTGAAGATTCTTACTGTCTTAAACTGGACATTAAGGGCTTTTAAAAAACAAAAACAAAAACAATAAAAGCTATTTAAAGTGTTTATTGAAACTGTAACTTCAACGAAAACAATCAAAATACATAAATCGTCTATCGTCGGGTCAAAACAAAACAATATAAGGACGAACACAAACAAAAGTAAATCACTTTGTTTTTAAATTTAAACAGAACTTACCTATAATTTTTCTGTGCAAGCTGTGTGGCACCTAACCCATAGAATGTCGATAATTTTGGTCTAATAAGACGTACTAGCATCATTTTCGTCGAAACAGATGCCCGGCTTAACAGCACGTGTAAAATGAACACAAAATGTCTAGAAATATGAATTATCTCCCCCTGTCATGCACCAGGTTTTAACGTTATCATTTGCCATTGGTTTAAGGGGAGGGATCTTCATTATTTTCACATTGATTAAACAAATTACAATTTCTGACCCAAACATTCAATAATATTCCTTCTACCATAACATTACATTTATACCGGTGCATCTGATGGTGAAGTTCACATTAGGGAAATCTGAGACTGTGTGGAGTGCCCTTTCATTGCCATTACTCCCAAATCCACTGAAACATGGAGCGGTAACGACCCATAGCTCGGTTTAAAAAATTATTTGTATTAAATAAAAATGCTTAATACCATATAACTATGTGTATATTATTTATATTAAGAATAGTTACTTGAAGCTTTACTAAAGATTATCATTATTACTAACTAGAAACTATATAATTGTTTGCAGACAAATGATTATTATTTATTAGAAATAATTACTTGAAACCATATAATTGCATATAGAATATTAGTATCAGATAGGAATATTTGAAATCATACAACAATGTGCAAATTCTTTGTATTAGATAGGAATACTTAATATCATATAACTGTGTGCAAATTATTTATATTAGATAGGAATACTAGATCCCATATAACTGCACACAAAAAAAAACTTTTAAGAAATAACACAAAAATGTAAATACGAACGTATAATAAACGCGATTCTCTAACCGCTATACATGAAATAACCCTAGACAGGTTGATATGCCGTTAAAATCAATCAATCCCATTTATTCTGGAAATTTTCAGTAATACAGTCATCAAAGTACATAAATCAGTCTAAGTAAGTAAAGTTGGCGACCATTGTCGAGGGTGACCCGAAGGCTCGAAAACGATAGCTACTACACTAAAGTGTAGGGAAGGGCGCTACTCCTTTTCCTAGATTTTTCCACTTTATCCTTGATCCTGACCTTATAATGCTGAGTGTTAAGCAAGGAGGCACCAAGTACCATTTTTTGAGTCTTTGGTATGACTCGACCTGGAGATTGAACCCAGGTGTCCCGGGCCATTGGCGAACACTCTAGCCATTATGCCAATGTCCGATAAATCATCAATCAGTCAAAAAGACTCTAAATTAATCCCATATGTATATACAGTGGATGGGGAAAGTGAAAAAGTTTGTCGTGACCCGTCGAAAAACGTAAACAAACCGGATCACACAAACATTACAAAGAACTTTATTTCCACTCCTATTTTTTAAAAGATGAACTTAGGCAGGCCTGTTACTGTGTCACAGCTCCTGCTGACAACGTGACTCTATCCGGTGTCTGGGTCACATTTCGGCTGGCGGTGTCGTGCCGAGCGATCGGGTCAGGTGTGGCTCAGCACTGGATATACCTCTGGCCTCAAGGGAGGGGGCGTCCCTCCAGGCTTTAAGCCTCCAAGGAGGGGTTAGGTTTATCGCCGGGCGCCTAAGGTGCACCGAAAAGGCGAATGCCGACGGGGCCCGAGGCATTTTTGGAAATTGCTTGACGCGTGTGGACTTCGGCCTTGCGACCGGACCCACCTAAAAAACGGCCTTGTGCCACACTCGTACGCTGGTAGGGCGTATGACAAATATCGGCACGCTGTTTTACAGCACCCCGGAGTCCGTTCTGGACTTTGGTTCAGAGCGAGGCTCCGAAAAGGAACAATGGCAGACTTGAAGCCGCAAGGCTCCCAATTTCGACTGGGCTACCTCAGGGTGGGTGAACTGCAGTATTGACTCCTTTTGACAAGCTTCGGCTAATCAGGTTCACATAGCACTAAGTGAGCCGATGAGCTACATAGACCAGCAGGGTTCGAGCCTCGGCTCCTGCCCGACCTCCCCTCCCCTTATCCTCACTTTGATGGGCCTTCGGGCTTTTGACCTTGTGTCAAGCCTTATCTGGTGGGAGGCATTGGCAAATACTCGGCACGCTTTTTACAGCGTGACTCTCTCCGGTGTCTGGGTCACATTTCGGCAGGCCGTATCGTGCTGACCTTTTCGCACGGGTGTGGCTCAGCACTGGACATACCTCTGGCCTCAGGGGGCCGTCCCCCCAGGCTTTAACCCTCCTCGGAGGGGTTAGGTTTATCGCCTGGCGCCCGATGCGCCCTGAAAAGAGGAATGTCGACGGGGTCCAAAGCATTTTTGGAACTGCCGGACGCGACCGGACCCACCTAAAAAACGGCATTGTGTCTCACTCATACGCTTGTGGGGCGTATGACAAATATTGGCATGCTTTTTACAGCGAAGCTCTCATGGCTGAATCCCACATCTCGTGGTCGCATTCGCCTTACATCACCTAGATATGCCAAAAGGTCCTTTTAAGGACCATTAGAGGTCCCCTTCTGCGGATCGGGGTATCTCTGACGGTCTTTATGGGCTCGTCGAAGCAGACAGCCAGGTGGTACACACGAAGAGGACTCTAAGATCATCCAGTATTAACCATTCGGTCGGTTCCGTTGTCCGTTTGCCCGCTTAGCTGGGCAGTGCTAAAGCACGAGTTAGCTTTAGCTGTCGGTCCTCCGCCTGCGCAGCGCTAAGATACTGCAAATCTTAGCCGCGGCTTCCTGGCCCGTTTGCTCGATACGTTAACACGGCTGCGCGGCGCTAAAGCACGGGTTAGCTTTAGCTGTCGGTTCCTTTGTCCGTTTGCACGGCTGCACAACGCTAAAGCACGGGTTGGCTTTAGCTGTCGGTTCCCTCGTCCGTTCGAGTGCCTTAGCACAGCAAAGGCACGACCATTTTGGTACTATCAACTTCGACTTCGACCAACACCAGCTACTTGCTTCGATCATCTAGCTACCTCTCTACGACTTCGACCATACCAACTCCCGACACCAACCATCTAGCTGAAGACACCAACAACTATCACGAATTTTACATACGCCATTGTAAACACAACAAATAAATTGTCATCTTAGTTTTATTGTTATCTCACCTTTGTTTCCTTCATTGTCTTTTTACTGTCATTACTCGCACGCTTAACCTTATAAATCATTTGCGGGGTCGACATGCTTATCGGCTCCGCAACAGGTTTAATAACAATTTTATTTACAAAAAGGAATCCGCCAATAAATCTAAAATGAGAGAAAAAATAATGAATATTTACAAATAAAAGATGATTCTTATGAACATTTCCCACATTCCAAAAAAAAAAATGTCGTTGATGAACTGAAAAATTGCAAGAAGTGTAAAAAAATAAATAGGATCGAAAACACTCGCACATCTCCGGAGAAATTGTTTCTGGGTCTGCTAATGAGAAGTAATCAAAACGAAAAGAGGTGGGAACTAATATATATATATATATGTATATATAAGTTGGCGACCGTAGTCGACGGCAACCCGAAGGCTCCCTTTTCAATAGCTACTACACTGAGGTGTAAGGGAGGGTACTACTACTAGCTAAATTTCTCTCAATTGTGATCACTGAAACTTTGTGGGCAAGTCTCATTTGGTGCCTCATTTGTGGCCTTGTGCCACATCTAAACAAAAAGCTTAATAAATTTCAACTTGGTGAGCAAGTTTGTCTTATAGACTAATTTGTTGTGTAGGGGGAGGACGTTACACCTTTTCCTGGATTGCTCCACTTTACCCTTGATCCGTGCTTCATAATGTTGTTAAGCAAGGCAGTATCAAGTGCCATTTTTTGGTATGACTGGGATTGAACGCCATTGGCGAACACGCGGTAGACCAATATATATATATATATATGTATAATAAGGCAAAAGCGTGTCGTGGAATGGGCTATGGTATTCACGACTTTAAGGTTGTCCTTGTATATCTGTTGGTTGGGTCGGGTTTTATGGCATATCAACCATTGCAGGTTATTTAATGGCAAATTCTCTTTATATATATATATATATATATATATATATATATATATATATATATATATATATATATTGTTGTTGCAGTCGAGGGTGACAGAAGGCTCCGAGATGTAGGGGAGGGCGCTACTCCTTTCCCAGGATTGCTCCACTTTACCCTTGATACGTACCTTATATTGCTGAGTGTTACGCAAGGAGGTATCAAGTACCATTTTTAAAGTCTTTGATATGACGTAACTGGGATTGAACGTAGGTCTCCCGGACTATTGGCGAACACTCAACCCACTTGGCCAATGAGCCAATTATATATATATACTATTTGTAAACACATTTTGTTGATAACATCTCAAACGAGCCTGAGCTCATTTTTTGCACACAGTTAAATAGTTTCAACAATTGCTATGTAATAGCAACAATTCAATACCAATTACCCGTTTGCTCACATCAGAATAGATACACATATACGAGGTGCATACGATAAGTTTCTCGATTTTTTTCGTATGGGCAATTTTATTTATACTACACACTCTAGTCCCCTTCGAAGTAATCTCCTGCAGCTGCAATGCACTTGTTGTACCGTTCCAACAACTTCTGGAAGGCCCAATGGAAGTCTTCTTGTGTGACCGTGTCAATGACCTTCGTCACGGCCTCTTTCATCTCCTCAATTTGTACCATAGCCAGATATGCAGATATGCGAAATGGACATATACTGTTCATACCGGTGCGCAAAACGTTCATAATGTTCGTAACATATATACATAGAACATAGGAATCTCGAAACACGAAAAACACTAACGACTTCTTAGTTCAGGCACGAAACCTTTTATTACCTTTGAGTTTAAAGGTTCTTCGACATCAGGAGAGAGATACACACCCTTTCTATTCTGGCTTTCCATCTGCCTCCCCCTATCTCGTGCGGCGCCCGTGGCGCGCAAATTCGTCTGGTCTCTGCGAGCCCCGAAAGTCCACCCTTCTTATCCGGTGTCTAGTTCTCAACTCAATTAACTTTCTTCAAAATTCCCCAAATCCTTCACGCGCTTCCGGTGCGTGACGTCATTCGCACTCTGTAGCCCCCTTACCCATCTGGGCTATAGTGACATCTCTGAGTGACACGTCCGCTCCACGCACGCGCGTGAACACGTGCGTTAATGTTGCACCTAAGTAACCCATGCACTGAGCCAAAAGGTTCTCAACCTAACTAAACCCAAAGGCATAAAACGAAATCCATCGGCCATTACATGCCTTTCGCTCTACAAATAAAATTATTTGTTATCGATGATGACAATTTTATTTTCCTAAACTAATGTGCCGCTCTTCCTCATGTCGAACTGATCAACAAAATGTTCAGCAATACAATTACGAGAGAAGAACTTCAATATATGGACAAGAGAACAAGAAAACTCATGACGATGCTTTAGGCCATACATCCAAAAGATGATGTAGATAGACTGTATGTGTCTAAAAAAGAGGAAGGATGAGGACTCGCCAGAATTTAAGAAAGCATCAATATAATGACTTGAAGACTGCATAAAAAGCGGGGGAAAAGACTGATTACATCCACAAGAAATAATACAGATAATACAAGCATCAACAAAACAAAACTAACCAGAAAAGAAAAATGGGAAGAAAAACAACAGTTTGGACATTTCAAGCCACAAACAAGTAAAATCTCACACGAAAAAACTTCGACATAGCTAAGAGAGGGGAACCTAATGAGAGAAACTGAATCTTTTCTAGTAGCAGTACAGAACAACGCCATAAGGACTGTGACACGATGGGTGGCATTCATTTCTGTGAGTGTGGCTGAATGCCAGTCAGAAGATTCCTTTGTGTTTTGGTGCGAAACCCACACCAAGAGCTTGCGCGTGAGATCTCCGATGAGACAGGAAGAAGACGAGGGAAGGAAGGTTTCAGGGAGAGCTGAGAAGGAGTCAGTCAAGAGAAGTGGACAGTCGACAGAAGACGAGGGAAGCTGACGATCGAGAAAGGCGGCAGCTAGAACCTGTAGACTGAGATGCCGGGTTGGCCAACGTGAGAAGATGAGTCAGCATTTCTTTGTGGCTTTGTGGGAATTTCGTTCGAATACACGCTCCGGCAGATGCACAAAAGTGTTAAAAACCACGACTGGATTGGGAAGGTGATCCAATGAGAGTAATAAGAACCAAGACTTTGCTAAATAACAGAAAAAAACAATAGAACATGAAAAAGACGGTGATACCACTTGTAATTGTTGCGCTTGGTATAGTCACCAAAGGATTGGTACAGGAACTGGAGGACTTGGAGATAAGAGGACGAGATGATGCCATCTAAACTACAACATTGTTGAGATCGATCAGAATACTGAGAAGAGTCCTGGAAACTTGAGGAGACTTGCTGTCATTCAGACTCCAGTGAAAAACTATCTGCTAACGTTGTGAAAAATTCTCAAAAGTGTAAGATAATGATAATTATCATTATCATTATTAATTATTATTATTTTTAGAAATTTGCTGCATTATTACTATTATTATTTAATCATTATTATTATTTGGACATAGTTGCATGGTATCAAGTATTTCTATCTAATACATATAATTTTAAAACATATCTATTTGACCCATAGATGGGACTCTAACAGGCACTACCAATCCAAGTTAGAGTGGACCTGGAAGTAATGGTAATGAAAGGGTACTCCACATTCCCAGAGCTTCAGAACCGGAGCTCAACAACCAGATTCCCTTTCGCGTCGTTAAAACTAGACAGTTGCTTTTTTTGTTTGTTTGTTTGTTTGTTTGTTTGTTTGTTTGTTTGTTTTTCTTTTGTCTAATCATCATTCTCATCAGATGACATTGATCACGAAAATCTTTTTGTTATTGTTGTTATACTGTAATCTTTTTCGATATAAGTTTTGTATGACCTTTTTGTAGAAAATGATTTTTGGAAAAAAGAAACTCGCCTGGTAATTGTTGGATACTTCACTTTACCAAGTCAAAATCCTACGGTTGTGTCCAATCATTCATTCTTTAAGACTGATTGAGGAAAAAAAATTATCACCGTGATTTCCATGTTTCATAGTTTGGGTATCAACGTCTTCACTCATTGCGAGTTTTTCATACCAGTTTTAATTGGTGGGCTTTCACTGGAGACTAAGTAACAGCAAGTCTCTTCAGGTCTTCAAGACTCTTTTACGTATCCCAGTCGATCTTGACCATGCTGTGGTCTGCACTGTCTCGATTCTTCCTCTGATTTCCAATTCACCCGATCTTCTTTCCAGGCCTTTCGGAGCCGTTCCAAGTGCACCAACCAGAAACGCTACCACCGTCACCTTCATGATCCACAGCTTTTTCAGTTCCCTGGCAAATTCCAAGTATTTGTCATCTTTTCGTTCAGCAAAATACACGAGATGACAAGTTCTTTTTTGTTGTTAACTAGCACGAGGTATGATCTTCTGGCCGGCGTCGCGTCTTATTTTCTTGGACAGATTCTGGTTTGTACATATACCATTTGGTAGAATGGTCAAATTTTAATCTCTTGCACAATTTCAATCGAAGTCTAGTCAGCTGGAGCAGTAGAATACACCGTCTGTATATCTGCTGAGGGGTAAGACACCCTCATCCACACGAGTATCCTGGGTACGACTAAAACATTTCGTGGCGAGGAGCCTAAGGAAATGTGGAGTACTCCTTCATTGCCATTACTCACAGGTTCACTCTGAGTAGTAATGTCTGTTAGGATCAAATAACTATGTGCAAACAAATAATCGGTGTTAGATTAAATTGTTAGTATTACATAGCTATACTTGGAACCATTTAGTTGTCTGCTGACGAATGAATAATGTACAATAGAATTATTTGAGTTAAATAGCAATACTTGAAACCATTTAACTGTGTGCAAAAAAATGAGCTCTGACTCGTTTCAGAACAATGTTACCTACAAACTATTTTTTTAGAAATTTGCTGCATTCGCTTAATATGTGATTAACCGTTCCATCTCTGTCACCACAAAATCTACGCTTGCTATTCTTTTGCACAATTCCCTACTGATTACTTTTCCTTCCCACTTATATCTACTTTTGTATTTCTTTTGTGCCAATTTGCTGCATTCACTTATTACGTGATTAATCATTTCATCGCTGTCTCGTCATAACTTACACATGCTATTATTAATTTGATATAATTAGTCCTTATGTGCAGCGATCAAGAGAGATTCAGTTTCTCTCTTGAGATTTCCCTTTCATTATATTATAGCTATGTTCAATTCCAATTCCAATTTCTTCGGTTTGTCACTTGAAGTATCCATACAGTTGTTTTTCTTCCCATTTTTGTTTTATAGTTATTTTATTTTATTTTATCTTATTTAGTTATTTATTTTATTTATTTATTTATTTTTTAAATTTTTTTTGTTATACTGTTTGTCTTAAAATTGACATTGTTGTTACTGGCTGCGGTAATTTGTCTTTTTTATTTTTTGTTCTTTTTCGTGTATTCCTTGAGTCGTTGTATTATTGTATCTATGTAATCTTAATTGCTGGTTAGTCCTCAGCCTTCTTCTTTTCTTACCATATATAATCTGTCTATGCTATCTCTCGAATGTAAAGCCTTGTGCATAGTTATCAACTTCCTTGTCCTTTGGTCCATTTGTCCGAATTCCTTCCTTATCCTTTATAAGAAATAGGAATATCTATTTGAAACATAATAACTGTTTGCAAAAAAGAGACTGTCTTCAGCATTAAATAACCCAGCAATAGTTAACATGCCTTAAAACCAACAAATATCTTAATTTAAATCTATCTATGAGTATTTATAATTGTCAAGGACGCAAAATTAATTTTAGAGATGATTTTTTCCAATTGAAACATCAAAACTTAACACGGCTGAACAAAGAAACAATCTAGAGCAAGAATCTTAACAGGATTGTTCGTTTGGGGAGTTTCGTCGAAATGTAAAGGTTATCAAACTAGTCTTGCAGATCAATTATTACCGAGGAGTGGTTTCGACCCTGACTAGGTACTCCATAGTTAAGGCCTTGGGCCAATTCTAAACTATACTTAATTTTTGAAGGCACCTCATTGCGGTGCAATGTTCAACAAGCTGGTTTTGCAGATCACTGTTGAGAAGCGAGTTCGATCTAAATTTAATTGAGTCTTTTTTTTTTACTGAGTCCAGTAACGTTTCAAGCATCACTTCATAAAAATGAACTGCGCAAAAATAAATAGGAACATGCCCTTTTACATATTCAATGGAGTTTATTGAACATTAACTTTATTGGAAGTGATGTCCTGTTTTTATATTCATTGATGGTAATACAGAGGAGGAAAAAGAGAGAGAGAGAGAGAGAGAGAGAGAGAGAGAGAGGAAGAATTTATTCAACTAGGAATATCATACTATTTACAGTTGGTAGAAATGGAAGAAACCATGATAAACAACAATAGAGTCAACAAATAGGGTGGAATACATATATATATATATATATATATATATAATTTGCCAACTGTAGTCGAGGGCGAACCGAAGGCACCCTTTTCAATAACTACAACACCAAGATGTAGGGGGGCACTACTCCTTTCTCTGGATTGCTCCAATTATCCGTGATTCGTGCCTTATTATAATGTTGAGTGTTAAGCAAGTCGGAATCAAGTAGCATTTTTGAGTCTTTGGTATGACACGACCAGGGTTTGAAAGCCGGTCTTCCAGGCCTTCAGCAAACACTTTACCTATATATATATATATATATATACTATTATATATAATATATATTTATATAAATATCATTATGTAATGTTATTCTATCTATATATATACATAGATGTTATTATATATACATATGTGTGTGTATGTATAATGTTATTATATATATATATATATATGTGTGTGTGTGTGTATAATTTTATTATATATATATATATATATGTGTGTGTGTGTGTGTGTGTGTGGGTATAATGTTATTATATATATATATATGTGTGTGTGTGTGTATGTATAATGTTATTATGTATATATATATGTGTGTGTGTGTGTATGTGTGTGTGTGCGTGTGTGTGTATAACCTTATTATATATATGCATAACGGTTCTTTATTTTATACGATTAGATAAACATTGTATAAATCAAACAACATTTTAAAATTTTTCTTGATTTAAAAATATAAAATATATTAAAAAAATTATTTTAATTAAAAAATTATCTTACATTTAAAAAAGATAAAAATAAGGAATTTTTTCAAACCCCATTCTCACCGGAAGCAATACGAGACCACCCAAATAAAAATTTTGAATTGTACATCTGATGAAGGTTTTAACAACCTGAAATAAATTTATCATGACGCCGAGGAAGTGTATTTTTTTCTTTGTATTTTTATACAAAAGGATTTTTTAGCTCTGCACGTTGAGTGTTGATGTATTCTTATTCCAAAATTAATTATACATCATTAGCTGTTAGCATTGAGCACTCAAATAGGATATTCCTACCCCTCAGATTTTCTCCTCATATTATATAAGAATATAATGTTATCATACATAGATGTTATCATACATAAATGTTATTATATATATTGTCACGTGATATCCCACTGAGACGATGGAAGTGGGATGACTGCTGTTTGAATTAACAGTAACCTGACTTGGATGACATCTAGTAGCCCTAACAAAATCGCCTGGCCAGGGGGGGGATGAAGGTAGAAGCCAAATGATTGGCTGGGGCCTTAAAACGGAAGTGGCACCCTTCTCCCCGTCGGTGAAAAAAACGAAAAGAAATGTTAGTTATTGGAAAGGGCTCGTGGCAGACAGACCCATAGCCATTTACTCCGGGTAGAAGACAAAAGAATATCTGAGACACGAGGGACCTAAGTTCTTCAAGCCAGTGTTTAAAATAGCTTAAAGTCTATTAGCCCGTGAAAGAAGAAAGATTCTCCAGTGGAACCCCGTCGAAAAATAAGATAAGTAACTTTGGGGCTATTCCTCCTATATACCCAAATTTTATATACCACTCTCTCTCTCTCTCTCTCTCTCTCTCAATTTGAAGAAAAACAAGTCAAGAAAAGACATTTATATTCGTGGACTGTCCATTTATTATATATTTGACACTTTGAAAGTGTATCTCTTTGTATAGTAAAGGATTCCAGTATTTTTAATGTTACCACGTGGTCGAAGTTGTTCTTTGCAGTTCTGCTACGAATTTATTGTGTCACATTTCCTTTTCAGCTTCTATTCGCCTTATGTTATCTTGCTTAGAATTGTCCTATTAATTCCTTTAAAAATATCACACGGGAAACCGGAGTTGCCGACTACTACAATATAATATTATTACGACTAAAACCTATAGGTCCATATCTTTTGTTGTCTGGGGGAGGAAGTTTAGTGGCCTTGATGGGTGTGTGGATAGTGTGAAATTTGGAACCCCTTGCCAGCGGCGGTCAGTCTGGCCCTAAATTAATCCCTCACGTAATATGCCAGGTCTTATATGCCTGAGAGAAAACTCTGAACGAGGACTTATTCTATAGGGGGATCAAGTGCCAACCTGCCCCGGCTTCACACGTGCGAAAATAAAACCCCGTTCTGGGATAAAAGTAAACCTTTCGCGTCACAGTATGTATATATATATATATTAAAATAGGAAGGTCCCCGAAGATATTTGTATTTTTTTAAATTTATTTATTTTGTTCTTACATACGTGTTATATATATGTATGTTTCCAGCTTGTTGCTTTCGTCAGAGAAAATGTTGGACACAAGGCCTTTTTAATGGAGTACCCAATGAGACATGAATTCACTTTTGTTTCCAGTATAAATGACCCTTGCTTGGTCAAACTGGTTTATATAGGGGTCGTTGTTCCTCTTTCCTGGGGTGTGTTCACTTTGGTCTGCTTTACCTGTCTTGGATATTTGATAAGTTTATATTTGTTTGTGTGTGTGTGCGTGTGTGTGTTGGATTTCACTAACTGCTTCTTTTGTGTGTTTAAGTGTGTATCATGGGGAGTTTGTTGTTTTAAATTTACAGGTAGTTCTTTCTCGTTTTTTTTTTGTATATGTATACATATGTGTGTGTGTGTGTGTGTGTATGTGTGTGTGTGTGTTTTGAGTTTTTCTTTCGTCTGAGAATATATTTGGCATAAGGTCTAGTTAATGGATATTAAATGAGATTTTAGTTTGAATGATTTATATATATATATATATATATATATCAGAAAAAGTTTTAAAAATCACTCATATTTGTTATAATATTTATTCCAACAGACCCTTTTTTTATATTTGAGCTGCATCATCAGATAAAGAAATGATGAGAAATTTCAAATGAAAATTTATAAAAATTTCACAAAAACCCAGACACCCTATCCACTCAACCCAATATATATATATATATATATATATATATATATATATATATATATATATATATATATATCAGACCATTTTCCTGTCTGGTTAATAAATATCATACAATTCATGTTGGAAGATGTATCAATTGTTGACTCCTTTTTTCTTTTCACCACATTTTAAGTAATTTATATAATGACAAACATTTAAACCCAAAATTATGTAAATAAATAAATAAATAAATTTTAGGAAAGTTTTGTAGGATATAAAGTAGACAATTACCAAATGCAATTTACGTACTATATAATATTGTTATATTAAAGTATAAAATATTATATCGCATATTGATACTATTTAGTCAAAAAACTATGAAAATTATATCAAAATGTTTATACTATTCAATGTAATTGGTCACATTAATAAAGTAAAAAAATTATATCCGATACTGTTAAGACTATTATCTAGAATTATAAACAAATACAACATAATATTATATATCCCCAAAGTTACAATTATATCTAACAAACTATTGTAATATCATTCATATTATTACTAAACCTCAACATCCTTATATTATAAATAATTATTATTTATCATCAACTACAATAAATTTTGAAAACCGGCTCATTGGCCTAGTGGGTAAAGTGTTTGCCAATGGTCCAGGAGACCTGGGTTCAATCCCAGGTCGTGTCATACCAAAGACTTTAAATATGGTACTTGATACCTCCTTGCTTAACTCTCAGCAATACAAGGTAGATATCAAGGGTAAAGTGAGCAATCCAGGGAAAGGATTAGTAGATATTGAAAAGGGAGCCTTCTGGTCGCTCTCGACTACAGTTGGCAACAACTTTACTTTAATATCTGTCAATATTTCTAAGATGAGGTATTATTTATATTTTTTGAACTATTGTCCTCATTTTTGTCGCCATGTTTATCACAACGTTTCGACCGTTGTACACTCCGGCCTTCTTCGTGTGGTTGGAATGGCGAACTTAACCCTTTATTTCGTTTACCGGGGTAGACTGTTCTAGTTCCACGAGCCATGTTTAATGGATGTCAGTTATCAGTTATCTCCAGTTAATTTCCCCCCCTGAAATTCTCCACTGCCTTCACCTGGTATGGAACTCACACTCTTTGGGTATGTCACTGGATCTAAGCCACGCCTTTATTCACTATACCATGTGTCCTCAAGGAAGGCAGTCGATGACTTTACGAAAAACACCAATCACGATTGGTATAATTGTCACCTTCATATTCCATAGTTTTTTCAATATCCTAGCAAGGTCCAGGAATTTATCCTTCTTTTCACTTTCTTTCAGTTTTATTCTGTGTCAGCCGAGACTGCAAAGTCCACAATATTGCAAGTTCTTATCATTAAGGTCATTGAAGCCCAACATATGTGCTGATTCCTTAAGGCGCCTAATCCTCCAATGTTCAGCTCTACTAATTATTTCAACTTCATCCCATAAGAGCAGATGGTTTCTTTTTTCCTTCCATATATGACCCACCATACCTGACCTGCTGAGTAGACCAAGTATAGAGATGAATACAACATGGGAATCGATAATTAAAAAGGTTAGATTAAAAAATCTGAATATGAACATATGTAAAAAGCATACATAATAGTAATAATCCTAGTCAAGTAAGAACATTAGGTTTATAAGTCCCAAAATTCACTCTGAACTGTCCAGCAGGACACATAGCGTAACGGTTATCATATCATATTTACCAACCCCTCCACTCGGGTAGGATATAACACAAGGTCAATTTTTAAGTGGAGTTTAACAGGTTTGAATTCAGATTTTTCCTTCTCCTAGACTTGTTGCCTCACCAAGGGTGAAGAACCTAGTCTGCCCTACTATTTACCCATAGCTGGAGGGAGAATAATTGGATTCATACCTTTCCCAAGGGTATTAGTGCTATGTGAAATGCAATCAGTCTCGTCCAGGATTTGAACTCGAGTCGCCGTGTCCATAGCGTAACGGTTATAGGCATTGGTTCCCTAAGCTTCTTAGGAGACAATCATCTGGAGGTTGCAGGCTCAACCCTGACTAAAGGCGAGTAACAATACAGGAATACTTAACACTTATACCCAGTCATGGCTAATAGAATCAGAACAGGTGACCCCTGTGGATTCAATAAAGGACGTAGTTTGAAGTTCCGTGTAGGTTCCATAGTTCGACAAACACCTGAAGAAGGCCGGAAGATTTATCGGCCGAAACGTTGTGGAAATAACACTAAAAATGAAGACAAATAGTCCGAAAACCCTTAATGATAAAAATCATCAAGCTTCATCTAAAAAATCCAGACATCTAATTTGCAAGTTCTCTTCTTTCTTTTTTTTCCGTTGATTAATATAAACTCTGGTTTCTGGTCGAGATTAGGTGATCTGTTTGTATGTCAAAGTCTCATAAGAGTTTATGTGTGTCATTCTCCAGGACTGATGCTGGGTTGTGCATATACCAGTTGTTCGTATGGTCAAATTTCAATTACTTGCATATCCTCCTGTGGGTCACCTTGCCAACCCAGTCGTGTCTAGTCTTATATTCCTTCTGTGCTAATTTGCTGTATTCGCATATTATGTGATTGACCGTTACGTCACCACATAACCTACATTTGCTAATTTCTATTCTCGCTTTGATATGATTGGTTCTTATGGCGTTATTTTGAGAGAGATTCTTCTGTTAGGAGAGATTCTGTTTCTCTCTTAAGGTTTCCTTTTCTTAGCCACGTCCAGGTTTTTTTCGTGTGAGATGTTGCTTATTAGTCGTTTAAAACGCCCATAGAGTTGTTTTTCTTCCCATTTTTGTTTTCTAGTTATTGTCATTCTGTTGGTCTTTGTGTTGTCAGTATCGTTTCTGGTAGCTCTAATCAGTCCTCCTTCGTGCTTTTCTATGTATTCCTCGAGTCGTCGTATCGATGCTTCAAAACTGTCTTCAATACTGACAAGTGCTCTTCCTCCCTCCTTTCTTGATACATATAGTCTGTCAACCTCATCTCTGGGATGTAATCCCTTATGCATGGTCATTAGTTTTCTTGTTCTTTGGTCCATTTGCTTTAGTTCTTCTCTGGTCCACTTCAAAAAGGGTCTCGAATATCTAACGAGGAGTGTAGCCCAGGTATTTATTCCTTTGATAAGATTTCTGCCACATAGTTTTGTCTCGAGTAGCTTTCTGGTTCTCCTGAGATATTCTTTCTTAATTTTTTCTTTCAGATCCACTTGTTTGATAGTGTCAGCATCCAAGATGCCCAAGAATGTGTACGTTTCCTTTTCTCCAGGCGTACTATTATTATTATTTACTCATTAGAGTTTTTCACATCAGCGTAAGCTGGTGGTCTTTCACTGGAGATTGAGTGATAGCAAGTCTCCTCAAGTTTCCAGGACTCTTCTCAGTATTCTAGCCGTCTTCAATAATGCTGTTGTTTGGATGGTCTCCACTCGGCCGTCAACTTCCAAATCCTCCAGGCCCTTTAATAATCCTTTAGTTACCGTGCCAAAGGCACCAATCACAATTGGTATAATTGTCACCTTCATGTTCTATAGTTTTTTCAATTCTCTAGCAAGGTCGAGGTACTTATCCTTCTTTTCGCATTCTTTCAGTTTTATCCTGTGGTCAGCCGGTACAGCAAAGTCGACAATTTTGCAGATTTTCTTTGTTTTGTTGATTATTATAAGGTCTGGGCTTCTGGCCGAGATTAGGTGATCCGTTTGTATGTCAAAGTCCCATAAGAGTTTGTGCGTGTCATTTTCTAGGACAGGTGCTGGGTTGTGCATATACCATTTGTTGACATTGTCAAATTTAAATTTCTTGCACATCTCCCAGTGGATCACCTTACCCACCGAATCGTGTCTAGCCTTGTACTCCTTCTGTGCCAATTTGCTGCATTTGCTTATTGTGTGATTGGTTGTTAATGTTAATGTTATTATTGTTGTTACATGTCTCAAATTATCTTTAAGAATTTCTAGGTATACTAATCTTTGTTTCAATCAAGGGTCTCATTATATATGCAATTATTTTCATGAAAGATTTGTTTATTCGAATATAATCTATTAATACTTACATTAACGGTATATGGGATTTATCTAATTATATTAACAAAATAATTAATATTTATTTATAATTGTGTAATTATCTATAATTATAGTTATAAATATATAATTATATTTTATAATAATTTTTATATTAACAGCATTTGGGATTCGTCTATATATATATATATACAAAGGTGCGAAAGGATTTTGTTTCCTAAAGGAGATCCAGAGGACTTTTTAAAAAAGCTCCTTTATTGAATGTCCGTTGTACGGTAGTGGAGTTCACGGTATGTATTCAAGGAAAAACTTACTTGTTTGTGCCGTCTTTCGTATGTGCATGAGGTAAGGTGGTTTGGTCACAAAGGGACATATTTCGAGTGTTATCCGTGCCTGGCCATTGAGACAAGCGACGGAACTACTACGAGCAAATGGCACATGACGACAAGAAGGAGAATTTGGCCAGTTGTGAAATGAGGGGTTTCAGTTCTGAGCGTTATCCGTGCCTGGCCATTGAGGCAAGCGACGGAACTACTACGAGCAAATGGCACATGACGACAAGAAGGAGAATTTGGCCAGTTGTGAAATGAGGGGTTTCAGTTCTGAGTGTTATCCGTGCCTGGCCATTGAGGCAAGCGACGGAACTACTACGAGCAAATGGCACATGACGACAAGAAGGAGAATTTGGCCAGTTGTGAAATGAGGGGTTTCAGTTCTGAGTGTTATCCGTGCCTGGCCATTGAGGCAAGCGACGGAACTACTACGAGCAAATGGCACATGACGACAAGAAGGAGAATTTGGCCAGTTGTGAAATGAGGGGTTTCAGTTCTGAGTGTTATCCGTGCCTGGCCATTGAGGCAAGCGACGGAACTACTACGAGCAAATGGCAGACGAGGACAGCAAGGAGAATCTAGCTGATTATGAAATGAGGGATTTTAGTTATATGATTTTGATGTGATCAAGAAAGCGTCAACAGCTTCAGTCTATGATGACTTCTGATTAGCTAAAAAGCTTAATTCTTTGTCTCCTGACTGCTCACTGCTACGTCGGCCCCACTCAGTCAGCGAAGAATAGGGAAAAAAGATTTTAAAATAGTAAAGAAAAAGATTTGAAAAGAATAGTGTGGAAAGATTTTAAAGGAACAGAGAGAAAAGGCTTTAAAGAATAGGGAAAACGGTTTTAATAGAAGAAGGGAAAGGATTTTAAAAGAATAAGGAGAAAAGATTTTATAAGTATAGGAAAAATTTCTTTTAAAGAATAGGGAAAAATGATTTTTTAAAAATTGGGGGACATTTTTTTAAGAATAGGGGGAATTTAAAAGAATAAGGGAAAATGATTTTAAGAGAATAGGGGAAAAGATTTTAAAAGAATGGGGGCGGAGATTTTAAAGAAGAGAGAAAAAAAAAAGATTTTAAAAGATTGGGATGTGGAAGATAGAAGAAAATGGCATTTTTGTAACACAATTTAATTCAGTTTTTAAAAACTCCAGAAATTTAACATTCAGTGTCACAAAACATAATTAAATGTCTGTATTCCTTGCAATAAAATTTGGTTTTACTTTAGTTACAATCCTCTTATTGCATTCTTGGTGATGGTATGATATTTAGTCGAGTCTTCTCTAACCAAGAACCAATATCAGCAGTAGTATAGCCGTTATATCATCATCATCATCATGTCGCGCCGCCTGCGCGGATATCCCTGACCGTCTCTCGCCATTTCTCCCTATCATTCATCGCCTCCGGCAGGTCTTCAGGGTTACATCCCGTGTCCTCACACAGCTGCTGTATGTAGGTTCGTGCTGGTCGTCCCACTCCTGCACATCCATGTGCGGGGGTCCACAGGAGTACATCGCTTATGAGCTCGTCCTTGCTTCTCCAGCAGTGTCCTGCGTGTCTGGTTCGTCGAACTTGTATAGTTTTTGTGATGGGGGGCAAGTGTCCGTATAGTTGGAGTCTCGTGGGGTGTTGTCGCCAGGACTTGTTTAATACTGCTCTCAACATTCTTGTATAATTTCCGTCCAGCCTCCTTTCCAGCCGCTTCGTAAGCGTCCATGTGGTGCATCCATATAGCAGTATCGACACAACCGCTGCCTGGAAGAAACTGCGTTTCATTTTATCAGTTAGGTCCGACTTCCATATGATCGAGAGCCTATCGATAGCTGTCCATGCCTTCGTCAGTCGTGTGTCGATGTCTTTCTCGGTTGATGAGACGCTGCTTCCTAGGTAGGTGAATTTGTTGACTAGTTTCAGAGAGGCTCCGTCTAGTGTGGCAATGTTGCCCGTTTGGTTGTAACACATATATTCGGTTTTGTTTGCATTGACATGGAGGCCAATGCCAGCTGCGGCTCGTTCCAGACTATGCAGTAGTGTCTCTGCTTGATTAGGCGTATTCGCTAGTAACGCCAAGTCATCAGCGTAGTCGGCGTCCGTGATTGTTTTTGCGGGGTACCTTTTGCTTCTTCTCTTAGTCAGCTGGAAGCCATTTTCTCTGATTTTGTCGATCGAAGTCCTAAGCACATAGTCTAGACAGATGATAAAGAGGTACGGGGCTAGTGTGTCTCCTTGTAGTACTCCTGCAACTATGTCGAAGTATTCCGTGTCTCCATCTGGTGAACGTACTTTCACTTTGGTATTTCTGTAGAGAATCATTATCGCTGCTACGGTTTCTTTTGGTAGGCCGTATGCTAGTAGGATTTGCTCCATCTTCCCTCTGTGTATGGAATCGAATGCCTTGGTAAAGTCGACAAATAGTAATGTCGCCTGTAAGTTTTTTGCCCGAACGCCTTCCAGGATTCTACGGATGGTCAGTATTTGTGAGGTCGTGGATCTATTTCTCCGGAAGCCATTTTGGTTTTTCCTAAGGATGTTGTCTATTTTGGGTTCTATAGAAACAATAAGTAATTAACTTGAAAAAAAAATTCTTTTGTGAAAACATTCTCCTAAAAGGATGTGACAAGGCTGCATAACAAATAATAGCGATGTTACGTGGTTTAAGCGTGTAGTTAATTAGTGTAACGAGTTGTAATAAAATGTAACTTGATGTAGTAGTAGAGGACTCTTCCTGGTTACCATGACAAAGGGTTAATGCTGAAATAAATAATCAATAAAATATCAAATCAAATAACAGGAGGTTGAGTTGAACAGACTTTTTATATACATTTATATATTTTTCATAATAAGCAATAATTTACAATTATGTTTTTACGTGTGCATCAATTTTGTATGTGTACTGCGTATATATATGTTTTAAGACATTCTTGTTTCTTTTTTTCTTTTTTTTTTGCTTACCTGTATGTAAGTCTCAATTTCTTTTTTTTAGAATAAACTTTTTTATCCTTTGTGAAATTTGGAACTGATATTTTAGTTCAGCTGTTGGAGTGGCAGTAAAATATATTAGGTGCGTTCTCTTTTATTACCGGATTTCTTCTCTTTTGACAGGGGATAGCGGGCCGTAGATCCACTAGATCTGAGGGCCAATAAGAAAAGAGTAATTTTGTTTAATGAAGCATCCTGACTTAGAAAATCCTTGAGCTGTGACATAATAAATCGGTGAGATCTATTTTTGATATGCAGTGTAACATCTAAATTAGGTTTTGAGACATTAGACTGGAGTTCAATCAGTTTGATGGACAGTCGTTGAACTCCGGCTCTGACTGGATGTTTTCAGTCAGGTGACTAAAACGGTTTTAGAGTTAGAATACGTTCGTCAGTTTAGGCCAAACAGGTAACAAGGATGAAAAGTCGTCAATAGATAAAAGATAAAATGTGCACAGGAAATGGTGGTCGTGTTGTCACTCCTCTTCAACGAACAAGATCAAGAATGGCAACCCGAAAAAGACAGCAAAGCGACCAAGTCGACAAGACAAGACAACCGGAGAAGATATAAAGTGAAGTGAAGTACATAGTCAAATGAGGTGAGGAGATGGGAACTGACCGATCATAGAACAAGGTCCATATTCATATTACTCGGCCGATCGTAAATATGTAAGCCCCATATAATCTAGAACGTGCAATGCAACACAGAAACATGTTTTTCATGAACCAGCAAAATTTTTTCTATAATCCTAGATCGGTTTTAAATTAAACCAGGAATCAATTTTTACTCCTGGTGCCATGTAACTCAATTAAGCCTGTCACATGTTACTTGAAAGGATATGGGCACCAACAAGTATGTATTTACCAAACTCCTCCGCTACGGGTAGAATGTAACATAAGGTCAGTATTTTTAAAGAGGAGTAAAGCTGGTTTGAATTTACAGTTTTCCTTCTCCTAGACTGGTCGCTTAACCAAGTCTAAAGAACTCAATCTGCCCTACCATAGATGATGGAACAGATAGATGTTCTTGCTTTAGTGCCAAGAGAAATGCAAACAGCTTCGTTCAGGTTGTGAACTAAGGTCACCGATTCCATTTCCTTCAGCGATAACAGTTACTCTAAACGCACCTCCTAAAATCACTAATAAACACTCTAATTGTCTTGAGAGATGACATTTACGGGAACTGCTCGGCATGGTGACCGGTAGATCCCCAAAAGATTATGGGACAACGAAAACGGTTTGGTTTAATGGCATAACGACCATTGTAGGTTATTCAATGCCAAATCCAGATTTTACATATATATTAAATATATAGGATTTGGTTTGGTTGGATTTTATGGCATATCAACCATTGTAGGTTATTTAATGCCAAATCCAGATTTTACATATATATTAAATATATAATTAGTAAAGAAATTTTTATAGATGCATGCTGTTAAATTGTTACATAGCCAGATATGTGAAATAGACATATTCATCCGGATACGGAAAACGTTCACAAAGTTCATACGCATAGGAATCCAAAAACACTCGAAACACTTGACTCTCTTTTGGTTCAGGTACGAAATTTTTATTTACCTTTTTGAGTTTAAGGTTTTTCGACATGAGGAGAGAGAGAGACACACACACAATTTCTTACTATGCTGACTGTTCGTACATCGTCAGCTCTCGACTCACTGATTCAACAAACGCGCGGCATATTTCGTAGATCTTCACTGGTCTCCTCTCGGCGAGCTCCGAAAATCGACTTTCTTCGTCCAAGCCCAAATCTCAACTCACTCGTTCGGAGTTTAAATCTCAACTAACTGTTTTTTTTTTTTCAAATTCCAAAATTCCCAGCGCTTCCGGGCATGACGTCATTCACGTCCTCGGTCCCATTTCCTATCTGAGTTTTTTATTGTGACATCTCTGATTGTCACATCCGCCCCGCGCGCGCACGAACACCTGCACTCAATGTGTGCACCTAACTAACCCATGCACTAAGCCGAAATGTTCTCAGCCTAACTAAACCGAAAGGCAAGATATATAAAACGAAAAATGATAATATAAAAAAAAACCTCCGCAATTATATTACAAAATGATCAAACAGTTCTGTTTCGAACAATTCAATTTAGCATAAGTCAACAAAGTTGAAAGGTTCCAAGTATTGCTATATATCACTAACATTTCAGTTATTTGTTTACACGCAGTAAAATAATCAAACTGTTCTATTTCAAATAATTCAGTTTTAAAGAAATTTGGAAGAGAATAAAATTTTCAATATAAAGAAATTTAATGGGTAAAATTTAATATGAAGGAATTCAGAGTAAAATTCAATATGAAGAGAATGACTCTAAAGCCAAATTTAGTATTTAACTGGTTAATGCTTTAGGGGACTTTAGTGTGCAATATTAAACTATAAGTTCAAACGGTAAGTTCCGCTGCTTTCTAGTTCGGATACTGATTTGAAAAGATAACAGTTTTTGAAAAGAAATTTTATACAAAAGGAACAAGAAAGAAAGGGATAGAAAAGATAAAGTATTGCAAATTTTAGCGTAATTTGCGGAAACTTATCTGAGAGTGTCCGAGAAACAAAGTTCTTTGAGTATTTTTTTTTTTTCTTTTCAGCTTTGTCGAAACGTTCAGTTTTCATTTAATTTCGAGTCTTCTGTGAAGTTATCTTTTCTGCAGAATTCCCGGGTTGAATTTTCTTTCAGTTGTTTAACTTGGTAAACTTCTGTAGTCGACTTTCGTTTGATTTTACTTTAATTTCTTGGGAAGATTCTTGCCTGTCTGAAATACTTATCGGCTTTTCAAGAAGCGAGTAACGAAACCTTTCTGTTGGCTATTTTTTCCTGCCTTTACAGTTTGGTCCCCGAATTCGTACTGATGTGCCCAATAGTAGCTCTCGACAAACAGTGGGGGGTAGCTTTTTGATGCTGTATTGTCTGGTATTACTTCTCCCTTTTCCACTGTGGCCAAATCAAGTGCTGCTCGTTATCGGTTTGATTTTTTCTTAGAAATAAATTTTTATAGTTTAGCATTTAATTTGTAGTACTCAGTTTAAATTTCAAACTGTGCTGTTTGATCCATAGATAGTACCCTATCAGGCGTTACCACTCCAGATCGGAATGGACCTTGGAATGAAAGCAATAAAAGGGTACTCCGCATTCCCCAAAGCTCCAGATTGTTTAGTGCTATATCCAGCACACTCGCTGAGGGGGTCTTATCCTTCTGCAGAGATGCAGTCGGTGTATTCTACAGCCCTAGCCGACTAGGCTAGGGACTATTAAAGAATTACACCGGTTATGTAAGTATAATAAGTAAAATTGGGATTTAATTTCAAAAACATGAATAAAAGGTATAATATTTCCGTGGGTTTTATTAGGATTATTTGTCCTTTAGTAAAACTTTTACCACCAGGACTTTTGAACATAGAAAGTTGTTACCTTGACAACCAAATTATCAGCAATTTAAGATAAGATTAAAAAGTCATTCTTATGATTTAGTTGTTTTTCGTTTTGTTTTGTTTTTCGGGGGCGGTGTTTGTTTGTTTTTGTTTTGCTTTTTTACTTTTTTCAAAATTTCTGTAAACACTTTCCAAGTTTTGCAAATCAGTCGAAATCTTTTTTATTGTTTGAAATGTACTTTTTATGTTAGTTTGATAAGAAAGAAAGTTTTCTTTTTAAAAAGTTTCTTTTTTTTATTGTTTTTTTTTTTTTTCAGGTTTTGCTTCCTTTGTTTCTTGTTGGGCTCTTTTGATAGAGGAAAACATTTCTCACCATTTCTGTAACTAATGGTGATATTGCACTTAACTTAATTCCAGAGGGGAAAAAAGATGATGTCGGAATCCCAAAGATTCAAACAACTAATTATCAACAAAACTTCACCAAGAAATTCTCTCCCGGCACAAATTTATCAAACGTAAACTTGAAATAATTCTGAAGATTCTCCAAAAGCCTTTCCTGAGAATCAATATCAAAAATAACAACTTTTCAGTGTCACGTGTCTACCATTTTACCCAAGTATTTATATCCTTAAGTGCTTTATCAAAGCAACGAGAAAGAAAGATGCATTGAAAATAGTTTTATTTGATGCAAACGAAGATGGCCGCCCGTAAGCCTCGTTTTCGTCTCTCTTTCGAGTTTTCGTTAACCCCATCAAGATAGTTTCCACCATCACCACCACATCTACGCTGGCTTGTTAGTGGTTGTCTTTCCTTTATGTTAAAAGAGCTCACCCTACTTTAATGCCAAGTCTTCCCATCACCGACATAACTGCGTCGTTTCTACAGTGGCAGCACAATGAAAATCTCTTTCAATGGAATATCTGAATTGTGTTCTTAGATGCAAGATCTCAGACTGGAAATGTCCGTTTGTGACCAAACGATTTTTGTCTTCTATCTTTGAAAGCTTCTCTATCAAATCAAAAATGACCCCAGGTCCCTTACATCATCTAACATGAATCGGATGACAATCTACTGCCAAGAGGCCTTCGCATACTCATATCTTTCATCTTCGTTCTCTTTCACTCTTTTTTCTACTTTCTGTCCGCCATTCTCTTTGTTTTTTCTTCTTCTTCGTTCATTAAGTGATTTTTTTAATTCCATTTATTTCTTCACTGTCTTTAATTATTTTATCTTTTTGTCATAATTTTTTTCCTTATTTTATTTGTCTCACAATTTTATTTGTTCATCATTTTCTTTGTCATTTGTTTTGACAGCGTCTAAAGTACAGTCAGATTTTTCATAGATAGATATATAGATATATTCAGATTAAGATAGATAGATAGATTTGTTGTAATAATTTGACATTTGGGCGAACAATATAAGTGTTGTATTTGTTGCGAAGATAGCGTGCATAGCAAATTAGCATAACGAATTCGTAACAAAATGTAGTTTAATACAGAGGAGTCTTCCGGACACATTGATAAAATGTTAATGCTGAAATGAATTATAAATAAAACAAGAAAACATTAAAACAAATAACAGGAGTTTGAATAGAACAGACGTTATCTTTTTATGCATTATTTTAGCAGTAAACAATGATTTACGAAATATGTTTTTGTGTGAAAACCGGCCCATTGGTCTAGTGGGTCGAGTGTTCGCCAATGGGAGACCGGAGTTCAATCTCAGGTTGAGTCATACCAAAAACTCAAAAATGGTACTTGGTGTCGCCTAGCTTAACACTCAATATTAAAAGGTACGTGTCAAAGGTAAAAGTGGAGCAATTCGGGAAAAGGAGTTGCGTAGTTTTTCGTTTGTATGTGGCTTCCCAAGGTAACTATTTTAAAAGAAGATAATATTATTTGTTTGGACAATGAGAAAATAAAAATGCGGAAAAAACATTTTTGATTTGAGGAAACAAAACAGGAATTATATAGATAAGAAGGGGAAGAAAAAAATGGAAGGGGGAAAATTAAGGATAGGCAGAGAGAAAGAGAATTTAGATAGATAGATAGATAGATAATTGAGGGAATGATGATTTTATTATAAATTCTGTTTCGTTTACTAAATAGACCGACCTTTTAAGTATCAATACCATTACCACTAACTATCAAACGTCCTTATCCCCTCAGCTTTAGGTTAAATAGTATCACTACTGTTCTTCTAAAAAGATGGCTTTGGCATTAAATAACCAATGAAGGTTGATGTGCCATTAAAGAAAGAAACCAAACCGAAACCTTACTTCATCTCGATATTTAGTTTATGTGAAACAAAACTGGAAAGAGAAAAACAAAGCGAAGTAAACCTTAATCCCCACCATCATGAAATATGCGATTCGAGTTCAAATCCGGGACGAGGTTCTTTCACTTCGGGCTAATGCTCTTAAGAAAGCTATGATTCCAGTTTTTCTCTCCTATTCCAGCTATGTCTAAATAGTAGAGCAGACGGGGTTCTTTAATCTTGATAAGGCAACCAATCTCGGAGAAAAAAAAACTTTAAATTCAAACCACCTTTACTCCGCTTAAGAATTGAGTTTGTGTCCTGGCCCATTGCAGAAGGGTTGAGTAAAGGCAAACTTCAACCCCCCCCCATACTGACGTACATGTGCTTTCATTACACGAGTCAGTAAGCGAATCGATTGTCGGAATTAGTTCTTATCACACTAGCTTTCACATTGATGTCTTTGCTGCAGCACATGTCTTAGCCAAATGCTGTCTACCAGATTCTTACACTTTCACCGTTTTCGATCTTTCAGATAACACACGATAATTGCACGGGCCCACCTATTGTCTATGAATCTTGCGACATGCACAACCCAGTGGATTTTCTGCTCTCCGTATTCCGTGATCACGTCCTTCACTCTCGTTATTATGAAGCTTGAAGTGAGTAAATTCTTCTCAGCTGCTTAGTTTATCTGTTGAAATTATATATATATATATAGTAAAGTAAAGTTGGCGACCATAGTCAAGGGCGACCCGAAGGTTTTCTTTTCATTAGCTACTACACTGAGGTGTAAAGGTGCACACTCTTTTCCCAGGAATGCTTCATTTACCCTTGATACGTACCTTATAATGCTGAGTGTTAAGCAAGGCAGCATCAAGTGCCATTTTTTCGAGTCTTTGGTATGACTTGACCTGGGATTGAACCCTGGTTTCCCGGGACATTGGCGAACTCTACCCACTAGGCCAATATTTCTCAGAATGAAGTAAGAAAAATCGTCGCTTATTTGAAAATACCAAATGGTGTGAAACAGACTTTTATAACCTAAACCAATGAATATTATATATATATATATATTGTCACGTGATGTCCCACTGAGACGATTGAAATATGATTACTACTATCCTCCTGTTTGAATTAACAGTGGCAAGCCATCAGAGAATGACCGTTAAGGCATGATAGTAAATTAGGGCAAGCTATCTGTACTCAGTAACCTGACTTGGGTGACATCTAGTAGCCCTAAAAAAATCGCCTGGCAGGGGGAAGGAGAGAGAAGCCAAATGATTGACTGGGATCCCAAAACGGAAGTGGGGACTCCTTCCCGTCAGCGGAAATAGATAATAAGAAAAGTTAGTCGTTGGACAGGGTTCGTAGCGGGCAGAACCAAAGCCAAGTACTCCGGGTAGAAGAAGACAAAAGAATATCTCGGACACGAAGAAGCCATTTTCTTCAAGCCAGTGTTAAAAATAGCATAAAGCCTATTAGCCCGTAAAAGAGAAAAAAATCCTCCACGGGAACTTCATCAAAGAAAAAAAGATAAGTAAACTTTGAGACCATCTCTCCTTATACCCAATTTTATATACCCTCTCTCTCTCTCTCTCAATTTGAAGGAAAACGAAAGAAAAGAAAAGAAGAAAGACATTTATGTTCATGGACTGTTCATTTATTATATGTTTGACACGTTGAAGGTGTATATCTATGTATAGTAAAAGATTGATATATTTTAATGTTCCCACGTGGTCTAAGTTGTTATTTGCAGTGTCTTCTACGAGTTTGTTATGTAATATTTCTTGTTCAGCTTCTATTCGCCTTATGTTATCTTGCTTAAAATTGTCCGATTAATTCCTTTAAAATATCACACGGGAAACCGGAGTTGCCGACTACTACAATATAATATCATTACGTCTCAACCTAGAGGTCCATATCTTCCATTGTCTAGGGGAGGAAGTCTAGTGGCCTTGGTGGGTGTGTGTATAGTGTGAAATTTGGAACCCCTTGCCAGCAGCGGTCATTCTAGCCCTAAATTAATCCCTCACATAATATGCCAGTTCTTATGTGCCCGAGGAAAAAACTCTGAACGAGGACTTATTCTACAAGGGATCAAGTGCCAACCTGCCCCGTCTTCACACGTGCGAAAATAAAGTCCCGTTTTGGGATTTTAAAGAATTTGCCGTCACAATATATATATACAGAGAGAGAGAGAGAGATTTTCTGTTTTTAAGTACAAGGGTTAAGCAGGGGAATTTCCACATGTTCAGTTGGCCTAGCGGTTAGAGTGTTCGCCAATGGCCCGGGAGATCTGGGTTCAATCCCAGGTCGAGTCATACCAAAGACTCAAAAAATGGTACTTGATGCCTCCTTGCTTAACACTCAGCATTATAAGGTACGGATCAAGGGTAAAGTAGGGCAATCCAGGGAAGGAGTAGCGCCCTCCCCTACACCTTGGTGTAGTAGCTATCGAAAAGGGAGCCTTCGGGTTACCCTCGACTATGGTCGCCAACTTTACTTACTTTTACAATCAATCAATAGAGAGTATTCTTAAAGAGAATACACATCAAAGTTAACAATGTTCACAATATATGAAAAATACAAATATTGACAAATATTAAGATATGTTAGAGTGAGGCTAATTCATTTAAGGTATGTTCATAATAAAATAGTGGGCTCGAGATAGATTTTTAAGTTTTGTATAAATAATAGGAAGTGGCAACATTCCACCATGACTGTCTAAAAAGTGGATCGAAATTATCTTTTTCTCTGTCCTTATATCATCGGTAAATGGACAGAATTGTAAGCAAAAATGTTATCCGCACAAACGTAAGTCAGCAGCAACAAATTTTAGTTCTATAATTGTATTTTATTTCATATTTGGACCATAAAGCTAAAACTTAGTTAAAACTTCGTGGTTGATCTGTATGAGATGTACAAACGGTGAAAATCAATGTTCTGTACTGAGTAGAAAATGTATAAAATATTATTTATTTTTGAACCCAGTGAAATTTTGATATGAGCCACTACAGATAGATAGATAGATTCGGTTCGATTCGGTTCGAGTTCTTTGTTTAATTATATTTACCAACCCCTCCGCTCGGGCAGGATATGACACAAGGTCAATGATTTTAAGTGTAGTTTAACAGGTTTGAATTCAGAGTTTTCCTTCTCCTAGACTAGTTGCCTCACCATGGCTGAAGAACCTAGTCTGCCCTACTATTTACCCATAGCTGGAGGGAGAATAATAATGATTCATACCTTTCCCAAAGGTATTAGTGCTATGTGAAATGCAATCAGTCTCGTCCAGGATTTGAATTCGTGTCGCCGTGTCCATTCCCTACGACGATAACCATTACACCACGGGCACCTCCCTCGATTTCTTTCTTTAATGGCATATCAGCCTTCGTGGGTTGTTAAGGATGGCTTTAACATTAAAGCCATCCTTAACTCATATCAAGGCAGATAAGGGAGTTCATGCCTTTCCCAAGGGAATTAGTCCAAAAGTGAATGTAATAGCATGATTGGAGTACAAAATCGCTAACTATGATGTTGCAGTCTAGTACGTTAGACACTAAGCCACAAAGATCAGATAGATAGATAGATAGATAGATAGATGGTCTAAAGCTAAGAATGTTACGTAATCCACTGCTATAAATTGTCGATGTCAATGAACGGCTAGCAATTCACACTCCACACTTTTGGCTCCCCTTTCAAGATCAAATCATTTTTTTTTTTGGTTAGGTGAGGAAGGTCATCGAACATTTTTATCTAAAAATTTATAGCTAACAATTTATAGGCCCCAATCAATCGTCATAGAAAATGCATTTACAACAGTTGATGTTTTCTTGCCCAGTCAGCTGGGGCTGTAGAATACACTGACTGCACCTCTGCAGAGGGGTAAGACCCCCCCTCAACGAGTGTCCTGGATATGACACTAAACAATCTGATGGTGAGGTTACAGCAATGCTGGAGCTTTGGGGAATGCAGAGTACACCTTCATTGCCATTGCTCACAGGTCCTCTCTGGCCCGGAGTGGTAGCTCCTGATAAGGGTCCTATCTATGGGTTAAATAGAATTAACAGTATACTTATGCTAAAATGAATTGTTTGAGTAAAACTGAATAGTTTGAAATAGAAATGACTTTTACAATTAAACCGTTCTTACATTTAAACTGCGTGCTTATGCTTAACTGAATTATTTAAAAAAGAACTGTTTTTCGACATTAAAACTGTATTTACACTTAACCGAATTGTTACATACAACTGCTTGAATAGTTAGAAATGGAAATGTTTTTGACCATTAAACTGTGTACTTATGCTAAACTGAATTGTTTTAAATAGAACAGATTATTTACATAAAAATGGATTTGGGGTTAAATAACCTACAAAGGTTGATATGCCATAAAACCCAACAAACCAAACCAAACCAAACCAGTTGATGTTTTCAGCAGCCCAGTTAGTTTGGGATATGGAATTCGCTGACTGCATCTCTGCAGAGGGTAATCCCCCCCCCCTCATCCAACGAGTGGCCTGGATATGACACGTAATAATCTGATAGCGAAGCTACAATCCTGGATACCTGGGGAATGTGGAGTACTCCTTTACTGTCATTACTGACCAAAAGCAGTAATACCTGTTAGGATTCCCTCTGTGGGTCAAATAGAACTTTATAATCATTTTCTCTACTTGAAACCATTTAACTGTGAGCAAACAAATAACTGATGTTAAATTGAATTATTAGAATTACATAGCAAAACTTGGAACCATTTAACTGTTTGCAAACAAATTGATAATCTTGAATAGAATTACTAGTGTTGAATAGCAATACTTGAAAGCATTTTACTACGTGGAAATAAAACATTTAGTGTTTGATAGCAATACTTGAAATCATTTAAGTGTGTGCAAATTAAAGTGGGCAAACAAATGAGATCTGGTGCGTTTAAAAACTGTTTACTTATAATATATATATATATATATATATGTGTGTGTGTGTGTGTGTGTGTGTGTGTGTGTGTGTGTGTGTGTGTGTGTGTGTGTGTGTGTGTGTGTGTGTTTAAACAGGTTTTGGCTGCAATAACCTATAAGAGCTAATATGCCATAAAATCCAATCAAGCAACCAAAATTGTTGTCAGTTTTTGTTAAACGAATCGGATAAGTGAGTGAAAAATGCAATAATTCAATTCCGACGCTAAATTGGCTTCAAAGCTTTTCTCTTTGAAAAAAAAATTAAAATATTAAAAATTAGCATGAAATGGATCTTTTACATTCTTAGTGATTATTGTCTCGGTTAAAAAAAAAATTGATGAAATGATGACTATGTAATTTCTTCGCAAAATACATACTTTTATTTTATTCATTTTTTTATTACATTTTTTTCTTCACAATATTGAATGTTACAAAAAGATCTTAACAACGACCTTATGATATAATATAAAGTCGCCGTGCTTATTGTTTAATAAATCCAGCTTCGTGAACCATGGGACAAAATGAACAAGAATAAAACCTAAAAGATTGTATTGCATTCATTTCCTTATAAGGATGGCCAGTCTACGTTTAAAATCCAAATTTTACTTTTTGCCTAGGCTCAAACACCAAATTTTGACTTAGTACGTATATCAGCCACATAATAGCCACGTGACTTACAGATTACATCAGTGGCGACTCTAGCTTTCTTTTTGCTAATCATGCCCCCCCGCCCTCTGTCAACTTCAGTACCTAACCCGTGGTCCGTGGACCCAAAGTAAGTCATCATAGTTGCTATTGCGTGATTCTCCATTGTATAGCACAGATTGACAAACGTACCTTGCATGGTGTTTTTTTGTAAACAATCAAGATACTATATAATTTGTAGTCTTGTTAATACAGTAGATAAGATAATTTTTTTCCTTTCAAAAGTATAGAAGAAAAGAGAAGATGTTCATTACTATGACGAGAAAAATATGTTTATCAGAATAAAGAAACTGATGACAATATACACAGACACAGCTAGTAGTTTCAATTTCGCTTAAAATAAAGATTATTTGTTGAAAATGTATTCAAATAAACACATTTTAGTTACAGAATGTAATATATGCAACATTCATTAAAGAAATAGAGATCTGTTAGTGAAAAAACGAATTAAAACACGCCGTTTAACCAACATTTACCATAGCGATGATGATGACGTCGGTGACGGCTATAATCTGCTATCCCCCCTCTCTCTCTCTCTCTCTCTCTCTCTCTCTCTCTCTCTCTCTCTCTCGGTCCCTCTCCCTCTTCCCAAGACAGTTGTCAGCAGTCACATTGTGCTAATTTTTTTGAGCACGGTATTTTGGCTTGCTTTGTCTATTGGCTACAGCCAAAAGCGAGATTTCGCTAACATTACTGTTATTATAAGGGTCTAGTGCCTGGCACGGATTACGCATGTTCAACATTATAGCCGATTTTATGGGATGTTCAATGGATCTGACGGTGGCCGGACAAAGACCATCCGTTCAAAACAGCATCGTTGTATTATTCCCAGATATATTTATGAACTTTTGGCTACTTAGTTATCGAAACTTGAATAGATACGTAATTTAATTGAGATCAGACTAAGTATGTTTGCTTGAAATTAATGGATGATTTTTAATCCATTTTGAATAACATTGACCGAGTTATTGGTCGTGCCGGGCACTAGTCCCACCTCCGCCCCTGGATTACATCGTATACAACTATTTATTTATTTTGGGAGTGAAGAAAAACCACACAGGGTCTAACCAAAGCACAATCGCACAAGAGTCAGGTATCTCCCAATTAATTCCAAGTATGCTCCCTATGTTGTATTTTGACCTTCGGCCCAGGCAAACATGCCATTCCAAAGATAGCGGAAGTGACACATCCCAATGGCCATTAATCGAAAGAAATCGTGCAGGTGAGCTCGGCTGATAATATGGGACAAGGTGAAGGTCCCACTGTGCCGCTACAGAGTGATGCACCGGAAGAGAGTGACCTGTGAACTGCATGACATTTATTTCCGCTTGATGACGATCAAACATGCCATTCCAAAGATTGAGAGGGCGATTGAGTGGGCGTTGAACTATTATATAACTCAGTCAAGACAAGAAGTCAGACAGTTGGAGTTAGAGTCGAGATGTGGTAGGGAAAGCCATGCCAGGCCGAAGGGGCCCTCGGGGCCCCCGATTGAGTTGGGGATCAGAGACGTCGGAGTCAAGATGTGGTAGGGAAAGCCACACCCGGCCGAAGGGGCCCTCGGGACCTCCGATGGAGTTTTAGAGACCAGTTGGTGATAAAATGCAGTCAAGAAACCCATCATCCAGCAGAGAGCTGGGCCCCTGGGCCTCCGGTTGAGCAACCCTGGAGAACTAGAAAGACACAACGCTGACGGCCATAAGAGTGGAGGTCAATATATTGCAGTTCTGTTCGGTCTTAAACTCCTTCTCAGAGTAAAACCCTTTTCGAACCCTTACAATAAAGTGAGAGGTACATATTTTTGTAAAGAAGACTTCGCTCGTCATTATTCATTGCGTCGGTATGTATCCTGCATGAACATGTATATGTGTATATAAGCATATTTATTATATGACGATACAACATATATTGATTTGGTGTCGAAAACCAGACATATTGTCATGATATGGTTACGCACTGGGTTCCACGGAGACGATCAGATAAACAAGCTAAGAATAACGAGGAATCTATTTTGAAGCGGCTTGTTCAAGCAACAAAAAAAAGAAGGAAAAGGAACAGACCGATGCAAAAAGAACAGCAAAAAAAGGACAAAGGAAGAAACTGCATCATGCTTAATAGAAAGAAAAAAAAGAAAAAGAAGAACAAACCAGCAACAGAAAGAGAAAAAAAAGGAACTATATGAAAATCGCTCGTTCAAAATATTTCTATCTCTGTCAATTAATATTTGGGTTCGTAAAGAAGGATTTAAACTGATTATAATGGTTAAAACATTAGTTTTAATGACAAGGGCCTTTCTAGAAGGATAAAATTGGAAATAATTTTTTTTAAAAATATGTGTGATCCCGAGATAAAAATTATGATTACTGCTATGTTTAATATTGTATCGTAGTGAGGGAGAAAAAAAAAGAGGGTAAGAGTAAGAAAGGAAACAAAGATGACTATGGGACAGTTACTGTCCGTTGTTTAGAGTGACACTTTATAGTAAACAATATATTTTTATGAATGGGGTTTCGTAGTAACTTGTCAGTGGTCCGGACAAGTGGTGATTAAAAATTAGAATTTCAGTCAAGGATCTGGAATCCCGCATATCGGTGGTTTGTCCAGGAATTGTGCATATCTGTAGTTAAGACGTTTTGGGCAGGTTTTCATGTTTTGAACTTGTGGATTGGAAGTGTTTTTTGTTGGGGTTTCCCGAGCGTGGGATCGATTTTGGGTACTGGTAGAAGCTATACCAGGTTTTGTGAAGTTGGGAGAATCGATATTTTCGGCACTGATGGAATCAGGCCGGTTATTTTTTGCTGTGGAAGTTGTTGATACCAATTATTGGAGACATAGATATTGTCTCGGACTTGTCGTGGTCCGTGTCGACTGAAAAGGGTCTATCCGTGGAGGCAGAGTAGCTAAAAAACAAATGCTTTTTTTGTGCCTGACGAGGCAGACAGATATTTTATGAGTTCCCCCTGGAGTGGAGCTTTGAGATTGTTATTGAGGAAGATATTTTGAAACAGGGTTTTGGATATAATTAAGAGATGCACAGAATTTTGACGGAACCAGGTGTGGCGAAGATTCGCAGATTCGGATTAGGAATTGTTTTGAATTGGGAAATGTTGTTGGCTGAATTGATAAAAGTTTGGGTTGTTTAGGAAAAAAAAAACACCCGGGATATTTTGTGCAAAAAAAGGGGAAAAAAAGAAGAATGCTCGTAAGCTATTGAGAAAGTTTTATTATAAATCAAGCTTAATTTATGGTACTATAGACAGAAATTGAATAAACTGGGAAGCGAACCTCTAGTTATTGTATTAAGGTAAGGACAGAGAAAGGTAGATATAAGGTTGGAAAAAAAGGGACATTGAATGAGCAATTTATTATGAAAAAAAAAGAAAAAAATGAAAACTAAAACAAAAACAAAAAGCTACAGGACAATGGAAAAAGGACAGAGAAAAAAAAGAAAAGAACTTGAACATTGTTGAACACAGCATAGAAAAAAAGAAAGAAAGAACAGACATTTTTAGTAAAATAGACAGTACATAGATTGAAAAAAGAAGAAAAGAAAACTGAATATTTGTGAACTGTGATTGTAATATTGTTTTGACTTGTTGTAAAGTGAAATTTTTTTAGTTTGTTTGAGTTTAAAGGCGACATTAGAAAAAAAATGTTTTCCTGTTCATATTATGAAATTTGACGAAAACTATTAACAGAGGATTTTATACTAGGTTTACTAATATTTATAATTATATTGATTCTAAAATTTTTTTAGAATTTGGGTTTTCGTGGAATAGGAAATTTTTTTTTTGGTTTCTGTTTTGACGAATCGTGGGCTGACGCAAGATAAGGACAGAGATTCATCCAAGTAGTGTTACAGACTGTTGTTGGGTAGACGGCAAAGAAGGCAATTCTATCGAAGAATTCGCCTGCCCATGAAGTTGTTGAAGGCCTATGGTGGCTACTATTTTTCACATTGGAGTTCCAAGGACGGAATAAAGGCGTGGCCTACTCCAATATTTTGTGGATGATGTCTGAGTCTTTCTGTCACGATGGTGTTTTGGATTCGTGTGTGATTCGGCGAAACGAAACGAATCTGGAAAAGGCGAGATGCCTATATATTGGTAGCCACGAGGGTCCCTGATTAAATTGAAAAGAAACCCGGCGTGGGTTTGATCAGGTAAAGCATGTCTCCTCAAGGGCATACAAACCAATGGGCATGGAAACAGAAACTTAATAATGAAAAAAAAATGGGTAACACATTGCTAAATAAAAATTTTGCCTGGTCTATTTTAGTTGGTTTACTGCATGCGTGCCAGATAGTGATACATTGGGATGAATTGTGATACTTTTTTTTGGGCCATGATTTTTGTAGTTTATGTGGAATGCTTTGGGCCTTGAAGATATTGTGTTATAGTTTATGGAATTCTCCGGTTACTCGAGGTAGGAACCTGTTGAGCGAAGAACTGGAGTGTGGTCATGAGGAATCCAGGCGAAATGTATTGCTGGAATGACCAGGATCACGGGGTTTGTGACCAGTATCTGGGACCAGAGTATGGTCCTTTTAGGGTTTTGAAATTTCTTCAAGGAATTATAGAGGGCCCGTTGTGTTTGGCAGAATAAAAGATGCATCCGTATTGTACCTTGATACACGCATGTCAAGATGGCCAATCACGCAAAGATAGTAAAACAAATTTAGATAATAATTAGCCGGGAAAATGTTACATAGGGAGAAGGTCGCCTTCTAAATAAGATTTTATTAGCTGTGTTTCAAGTGATTTTTTTTGTGTTTTCAGTCATTATTGTCCTTGTAAATTATTCTGTAAAATATGTGTGAGGGTGATGGAGACGAACTTGAAGAAAATTCCACATGTGGAATTTTGAAAAATAATTAACGGATGATTGTTGTATTTTGACCTTCGGCCCAGGCAAACATACCATTCCAAAGATAGCGGAAGTGACACATCCCAATGGCTATTAATCGAAAGAAATTGCGCAGGTGAGCTCAGCTGATAATGTGGGACAAGGTGAAGGTCCCACTGTGCCGCTACTGAGTGATGCACCGGAAGAGAGTGACCTGTGAATTGCATGACATTTATTTCCGTTTGATGACGATCAAACGTGCCATTCCAAAGATTGAGTGGGCGATTGAGTGAGCGTGGAACTATTATATAACTCAGTCAAGACAAGAAGTCAGACAGTTAGAGTTAGAGACGAGATGTGGTAGGGAAAGCCATGCCAGGCCGAAGGGGCCCTCTGGGCCCCCGATTGAGTTCGGGATCAGAGACGTCGGAGACAAGATGTGGTAGGGAAAGCCAGCACTCAGCAGAAAGCTGAGTCCCCGGGCCTCCGGTTGAGCATCAGGAGAACGAGAAAGACACAACGCTGACGGCCATAAGAGTGGGGGTCAATATATTGCAGTCTTTGTTTGGTCTCCAACTCCCTCTCACAGTAAAACCCTGAGTAACCCTTTTCGAACCCTTACAATAAAGTGAGAGGTACATATTTTTCTAAAGAAGTCTTGGCTCGTCCTTTATCATTGTGTCGTTGTGATTCTTTCTGCATGAATCTGCATATTACTATACAACACCTATAAGCTGTTGAACAGGCTCATTGGTCAAGTGGGTAGAGTGTTCGCCAGTGGTCCGGGAGACCTGGGTTCAATCCCAGGTCGCGTCATACCAAAGACATTAAAAATGGTACTTGATACCTCCTTGCTTAACACTCAGCAATATAAGGTAAGTATCAAGGGTAAAGTGGAGCGATCCAGGGAAAGGAAAAGCGCCCTCTCCTACACCTCGGTGTAGTAGCTATTGAAAGGGGAGCCTTCTGGTCGCCGTCGACTACGGTCGCCAGCTTTTATGCTCCCTATTGTTAAATACTAAAAAGGGGGAGGTGTTAGGGATCAGACCGAACGAAAAATATCAAAGTTATCCCCAGAGACAGTGTATTGTGGGATTTTTAGAACAAAAACATAACCCAACGTCACCAGGTTCAACACATAAAAAGCCACCATTTGCATCCTGAAATTGAGTTGGTTGGCATTTTGCCTGAAAGCGTCCATTCAAGACACACCGCTGTCGCGAATGAAAAAAGCAAGGACATAAAGAGATATTCTGCACCCCATTGGTGCCCAAAATAACATACAAGTGACTGCATAACAAACACAGACTGCAAAAAAGCATACAAACTGTCAGGTGACAACCTTTCGCCTCAACACCAAGTCAAACCGAAAATATGTCAGTAAAACTGAACGGCCACTCTGTCCGGTTACAGAGAGACACTGCCTCGGACATAATCCTCATCTCATAGAGACGATGGGAAACACCGACAAGACATGAAGTGAGTGGTGCATCTGGGAGTTGTGTCCACATCACTGGAGAATCGCCAGCAATAATCGAAATTGAGGACAAAACAGCGTTCGGAAAGATTCGAGACACAACCAATTGGGTCTTGGTTTTATCGAGTCACTGGTTCTTCTGTACATACCACTTAATGTTGTTTCAAGATCTCCACTTCAGAGTGCCATTACGAAGCAGAGTGATGACACCATGAAGCGTTTTTCTACAGTCTTCACAGACGACCTCGGACGCTGCACTCAAGCAGTAGCTACACTTACACCTGTTTTCTGATCTAAACGATCAGGGCAGCCATGGTTCCGAATACATATGGACTTTGCTTGCCCTATCAATGGCTGTAGTGTTTTGGTAGTAGTCGATGTCCATTCCAAATGGCCTGAAATTTTCCCAGTGCAGATGGCAGATAGCCGCTCAACGATAGCCATTCTTAAATGACTATTCAGCCAACATGGTCAGATGAAAATATTAGCCTCAGACAATGAGCGGCAATTTACCCCTGAGGCAGTCAATCACTTCTGAAGTTTATGCAGTCACCATCATACCACCCACAATCCCATGGTCAAGCGGAACGTTTTGTGGATACCTTTAAACGTGCTCAGCTCGAAGCAAAGGGGGAGGGAACAACAACAGAGGAGATACTAAATACATTTCTCCTTTCGTACCAAATAACACCAAAAAGTACAGTAAAGAATGGAATGTCTCCAGAAGAAGCACTAATGGAACGAAAACTCCGGACCACACTGGATTTCTTGCGTCCACAATAACATCAACAAAGCAAGACGTATCCCAAAATAAAAACAAATCCCTTTTCGGTTGGCACACTAGTGTTTGCGAGAAACTACAGACCTGGACAACCAAACTGGACTCAAGGTACTATACATAGGATAAAAGGATTGTTTGTCTAAGACATCAAAATAGGTAAAAAAATTCTTGACACGACACAGAAACCAACTACAGCCCAGATAGACTCAAAACAACCAGGTTGACAGCATGTCACCCATTCCATTTGACATTAATGGACACATTTGAATTAATATCTCTGTCACCTCCCGTGCAAACAAATGCAAGGGCGAATGAAGAAAGACCTCACAGGATCTTAACAAAGTGCAATTGCACAAGAGTATGGTATCTCTAAATTAATCCCAAATGTACTCGCTATAGTTTAATACTTAAAGGGGAGGTGTTAGGGATTAGACCGAACAAAAAATATCTGAGGGACAAAAAAAAAGAGTTTTCTCTCAGGGACAAGATTTATAGGGACCTGAATTGTGAAGATAGCATGAGAGTGAAAGACTTTAATCCGACCGTGGGACATGGCGGACGGACATTTGACGGGTGCCCACAAAGTTCTGTTCCTGGTCAATCGACAAATGTCTCTACCAGTTGTTAAATAAATCTAATTGCTTGTTGTAAATCCACGAGTCCGTTTCTTTTCAGTTTTGTTTACATATTGTCTTTGTTTGGAAAAAAAAAACTAACAGAATGTTCACTAGTTATAGATTTTAAAATTCTAAGAATGAAAATGTTTTTTTTTGAATTCTGTTAATTAGAATTTATCCTTATCAAATAAGATTTGAAGTAACATGAAATAAAGAAGCAATAATATGTACACAGAAGAAATGCATTGATGGGATAAAATTGAGCAAACTTGTCACACATCAATTTGAGATAAATCGGAATTTTTGCACATGTATCCTTTTTCAAGTAAAATGAATACTTTTGAAGTATCCTAAGTTGGAAAATTTTAGATCTTACTCAAACTACTATAATTATCACGCAGACTGCAACATTGCCCAGTTGGCTGGGACTGTAGACAGGTAAGACCTCCTCCAACGAGTGTCGATATGCCACTAAACAATCTGATAGTGAGGCTCCATTGATGATGGAGCTTTGGGGAATGTGGAGTACCCCTTCATTGCCATCACTCCCAGGTCCACTCTGGTCCGGAGTGGTAGCACCTGATAAGGGTCCTATCAATGGCTTAAATAGAACTAAACCGTAGTTTCTTGAGTTTACTGTTTTTTGCATTTAAACCGCATATTTATGCTAAACTGAATTCCTAGAAATAGAACTGTTTTAACATCTAAACTGCGTATTTATGCTAAACTGAATTATCTGAAATAAAACTGTATTGTTTGAATTAGAACTGTTTGACGAACCTGAATAGCATGAAATAGAAATGTTTTTGATTATTAAACGGTTTACTCATGCGAAACTGAATTGTTTGAAATAGAACAGATTATTTGTATAAAAATGGATTTGGCATTAAATAACCTACAAATGTCATAAAACCCAACCAACCAACCAATCAGACTGCTACAATTATTACTAAGACTACTATAATTAACTGACCTTGAAAGTCAAATCAAAACTAAAATAAATAATACAGTATATCAATATTGGATTGATAAAAGAATGACAAATCAGGCAAAAGAGAAGAGAAAGAATTTTTTTTTTAATTGTTTTCTTTTTATTGATAAATGTTAATTGGCGAAAAAAATTACGATTTTTAGTTTTTATATTTTATCTTCAATGTAAAAAAAAAAAATAAAATGAAAGGAACAAAATTAGGTGAGTCTTTTTTAATTATTGTTTTTTGGAAACTGTTAACAATTCTAAAATTTGCTTGTATTTTATTTTCTTAATAAGCAGATAATTAATTCTTATTGTTTGTATTTTCATAATAGTCGTCTAATTTTCTTAATAATCACCTAATTTTCTTAATAATCGCCCAATTTTCTTAATAAACGCCCAATTTTCTTAATAAACGCCCAATTTTCTTAATAATCACCTAATTTTCTTAATCGCCTTTTTTTCTTTTTTTTTTTTTTTGAAAATCGCCTAATTTTCTTACTGGATTATGATTGATGAATGATAGTGATTGTTTGTATTTCCTTAAGAATCGCATCAATTGTTTTTTTGTTCTGGGAATTTACTCAGTAACAAATGCATTTTTTTTTAAACGTTCTTATTAAAAAAAAAAAAAAAAGAAAAACTTTGTAGTTAGATTTAATTTTTTGAATTTTCTAAGAAAAACATTTCTGCTGGGAAAAAACATTTTTATTTCCTTTAAAGATAAGTTCATAAAGAATTTGAATCATTAAAAAGATTTTTCAAAACGATTTCTTTTTTTGCTGAAAATCAGCCCTGAATTGTAAAACGAAAAATCTATTAAAACTCAATTTTTTTTTTTTAATTTGGTAAGAAAGTCTGTAGTGCCTCACTTGATTAAATCTTTTATACTTTTCTAAATTCTTAAATGTTTTCTCATTTACATTTTGTTTATTCAACAACAAGACGAAACTCTATTTCAATAAAGATTTTACTAATACGAGGATCATTAAATAAGTTTCCAGACTTTTTTCGTATGGGCACTTTTATTGATAGTACACACATGAAACTCTAGTCCCCTTCGAAGTAATCTCCTCCAGTTGCAATGCACTTGTTCTACTGTTCAAACAACTTCTGGAAGGCCCCATAGAAGTCCTCTTGTGTGAGCATGTAAATGTCCTTCGTCACAGCCTCTTTCACCTCCTCAATTGTCTCATAATGACAGCCTCTGTTTAGGGAATAAGCAAAAGTCATGGGAGCAAGGTCTGGACTATAGGGGGGGTGAACAACTGTCTTGATGCCCATCTTGGTCAAATAGTCTGTGACAAGGATGGAGTTGTGGACTGGTGCATTGTCCTGGTGGAAATGCCACTGACCTGATTTAAAGAGTGCTGGCCTCTTCCGACGGAATCTCTTCCTGAACTCCCTTAAAACCTCAACATAATAATCCTAACCCTAACCCTTTGGCCAATCAACTCAGGTGTATTGACTTCCTTACTCCTCCCACACCTCTCATCATCCCTCACAGACTCCCTGCCTTCCTTGAATCTCTTATGCCACTCAAAAACTGATGCTCGATTCATGCAAGATGCTCCAAAAGCAGTCTGAAGCATTCCATACGTTTCTGTGGCATTTTTTCCAATTTTAAAACACAATTTTATTGCATATCGTTTTTCTAAAGTGTCATCATGTCCAGATTGCATTTTTGAAATTCACCTGGTGTGACAATCAGGCTTTAGTAGGGTGTATTCCAATTGCTGCTGTAGCATTTCATTTAAACTTGAAATTATAAGATGTATAGCAATAACATAGTAAATTTTCAAGAGTCTACGACAATTTTAAATGCCTGTACAAAAAAGTCTGGAAACTTATTGAGTGCACCATGTATCTACCTTTCAGTACAAATGAATAAGTAAAATTAAATAATTCAGAAGAAATATATTATAGTACGTATTTCTGGCGATGGTAATGTTATGCCAATATTCATCTTCCCACATTGCCTCCGACTCAATATAGAGGTCTACATCAAGTGCCTGAAAGAGGTTGTGCTGGCCTGGATCGAGACGGTGGCTCCTGGGAGACTCTATGTTTGGCAACAAGACAAACAGAGAACACAATGTTGACTGTGATAAAATTTCTACTTTAACCACATCACTCCTAAAATCTGGTCTCTTAATTCCTCAGATTACAATCCTTTTGATTATAATGCGTGGGGCACGACTGAGCGAGAGTTCACCAAAATTTCGTGCAACTGAAGGCAAGGATAACGACAGCATTAACCATTTTAAACAAAGAGGCAGTCATAAACACTTGCAGGATATTCCGAGGTCATCTGGGTACCATGATTGAAGCCAATGGCGATTTCTTTGAATAAATTTGATCCATCATATTTCAAGAAATTTTCGTGTAATTTTCGTTGATATATCTGATAAAATGAGTTGTTGGTGACATTTATACTTATGCGTGATTTAAACGCCAATTTATCCATCGCAATTTAAATATAAAGACATTAAATACAAGGTATTCAGAGAATGTATTGTTTATGAATAATAAACCACGTTTTAAGTTTCGTTTTTTAAACTATCTTCAGGGTGATGTTATTAAGTGATGTTATTGCATCCGAAAATTTAATTTCTTCTGAAAAATATAAACGTTTCATTTTTTTCTATTGAAAATCATTTTTCTGATAAAACATAATAACATCGCCCTGAAGATGGTTTCTAAAAGACGAAACATAAAACGTGGCTTATTATTCATATATAAATGAATAAATCGTCAGAATATCTTGTTATTCATCTATTTTTATATCTACATACCGTCGGATTTATTTCCATTTTTCTTATATATATATATATATATACTTGTCTTTAATTGGAGTCATTTTGAGATGAGGTCTCTTAATCTGAGAATTAATTTTTATTTATTGCGGACTTTTTTTCCTCATCTTGGTAGTTTTTGTGTTGTTTCTTCTTTCACTACGTTTCGACTCATCCTTCCTATCCAAGGTCGCGGTAAATCACCTGAAGAAGGCCAGAGGTGAAATTTGGCCGAAACGTAGTGAAAGAAGAAACAACACAAAAACTACCAAGACGAGGAAAAAAGTCCGCAATAAATAAAAAATTAATTCTCATATATATATATATATATATATATATATTGTCATCCACAGACAGACTGTTTCTTTCTATCAGAACTCTTCAGTGTGGCTAGACAGGCTCGATTCCCGAAGCTGGGATCGAAACCTGGCTGACTGAAACGCCGATCCAAGATTCTACCACTCAGCCACGAGGAAACCAGCGCGCGTACGCGCGCGTGTGTGTATGTGTGTCGTTTTATATATGCTGATTATGTGACTGTAAACTGTCTTCTGACCCAGAGCAGTTGAAGTGAATTATTGAAAACATGAAAATATTAGTGTGATAATATGGGAGAGTCAAGGGTTAACATAACACTTATCATTCGTCACTTAGTTTTATGCCACTGATATATTTTAGGTGTTGACACGACACTGAATCCTAAAATTTGTTTTTCAAGATGAATGCAACACTTGACAACGAGTCTTTCAACACCCCCCATACACACCCAAAATGGAAAATGCATAAAAATGGACGTGTAGAAAGTGTTTGGACAATGAGAAAATTAAAATTTGAAGAAAAACATTTTTTTATTTGAGAAAAAAAATTAAAGGGGAAGAAAAAAAATGAAAGAAAATTTAGATGGGGCAAAGAGAAAGAGTAAAAGAACTTAGATAGATAGATAGATAGATAGATAGATAGATAGATAGATAGATGTTGGTTGGTTGGTTAGTTGGTTGTTGTGTTTTATGGCATATCAACCCCTGTAGGTCACCCAACACCAAATCCACTCCTACATAAACAATCAGTTCTATTTCAAACAATTCAGTTTTGCATGAGTACACAGTTTGTCAAAAACATTTCTATTTCAAACTATTTAGTTTATTCAAGAAGTTATATATACCAATTCAGTTTAGTGTATGTACAGTTTCAATGTCAAAAAACAGTTCAATTTCAAATAATTCAGTTTAGCATAAGCACGCAGTTTAAATGTAAGTACGGTTTTATTGTCAAAAACATTTTTATTTCAAGCAATTCAGTTTAGCATAATTATGCCGTTAGTTCTATTTAACCCATTGATAGGGCCCTATCAGGTGCTACCACGCCGGGCCAGAGTGGACCTGGGAACAATGGCAATGAAGGGGTACTCCATATTCCCCAAAGCTCCAACATCACTGGAACCTCACCATCAGATTGTTTAGTGTCATATCCAGGACACTCGTTGGGGGAGGGGGTCTTACCCCTCTGTAGAGGTGCAGTCAGTGTATTCTACTGCCCCTGCGGACTGGACAAATAGATACTGAAGAAGGAAGGAAAAAGAATTCAATTGAAATTGATAGGTTTAGTTATCTGAATTTCGGAGACGAAGCTTGATGATTTTTATCATTCAGGGTTTTCGGACTATTGTCTTCATCTTTATTGTTATATTTACAACGTTGCGGCTGATGTGTTTTCCGGCCTTCTTTAGGTGTTTCTTGTCAAACTCAGGAGCCTACACGGAACTTTGAACCACGTTCTTTATTTAATCCACGAGGGTCACTTGTTTTGATTCCGTTTAACTGGGTACATGTGTTAAGTATTTCTGTATTGTTACTCGCCTGCAGTCAGGATTGAACCTGCAACCTCTTGATGATTGCCTCTTTAGAAGCAAGGGAACCAACGCCTATAAACGTTATGCTATGTGTCCTGCTAGACAATCGTCCGAAAACCTTGAATGATAAAAATAGATAGGCTTATTGGCATATCAACCTTCTAGGGTTATTTAATGTCAAAGCCACCTTTGTAGAATTATTGAGCCCATAGCTGGGGAGATAAGAAGGTTTATACCTTTCATAAGGGTTATAGCTCGAAAGGGAACGAAATAGCTTGACTGGAGTTCGAACTCGCAAACGACGATATTACAATCCAACATTTTAATCACTTCGCCACTAAGATAGATAGACAGAAATCACTTGACATACATACATACATACATACCTATATGTATAAATACATAGCAATCAATTGAAATAAAGAAAGACAGAAAGAGAGAGAGATCATTTGACATACATACATACATTCTTTATGTATACATACAGAGCAATCAATTGAAATATACAGAGGAACTAATAGAAAGAAAGAAAGAAAGAAAGAAAGAAAGAAAGAAAGAAAGAAAGAAAGAAATTCGGAAAGAAAGAAGCAAATAAGAGAAAAGAAAGAACAAGGAAAAAATAAATAAGGACAAAGAAAGAAAAAAGAAAAAGAATGCAGGAAAAAGAAAGAAAAAAGAAAAAGAATACGGGGAAAAGAAAGAAAGAAAGAAAGAAAGAAAGAAAGAAAGAAAGAAAGAAATCATTTGACATATATACATACATTCTTTATGTATACATACATAGCAATCAATTGAAATATACACAGGAACTGAAAGAAAGAAAGAAAGAAAGAAAGAAAGAAAGAAAGAAAGAAAGAAAGAAAGAAAGAAAGAAAGAAATCACTTGTCATTCATACACATACCTTTATGTATACATGGATAGCAATCAATTGAAATTTGTAGAGGAACAGAGAGAGAAAGAGAAAGAGAAGGAGAGAGAGAGAGAGAGAGTGAAAATTGGAGATAAAGAAATGGAGAAGGAAAGATTTTATAAAAAGAAAAGAATCAAGAGAGAACGTAGAAAAGGAAAAACGAGGAAAATGTGTTAAGTTCAGCATAATTAAGAATGGCGAGACCATATTTCGAAGACCATGACTTTGCCTCTTCTTCAGGCCAATCTTTCTTATTATTGTGGTGTAGAGCATCGCCTTTAAAGACACCAACCATTTACAGGCTTGCTTCCGGGTAAATATTCTATTTATTTTACCGTCACCGTCTCTACCGGTACTACAACGGCACAACCCTGTTAAGGCATAATAACTTGGCCTGAGAGAAAGAGGGGGGAAACGATAATGAAGGAGAGAGCGAGAGAGACATTCAATTGTCACCCTCAAATCAGAGAGAGAGCGAGAGAGAGAGAGAGAGAGAGAGAGAGAGAGAGAGAGAGAATCGATGATGAAGGAGAAAGAGAGCAAAACGTGTCAGGTCACATATTAACACGAGCGACTCTTTCAGACCCCCGTTAGGACAAAAGGACAACTGCATTTGTTAAACAAGTAGAAATAAGAGAATTTTCTGGAAGCTGAAGCGTTGGGGTGGTAGCTTTTTATTGTTGTTGTTGTTGTTGTTGTTGTTGTTGTTGTTTAACGAAGAGGTTAGCTCTGTCAGGGTTGGGGATTGAGCAAGTGGAGTGAAACAGAAGGATAGTATTAATACAAGAGTTAACTTATGCGTAGAGACGAATAATGAAATATGAAATGAAAGCAAATGAGAAAGAAAATGATGCTGGATAACGAGTACCGAAAAATAGAAAAAAAAATGTCTAAGTTAACCGCACACGTTTCAGCTCGTTGAGATGTCGTCTTCGTCGTCGTTGTGATGAGGCAATGAAGCGACCGTTTGCAAACCTCGAGCTGTGAACCCTAACCCTCACTGCCCCCTTCTCTCTCTCTCTCTCTCTCTCTCTCTCATTTTCTCTTTCTTCCTGTTCCCTCTATTACTCTCTCTCTCTCTCTCTCTCTCTCTCAATCAATCTATCAATCTATTTATCTCTCTTACTTTCTCTTAGCATACCATATTTTCTGCTTAGTTCCTCCCTGCTCTCTCTGTCTCTCTGTCTCTCTCTGTCTGTCTTTCTCTCTCTAACTAAGTCAATCTATCTATCTTTTCTCCTTCCAAACCTTACTTTCGGCCTCGTTCCTCTTCCACCCTCTCCCTCTCTCATATATATATATATATATATATATATATATATATATATCACTTTCTTTTTCCACGCTTTACTGCCTCGTTTACTATATTACTCCCTCTTTCTCTCTCTTTCTCTCTTTCTTTCCCTCTCTCTATCTCTTATTTTCTCTCTTCATACTTTACCTTTTGCCTCGTTCCATCTCTTTCTCTTTTTCTCTCTCTTACTCTCTTTCACACTCTTTTAATCACTCTGTCTTTATTTCCAGTATTTTCTTATTCTCTCTCTTCCTTTATGCCCTCTTTTTTCCCTATCTTTCACTTCCTTTCTCTCTCTCTCTCTCTCTCTGTTCTTTCAAAAGATAGAAGGACGTTTTTTGTGTGATTTTTCCCTCACGAACTAATTAGAAAGATTCGTGATGAGTGGCTCATTAAAATTTCTCTTTTCTTTGCAACCGCAGCTATCCTGTTCGGCTCACCTCTTCACATCAGTTCTCCTTAACAAGCCCTCGTCAAGTTCTACACATCGCATTTTTGTATTATTGTTGAAAAAATACACCGCACACACACACGCACACACACACACACACACATGGACCAAGGCAACGACGTCTTTTTGGAAATTAAGCAAAAAATAAAATAATTAACTTACAAGAAATATAAGAATAATTTTCACATAAAAATCAGGGAATGGGAGCGGGGTGAAGAGGAAAGAGAATTTTGCTTTTTTTTTTTTTGTCATTATTTTGAATGAATTAAACAAACTTTATGAACATCAGAATAGAAAAATAAATTTAACAAAACGTGTAAGAAAATTAGTTGATTCCCCACGAAGGAAGCAAAACTATAAATGGCACAATCAGCCTCAGACTGTATCTATTGGATTTGAATGATATTATTATTTCAGGAGAAGAATAAGAACAAAAAGAACTAGAAGAAAAAAATATTTAAACGAAGAAATAACAATAAATTTATATAACCTGAAAAATAAAGTTGTATTTTGATTGTTGGGTTGTTTTTTTATTGTTGTTTTTTTTCCGGTTATTGAACAATGTTTGCAGGTTTTCTCTCATTAAGTGAAAGTCGCTTGCAATGGATGAAGAAAGTTGAAAACCAAGAGAGAAGAAAAATATCAAAAATTAACTGAAGCAAGAATTTTTAAAAGGAAAAGAAGAAAATCGCTCCATCCTGACATGTTGAATACACAGATGATTTCACGAAGAAATAAGCGCATGATTGAAGAAAGAAAGAAAGAAAGAAAGAAAGAAAGAAAGAAAGAAAGAAAGAAAGAAAGAGGACAGGAAGAATTAAGGGAAAAAATTGAAGAATAAACAAACAACAAAAATAAAAGAGAAAATTTAGAATTAACAAAAGAAAAAGAACAAAAAAAGGAAGATACAAAAGAAAAAAAGAAAAAATGAAAAAGAAAAAAGGATATGAAGAAAAAATGTAGAAAGAAAGAAAGGAAGAAAGAAAGAAAGAAAGAAAATGAAAAAAAACTGAGAGAATAATAACAGTAAAGAAAGAACAAAAGAAAAAATTAAAAGATTTGAATTTGAAGTTAAAAAAATGAATGAATGAATTAAAGAAAAGGCAAAAAAAGGAAAAGTTGGAAGTAAAACAATTGAAGAAGGAATTTAAAAAATAATACAAAGAAATCTACATTTTGAATAAGGAAAGAATTTTTTGACATAAAAGGGATAAAATGAGAAGAAGAAGAAGAAGAAGAAGAAGAAGAAGAAGAAGAAGAAGAAGAAGAAGAAGAAGAAGAAGAAGAAGAAGAAGAAGAAGAAACATGGTTGTTTGAGAAAGAAGAAGAAGGAATAAACAGAATAAAAGATTGCGCAGTATTTACACACCTAAAAAATAAAGAGAAAAAGAAAACTTATGAAGGAAAAAGAAAAATCAAGACGGGGATCCATTTGACCTCCTCCCACCAACTCTTCCGAGGCCACCACTTTCGCATCCTAAACACGTCTTTCTTCACTTTATTACTTCTTACAAAAACGGTGAAGTATCTGGATGTTGTTCATACCCCCTACCTCCTACCCCCTCTCTCTCACACACACACACTCTCTCTCTCTCACTCTCCATCTATCACAGTCGAACGACGCTCGTTTTAGTGAAGAAGCGGTTGATGTTTTGTTGTGGTTCAGTTTTGGTTAGTGCCCTCCAACGCTTGGCTGGGCAAGCGACTGGCACACTGTCGAACAGTCGATTGGCTACACACCACATTAAACGTTCCACTGAACCCATCCAAAATCGAGTGCCTTTGGCCGCTATGTCAGCTTCTCTTACTGTGCCCCTGTACAAGCAGCCTAAAAAGAAAAGATCCTCTATATTTGTCGTTCGCCTACTCAACCACACCTAACCACTAACATAGCTTGTTTTCCCAGCCGCTGTCTCTTCTTAAATTCTTACCCTATCGAGCAAAACCAACCCCAGTGCTTCTTTCTCTTCGTTTTTTTTCTTTTTTTTTTCTCTCTGGTCTTTACTTTCTCTTTGTCTGTCTGTCTGTCTGTCTTCAGGGGAAAAGACCTTTGCAGGTGAAAATTGTCAAGTGTCGACCGTCGGAAAGGAGAAGGTGACGGGAAAGTAAAGAGTGGGGCAAAGGCCAGTTCTCCATCTTGCTATTATTGTGGCTGGGGTTACCACTGTCACTTGAAGAACGGAAGACACGTTTAATGACGGCATAAACTTGCCACACAAAAAGATACACTTAGACGACGTGAGCGCTCGCAACTCAATCAGCCCACAAATAATAATACGTACTTCAATAGACAGACAGATGAGTCGCTTAATTCTTAGCAACCAGTGAATTATTTGATGGACGAATCACAGTTCTAATCCTGTCATGGACATCCCTGTTTCTTCGAGTACAAAATAAAAAGAACACATACTAAGCACCACAGAGGCGAACTTAGCGTAACGGTTATCGTAGGAAATTGAATCCGGCGATCCGAGTTCAAATACTTATTTGCTTTTCACTTCGCGCTTGAGTAACAAATAAATCCATCTGTTTTCTTCCTGTCTATAGATAAATAGTCGGATAAACTTGGTTACTTTATATTGGTTAGGCAACCAATCGGGAAGAAGGAAATCTTGAATTCAAACCAGCTTTCCACCGTTTTAAATTTGACCTGGCGTAACACCATGATCATGGTGGAGGATTTCGATAATAACATACCTACTCAAAAGTGCCAATCCTTATCAACGACATCCATTTTGTGCTGAGTACCCAAAAAGACTTTTCCCAATTCCTTTCGTTAACGAATGAGAACTTATAAAATGGTGTGAATCCTCTCCAGCATCACCATTTTGGGTTTAGTGCCCGAAAAATCTTTTCCAAATTCCTTTCGTTAACGAAATCGTACTTACAAAATGGTGTGAATCCTCTTCAGCATCACCATTTTGGGTGAAGTGCCCAAGAAATCTTGGGGGTGTCCTCGTGGTGTAATGGTTAAAGCGATGGACTGCGGAATCGTAGTAAGCGAGTTCATACTCCAGTCGCGCTATTACATTCACTTTCGGGCAAATACCCTTGGGAAAGGTATGAACGCCCTCATCCTCCCAGCTATGGGTTAAATAGTACCACCACCGTTCTTCTAGGAGAATGGCTTTGGCATTAAATAACCTATAAAGAGTTGATATGCTATTAAACAAAGAAGCCAAACCAAACCAAAAAATCTTTTCCAAATTCCTTTCGTTAACGAAATCGAACTTACAAAATGGAGTTAATCCTCTTCAGCATCACCATTTTGGATTGAGTGCCCAAAAAGACTTTTCCCAATTCCTTTCGTTAACGAATGCGAACTTACAAAATGGTGCTAATCCTCTTCAGCATCACCATTTTGGGTTGATTGCCCAAAAAATCTTTTCCCAATTCCTTCCAAAATGAATGCGAACTTACAAAATGTGTTAATCCTCTTCAGCATCACCATTTTGTGTTGAGTGCCCAAAAACTTTTTTCCCAATTCTTTCTTTAATGAATGTAAAGTTAAAATATTGCTTCAGCATCATTTATTTTGTGTTAATTGCACAAAAATCGGCTTTTCCAAAATCTTTCAATTACAACTGAAAACCGATACAATTGTGTTATCCTCATTAGCATCATCTACTTCGTTTTGATTACACAAAAAAAAAACTTTTTTATTTCCTTTTATAACGAATGAAAATCTATATAATAGTATTAATCCTTATCAACAAATTCCATTTTCATGAATTACTCAAAAAAAAAAAGACTTTTCTATTTCCTTTTATATCCAATATCACTACACTTTATTTCTTTGATGTTTTTTTTTTTTTATCTATGAGAAAAGCTTATAAATTTCCCTGGCGAGGGAAATCGATTTATGGTTTCGAAGCATTCATTGGTACGTTCAATAAATAGATTGCAAGTTTCTCATCATTGTCTCATTCATTTCTTCTTGTGGGAATGATCGCTTGTTTGATCAAAGGCCGTAAGCTGTCAAGTCTTTTTTGTATCGCTTCATTACTCATTTATTGATCAGCAAAGTTAAGTAGCGATTAGCCAGTTTGATACTTAAGTGAGTGACTACTTTGTAACAACAAGTACTGTTAGCAAACTGAGGTCTGTGTGACCAACAAAGCAAAGCTTAGAAAAAAACAAGTTAAGGCAGTGACAAGCCTGAACAATAAGGGTGTTGGATCAGATCACGATAAACTGAGACAGTTAATCTTAATGGAGGAGTTTAAGAGGTGTGTCCATGACGATCTCAAGGTGTTCCGCAATGAGAGGTAAATTGACACAGCGTATGATATGGCCACCCTCGCAGATGAATATGCACTTACACACAAACGAGGCCAACCTAAAACTAATTATATTCGAGAACGGAAGCTGCACAAATCCCCGAATGGCGGCTGGTGCTGGTTCGAATGTGAGATCGGATCAAGTAAACCACTCACACCAATCGCCCAGTCCAAGAAATAAACCCAATAGCCACACACCCCATCGATCGACAGGCGGATAGAGGGAAGGCCCCAACGTGTTACCACTGCAGAAAATTAGGACTAATTGTAGTAAATTGCCTGGCGAAAAAAGACGCCCAATCTGGGACCGCATTTCCGTGCAAGACACAAGGATAGTGTTAGAGAGGAATATAAACCGTTCACGTCGAACGGTTCCAAAGCATCCCGTGGGTGATCCCACGAAGTGAACTCGGATTAAAAACTGAGACACTTTGGGGCAACCCAATTCCTGATCTTAGCAAAATATATGCTGCATGAGTCGAAAACGGCCATGGGCGAATTTGTAATAATACAAGGAATTGGGAACAGTTTTGACAACGTCCCACTTCAAGTTGCAGTGGTTTGCAGTCTGACCATCAGAGGCATATCAATGTTGTTCAGCAAAGATTTGGTCGGCGGAAAAGTTATACCCCACCAAAGAGTAGTGGCAGAACTGAGCATCTCGGAAAAGACCGAGAAAATAGGAGAGAGATACCCCGGAGTATTTCCATCGTGCGTGGTAACCCGGCCAGAAGCTCAAAAGAGGGCCGAAGAAAAAGGCAATAAAAAAAGAAGCGATGATGGAGGAAATGAGGTAATCGATCTATCCTAAACGTGTCTGAGTCACGAGGTAGAATCGAACCTTACACTCGAAAAAAAAAAACAGTCCAAAACCACGGCGGCAGCGAGAAAATCACCGATGATATTCCGGTTACATGGAAATCAATCGCAGATGAGCAGAGAGAAGATGACGAAGTCGTACCGCTTTTCAGAAAAGTATTGTCCGAAGAGGAATTAGACAAAGTGCCATCCGGATATTTTGTCAGAGGTAAAATATTGATGAGGATATGAAGTCCTTCGCATTCCCCGCGCTAAAAGACTGATCAACCGTATACCAGCTGGTCTTGCCGAGGAAACACAGACCTGAGGTATTAAGGACGGCCCACGAGATACCTAAGGGAACACCTTGAGGTTGTCATGGACACACCTCTTAAACTCCTCCATTAGGATTAACTGTTTCAGTTTGTCGTGATCTGATCCAACACCCTTAACTGAGCTTCACCAGTCGAAATATGTTTCCTTTTGGCGGAAAAACTCTATGTAAGTTTGTTTCTCTTCTTTTCGGTAGACCCTGAATTTCTGTCTGTAAGCTTCGGATATCATTTCATAGATCCGGAGGATGGCTGCCATTACAATATTATAGTCAGTGCAATCCGTGATCGAGAGAGAGAGAGAGAGAGAGAGAGAGAGAGAGAGAGAGGGGGGCGTATATTACCTGTGCTTTACCTCTTAACGCTGTTCGTATCAGCGTTTGCCAGGCTTCAAGATTTGTGGCGATTTTCTTGAAATGCTCAAAAATACTTATCTACATCTGTTGAATAGCCGCATAATACAACTGCACGTATACATATACAAATATATCTATTTATTGAACGTACCAATGAATTCCTGGAATCCATAAACTGATTTCCCTAGCAAGAAAAGTTTAGAAGCTTACTCATAGATACGAATAAACACCATAGAAGTAAAGTGTGGTTGTTATTGGATAACAGTCGAATGCAATTTGCATATAATGGAATAAGATACCGTAAATTGCAGCGTAAAAGCCTGAAAAATCTATACACAACTAGGGATCGACTTATGCAGCAGAGCTAAAATCCTAAATTTTACCGCAGAGTGGTCAACCTGTGGAACAGTGACCCCTAACAATCGATATCACCACTAACTGTAACTCCCACAAACTGACACAAACATTTCAAACTTAAATTCATTCAGAGAATAATATCAATTAATAAAAGTGTAATGCAAATTTAGTATTATATTAACGCTATATTACATGCCGTTTCCAACAGCTGATGCATTGACTCTAAACACTCACCGGAACATTACAGTACCAAGGCGGCCAGTCAGACCAGTACGGTATATTTTTTATATACACAATTTCATGATTGCGCAATACAGTGTGAATTCATATGAGTATAAGCTCTAATGTGTAAGGTTTGAATGTTTCACATATGACGGGTGTAATTCTTATTTCTGAGAAAAATTAGATACACCATTGACTACTGGAGAAATGAGAATTTTTAATGAGACATATTGGTAGTTTATTGAATATACGCCCATTGGTAATATCACTTTACTTATATGGCACATTTTAAATCAAAATTACCTCGAGTTTATTTTCTAATAAATTAACCTATTTAATGTTTATTGGTCGACCTATACAGCAAGTATAAGTCTAACCTAGAATTTTGAGCTAAAAATTTTGAGCTCGACTTATATGCCAGATCAACGTGGGCGCGGCAATTTGCCAAACATATAGAGTCATGTTATTGGAAGGATATATTATACAAAAAGATGATATGGACGCTTCTCGTAGTGTAATGGTTATCAAACTAGACTAGCAAACGATTAATAATGAATTTGATTATTATTGAGAACCCTTTGAATTTGGCCTTGTGCCACAAGTAAGCAAAGCTTTTAATAAATAACTAAAAAGAGAACAGATTTGAAGCAAAATTGCTTTGAAGAAAGAAAAAAAAGAAAGAACTCCAAAAAAATTGTTAAATTTTAGATCAAACTAAACGAACAAGTGTATCCATAATAACAACAGTCCATAATCATATTAATGTTTCTATTTAAGAAGGAGTGAAAGATTCTAATTAGCATTCCAAAGTTAATTGCGTTCCATGTTTATATCGATGCTTCTATTTAAGATCGATTGAGAGATTCTAATTAACATTTTCTAGCGGTCTTCTTTATCTCGAGAATTTGAATGATTAAAAAATGACATTCAGTGCGTACGCTGCTCATCACCATTACCACCATCAAATTATCATTCCGTTGCTAATTGAACTGGAAATTACTTTATTCTTCAAAGTGGAGCATTTTAATTGTGTTTGTCTGATGTACCATCTGTATTGATGCAGCAGGTTTCAATAGCAATTTCTTTTTTATGGCACAAAATTGCTAGTTCCACACCCACTGATTTTGAAATCATTTTTTTCCTTCTCCAAGACAAGGTTAACTATCTACAAGGTTAGAGAGTCCAGTCTGACCAACTATTTAACCATAGCTTTGGGCACAGAGACGAGACAGATTCTCGCTTTATCACAGCGAAGTGAAATGCAAACAGCTTTGTCCGAGATTTGAACTTGAATTGTCAAGTCCAATATTTATGACACGAACCACTCGCGACTCTGTATCTGTTGTTTCTGTGAAAGAATTGAGGACATTACTTGGGGGGGTGTATTTTTCTATACGACTTTTAAGAAGTTAAGGCTCATGTAAGATATATAGTAGTGACGTTAGGTCCAAATGCACCCGTCCCATATACCCTGACCCGACAAATTTGCACACCTTGCAAAAATATAGGAACCTTCAATATCCTCATAATCATCATCAAAGAATCTCGTCAGCACGGATTCCTTTGCTACTCTCTCTCTCTCTCACTATCCGTCCCTATGGGTCATCGCTCAACTTAGGTCCTGTAGACGGTATCAAGGGTCAGAACAGAGCTGATGAATATAAGTTTTTGCTGATAGGCCAACACTGGTGTGTCCATGTGTAGGAGTTCATTGGAGAACGTCACTCATGAGTTCATTCTTACTTCTCCAGTAGTTCTCGGCATATCTTGGTCGTCTTACTTGGATTATTTATATCATGGGAGGTAAATGGCCGTACAACTACTGTTTTGAAATGCGCTGCCTTCAGAATTTGTTTAAGCATTTTGTTGTAGCAATGTTGTGTAGTTCTTCAAGCGTTTCATTAGAGTCCAAGTTGTGTAACCAAACAGTAGTACTTACACAGCTATTGCTTGAAAAATATCCCATTTTCTTTTATCAGAGAGATCAGATTTCCATGTTTACGTGTCAATAAAACGTCCTAACTCGCAAACATAGTAAGCAGGTTCGAACTCCAGTCACGCTGTTATGTCCACTTTTGGACTAATACCCTTGGAAAAGACATAAAACCTCTTTATTCCCTAGCCATGAGTTATTAGATTTAAAGTTGATTTCGTTTCACTTCGCCCTAATTGCCTTAAGAAATATTTTAATCCAACTCTTCCCCCCCCACACACACTTACTATCAGTTTTAATGCCAAACTCACCTTGGAGAAGAACAGTAATGGTAGTATTCTTCTCCAAGGCTAGTTTGGTATTAAATATCCCCCGAAGGTAGATATGGCATTAAATAAAAAAACTGAAAACTTAACTGTAAAAATGTTCATTTTATTGTAATAAACTGTGTACCACTGATTAAAATTTTTAAAAATCTTTTATAAAATGACGTTTTATTATATCGTAAGAATTTTTAAAAATTATCGTAAGAATTTTAAAAAATTATGGTAAGAATTAAAAAATTTTATTGAAAGAATTTAAAAAATTTATGGTAAGAATTAAAAAATTTTATTGAAAGAATTAAAAAAATTATCGTATGAATTAAAAAATTTAATTGTAAGAATTAAAAAATTTTATCGTAAGAATTTAAAAATTTTATTGTAAGAATTAAAAGATTTTATTGAAAGAATTAAAAGAATTTATTGTAAGAATTTTAAGAATATTGTAAGAATTTTTACAGATTAAGGAATACGAATTGTCCATTTGAAAAGCTGTTTCTAGTTGGTTGGGTTGGATTTTATGGCATTTCAATCCTCGTAGGTTATCTAATGCCAAATTCTCTTTATGCATAATATATCATCATCATCATATCGCGCTGGTAGCACGGATATCCCTGACCCTCTCTCGCCACTCCTCCCTATCGTTCATCGCCCTAGGTAGGTCTTCAGGACAACATCCTGTATCCTCACATAGCTGCTGAATGTACGTTCGAGCTGGTCGTCCTGCTTTTGCGCGGCCATGTGTGGGGATCCATAAGAGTACATCTCTTATGAGTTCATCTCTGCTTCTCCAGCAGTGTACTGCATGTCTGGTTCGTCTAACTTGGATAGTTTTCGTGATAGGGGGTAGGTGGCCGTACAGTTGGTGTCTTGTGGGGTGTTGCTGCCAGGACTTGTTCAGGATTGCACGCAGCATTCTTGTGTAATTGCCATCTAGCTTCTTCTCCAGTCGTTTTGTTAGCGTCCATGTAGTGCATCCATATAGCAGTATCGATGTGACCGCTGCCTGGAAGAAACTGCGTTTCATTTTATCGGTTAGGTCTGATTTCCATATAATCGATAGCCTATTGATAGCTGTCCATGCTTTCGTTAACCTCGTTTCGATGTCCTTTTCGGTTGATTCGACGCTGCTTCCTAGGTATGTGAATTTGTCTACTAGTTTAAGTGGGGTTCCTTCTAGAGTGGAGATGTCCCCCGTTTGGTTATAGCACATATATTCCGTTTTGTGTGCATTAACATAGAGGCCTATGCTTGCTGCTGCTCGTTCCAAACTATGCAGAAGTGTTTCGGCTTGGTCAGGTGTATTTGCCAGTATCGCTATGTCATCGGCGTAGTCGGCATCGGTAATTGTTGTTGCGGGGTATCTTCTGCTTCTTTTCTTCGTCAGTTCGAAGCCATTCTCTTTGATTTTGTCAATCGATGTTCTAAGTACGTAGTCTAGACAAATGATAAAGAGGTACGGGGCCAGCGTGTCCCCTTGTAGTACTCCTGCTACAATGTCAAAGTATTCTGTGTCTCCATCCGGTGATCGTACTTTTACTTTAGTGTTTCTATAGAGAATCGTTATTGCCGCTACGGTTTCTTTAGGTATGCCGTACGCTAGTAGGATTTGTTCCATCTTTCCTCTGTGAATGGAGTCGAAAGCCTTGGTAAAGTCGACAAATATTAATGTCGCTTGTAGGTTCTTTGCCCGTACACCTTCGAGGATTCTGCGGATGGTTAATATTTGTGAGGTCGTGGATCTATTTCTTCGGAAGCCATTATGATTTGTAAACGCAAAGTTTGTCGATAACATTTTTAAACGAGCCAGAGCTCATTTGTTTGCACACAGTTAAATGGTTTCAAGTATTGCTATTCAATACCAATAATTCTATTCAACATTACTCATTCCTCTACATACAATTAAATGATACCAAGTATTGCTATGTAATAAATATAATCCAAGTATTACTATCAAACACTATTCTATTTAAAATTCATCATTCATTTGCTCACAGCTAAATGGTTTCACATATACCGATGTAACATCAATGATTCAATTTAGCAGTCATGTGTTTGTACACAGTTAAAAGGTTAAACATTTCTATTTTACCCATAGATATTACCCTCTCAGGTGCTACTATTCCAGATCAGAGTGGAGCCAAGAGAAATGGTAATCAAAGAGTCTTCCACATTCCTCAAGGCTCCAGGAGAGTAGCCTCACCATTAGATGGTTTAGTATAATATCCAGGACACTCATTTGGGTGTGTAAGTTAACCCGCTGTAGAGAAGTAGTCGACGTATTCTACAGTCCCAGCTAATGTTTATATGTAAATAACTTTCAGAGATGAATTTATTGACGAATCACACCCCGATATTTTCAAAATTGCTACCTTGTTATATATATTTGGCTGAGTGGGTAGAGTGTTCGCCTAATGGCTCGGTAGACCGGGGGTTCAATCCCAGGTCGAGTCATACCAAAGACTCAAAAATGGTGCTCGATATCTCCTTGCTTAACACTCAGCCTTATAAGGCATCAAGGGCAAAGTGGAGCAATCCTGGAAAAGGAGAGGCGCCCTCTAATGGAAGGGGAGCCTTCGACTGCGGACACCAATTTTACTTTATATATAAATTGTGTTGATATATAAAAAAATATTTTATACCTGAAAAGTTATCCCCATAGTAAAACGATGTTTACGAGTAATATTTTGCATAAAGAAAAAACTTTTTGACAAATTACTCCTCAATTTTTTAAAGAATCAAGAGAAGTACATTATAATTAGTATTGAATAGTTATTTCCCTTCTCGAAAATTTAATAATCAGAGGTAAATTGACCAAGAACCTAAAATAATTCTTGCGTCTGTTAGTATCTCTCCTATAAGAACAATAAGAAGTCTGTATCACAAATTCAGGTTCACAAATCTAAAAGAAAAGAATGAAGTAAAAAAAGATCAAGAATCATAAGGAGGTGGGGAGGGGATATAAATTCCTGTTTTCAAATTTTATCGTTTATATTGTTGAATTGTTATTTGTATCGTTTTATCTAAGTTTTATTTTAAATCTATGTTGTATTTTCATGTTCTTTTATTCATTTTATATTTTATATTTTATCATTAATTCATTTATTATTTTTAGATAAACCAAAAATGAAACTTTACAATTCCCCCCACACACTTTTCTTTATTAATTTCATGGTTTAAATTCTACCAGTAAAATTCAAATGGTTATTTTTCGAAAATTACTATTATTTTATCTTAAAGAATTAAACTTTTGATAATTTTTTACAATTTACTATTTTTCAAATTATTTACAATTACAAATTTAAACTTCTAAAGTGAAAAATAGAAGATTATTCCTATAATCATCTTACATAAGCAACAGCCATTTATTTGTTTGTTTGTTTGTTTATTCATTATTTATTTATTTATTTATTTATTACTTCCGGTGTAACCAGTTTTTTTGTGACGTTTATTTATCATTCTTCCTCAAGTCACGCAGACAGCACAGATCTCTCTCTCTCTCTCTCTCTCTCTCTCTCTCTCTCTCTCTCTCTCTCTCTCTCACACAGTTATTGTCTATAATTATATACGAAACAAAAATATATCTTCTATATCATTTTAAACAGGTAAACACTTCATTACCCCAAACATATCTATTTGACCCATAGATAGGATTCCAATAGCTACTGCCACTCCAGGTCAGAGTGGATCTGCAAATGATGGCAACTAAGGGGTGACTCCACACTCATCAAAATTCTAAAACTGTAAGGTCAACATTAGATGTAGTTTAGTATCATAGACAGGACGCTTTTTTTTCTGGGTGAGTGGAAGGGAATGCAGTTGATATGTCCTTGGCCACACCAACAAGGCAAATAAAAATCATACGAATGTAAAATAGTTTGCGGAAAAATTAATTTGTAGAAAAATCCAATTTTGAATAATTTCAATAAAATGTTCTGTTCTTAAAATTTAAAAACGAATTTATTTATGAATAGAGTATTTTTTTTTAAATGTTCCCTTGTTATTTTGCTTTTCCAGGGATCCAGTAATCCATTTCAGTTGCTGGATCGACAAGTCCATTTCCAACGATTCTGACGATATACAAAAAAAAAAAAAAAAAAAAAAGATTTGGGCGTCGGTTCGTATCTACGTCAAAACCTTTACTCACTTCTGATGAATAATCAAATCACGCTGACATCATGGAGTTCCCTGACTCTCATCTTCCATCCCTATCATCCTTTGCATTTGGTAGGTCTTTTAGACTGCACCTTGTGTCCGTACAGAGCTGATGTAAGTAAGTTCTTGCTAGTCGGCCAACACAAGCACGTCAATAAGAAAACCTCGTTTATGAGTTTGACCTTGCTTCTCAAGTAGTGCCCTACATGTCTTGTTCGTCTGACTTGAAGGGTTTGTGTGATGGGAGGCAGGTGGCTGTGCAGTGGCTATTTTGTTGTATGCTGCTACCAGGATTTGTTCAATGCAGTGCGCAGCATTCTTATGTAATTCCCATCTAGCCTTTTTCCATACGTGCTTTTCTCTATGTGTTTTATTAGCGTCCATGTGGTGCATCCATATAGTAGTATGGACACAGCTTGAGCTTGGTTGATTTTGGTTGGTTATTTAGGTTTTATGGCGTATCAACCTTTGTAGGTTATTTAACACCAAATCCATTTTTATGCAAATAGTCCTATTTCAAACAATTCAGTTTAGCATGAGTACACGGTTTAATTGTCAAAAACATTCCTATTTCAAGCTATGCAGTTTATTCAAACAGTTCTAATTCAGCTAATACAGTTTAGTATAAGTACATTTGTTTACACACAGTTAAATGTCAAAACAGTTCTATATAAAACAATTCATTTTGGTATAAGTACAATTTCAATGTCAAAAACAGTTTCATTTCAAACAATTCATCTTAGCATAAGTACACAATATAAATGTAAGTACACAGTTTAATTATCAAAAACATTTCTATTTCAAGCTATTCCGCTCAGTCAAACAGTTCTAATTCAAACAATTCAGTTTTAGCATAAGTATGCAGTTAGTTCTATTTGACCCATAGATAGGACCCTATCAGGTACTACCACGCCGGGCCAGAGTGGACCTGAGAGCAATGTTAATGAAGGGGTGCTCCGCATTCCCCAAAACTCAAGCATCACTGGAATCTCACCATCAAATTGTTTAGTGTCATATCAGGACACTCATTGGGAGGGGGCATCTTACCCCTCTGAAGAGGTGCAATCGGTGTATTCTACAGCCCCAGCCAATTGGGCAATACACAGAGTTAATGTCAAAACAGTTTTATTTCAAATAATTCAATTTAGCATAAGTACACAGTATAGATGTCAAAACAGTTCTATTTCCAGCAATTCAGTTTAGCTTAAGTACGCAATTTAAACATCAAAATAATTCTATTTTAAACAATTCAGTTTAGCATAAATACACAGTTTGAAAGCAAAAAACAGTAAAGTTAAGAAACCAAAGTTTAGTTCTATTTAACCCATAGATAGGACCCTTATCAGGTGCTACCGCTCAGGACCAGAGTGGACCTGGGAGCACACTAATGTGTAGCCTTGAGTAAGCAGCAAGAGCCATTGACTTCTACGGGAATGAAAACAGAACAGACTAAATGTGTTTTTAAACGAAAAGGAACCGTCTCCACTCGAAGTGCCAAGTCTGTAAAATTAGTGTACCAGTTCACATACTTCGGCAGCAATATCTCATCTACTGAAAGTGATGTTTATATACTCCTAGGGAAGGCGTGGAATGCTTTTCACAGGTTATCGATCATATGGAAATCTGATCTATCCGATAAAATAAAACGGGTTTTCTGGTTAATATTATAGCGTCTATATTTTTCGCTCTACCTCTTCTTTCTTGTTTGTAATATTCGAATTAGTGAAGAGTCGATTACCCTATTTACCCAACCCTTCCGCTCGGGCAGGATATGACACAAGGTCATTTTTAAGTGAATTTTAACAAGTTTGAATTCAGAGTTTTCCTTCTCCTAGACTAGTTGCCTCACCAAGGCTGAAGGACCCAGTCAGCCCTACTATTTACCTATACCGGGAGGGAGAATAATTGGATTCATACCTTTCCCAAGGGTATTAGTGCTATGTGAAATGCAAACAGCCTCGTCCAGGTTTTGAACTCGTGTCGCCGTGTCCATTTCCTACGACGATAACCATTACACCACGATTACGTTCATTGGTTTACTTTTGAGTTGACATCAAAGCTGACCGTGAAGAAGGAAACTTGATTTACAAAGGTCAAACTTCATTACTTCCCCAAGTTGGAGTTGATTATGGCCACATTACTAAAAACAGACTTTGGTGTCTACTGCTCGATTGGTGCGGTCACTTTCATCACGTCGTTATGACGGATTTTACAAGTATTGATGGAATATATCAACTGCTCTTGGGTCCAAATCGAAACAATGTAGTAAACAAAGCAATATCTTTTTCTTTTCTTTTTTTTATGGGGGAGGGGAACTTATGCTTCTTGATACGATGAAAGAATATTGATTTGGTTGTATTTTATGTTATTTCAACCCTTGTTGGTTATTATATACCAAATCCCGTTTACACACACACACACACACACACACACACACACACACACATATATATATATATATATATATATATATACATATGATTTGTAAGTGAATAGTTTGAATAGTTTGTACGTAACAGTATTTTTAAACGTGCCAGAGATCATTTGTTTACACACAGTGAAATGGTTCCAAGTATTGGTATGTAATACTAATAATTCAATTTAATAGTCATTTGTTTGCACACAGATAAATGATTACAAGTATAGTAAAAGATTACAAAGTCCTATTTGATCCAAAGATGGGACCCTAACAGGTACTACCACTCCCGATAAGAGTGGACATGGTAGTATTGGCACTGAAGGGATAGTCCACATTCCCCTAAGCTCAGGACTTCAGCCTCAATACCTGATGGTTTAGTGTCATGTGCAGGACATTCGTTATAGGAGGTTTACCTCACTGCAGAGATGCAGCTGACTGGACTTAAGGAATATTGACAACAAAAAATAAACATAATCGATAAAATAAGATGAAAAAATGGTACATTGAACAGGAAATTGTTTTACACTGTAAGTTAGATTCAGTATGTGTTTCACTGCGAGCAGGATGTGACACAAAGTCAATTTTTAAGGCGAGTAAAGCTTACTTAAATTTAGAGTTTCCCTTATCCTATACTGGTTGCCAAACCAAGGCTAAAGAAACCTTGTCAGTCCAATTGCTTAATCCATAGCTGGGAGTAGGAGATCATGTGGATCCATAGCTGGGACGTGGAGATCACGTGGATCCATAGCTGGGACGTGGAGACCATGTGGATTCATGCAAGTGCAAAATGAAAGGCAAACAGCCTCGTCCAGAATTTGAACTTTGATCGATGATTCCATTTCCTACGTCACGCTAAGCACACCTTCTAAATTATTTTAAGCGTATTGCTCTAATAAAAATCTCGCTTTTATGAGCCGTTTTTGCTGAGTCACGGTTACATGATGGCTTACACCTCAAATTCGAGTATGGCCATCGCATTACATTATTTGATAACAATCTCATGATATCAACCATTACCCGAGGGGGTTTTATAACAAGGAAAGACGGTTCATTCAGTCAGTCCCGCATATTATATAAAATGTATCCAAAAAGGAAAAGCAGCTTACATCATTGGATGTTATCTTTAATAACAAGTAAAATCATCAGATGAGATATGCCTCGTCTGATGATTGTACATTTGCAAAAATTCATGAAATGATAAGCCATAAGGATGTGTGCAGACATTTATTATATATATATATATATATATATATATATATATATATATATATATATATATATATATATATATCCTGTATAAACTATCACGGATGCAAACAACGCAAATATATTTGTATCACTCGCCAATACACATGCGCAAGCTGAATGTCTACTGTATAGGCTGAAATAGGCAGCAGGAGGCATTGGCTTCTTGGCAAACTCTGAATTGATAACTTTTAGACAAGATAGAACCATCTCTACACTAAACGACAAATCTCAAAAATTTGTAAATCAGTTCATAGACAGGACGCCTTTTTTTTTCTGGGGCTGTAGAATACACCGACTGCTTCTCTGCAGAGGGGTAAGACACCCTACAACGAGTGTCCTGATATGACACTGAACAATCTGATGGTGAGGTTCCAGTAATACTGCAGCTTTGGGGAATGCGGGGTACGCCTTCATTGCCACCGCTCCCAGGTCCACTCTGGCCTGGAGTGGTGGCACTTGGAAAGTTAAGTAGAACTAAACCGTGGTTTCTTGACTTTACTGTTTTTTGCATTTAAACTGCGTATTTATGCTAAACTGATTTGTTTAAAATAGAACAATATTCTATATGAAAACTGCGTACTTATGCTAAACTGAATTGCTCGAAATAGAACTGTTTTGACATCAATACTGTTTTATGCTAAACTGAATTATCTGAAATAAAACTGTTTTGACATTAACTTTGTGTATTGCTCAGTCTGCTGCGGCTGTAGAGTATACCGACTGCACCTCAGCAGAGGGGGAAGACCCCCTCCCCCAATGAGTGTCCTGGATATGACACTAAACAATCTGATGGTGAGGCTCCAGTGATGCTAGAGTTTTGGGGAATGTGGAGCACCCCTTCATTGCCTTTGCTCCCAGGTCCACTCTGGCCTGGAATGGTAGCACCTGATAAGGCCCTATCTATGGGTTAAATAGAACTAACTGCATACTTATGCTAAACTGAATTGTTTGAATTAAAACTGTTTGACTAAACTGAATTGCTTGAAGTAGAGATGTTTTTGACAAATAAACTCTGTTTGAATTTAAATTGCGTGCTTATGCTAAGATGAATTGTTTGAAATAGAACTGTTTTTGACATTGAAAATCTACTTATACTAAACTGACTTACACTAAACTGAATTGTTATATATAGAACTGCTTTGACATTTAACTGTGTGTAAACAAATGTACTTATACTAAACTGAATTAGCTGTATTAGAACTGTTTGAATAAACTGAATAGTTTGAAATAGAAATGTTTTTGACAGTTGAGCTGTATACTCGTGCTGGACTGAATTGTTTGAAATAGAACTGATTATTTGTATAAAAATGGATTTGGCGTTAAATAACCTACAAAGGTTGATATGCCATAAAATCCAACCAACCAACCAACTCATATACCTCGCCAGCAATATCTCATCTACTGAAAGTAATGTCAACATACTTATAGGAAAAGCATAGACTGCTATCGACAGATTATCAACCATATAAAAATCCGATATTTCTAATAAAATAAAATGGGATTTCTTCCAAGCTGTAATCGTGCCAGTGCTAATGTTTAGCTGCACCACCTGAACTTTAACGAAACGCTCGGAGAAAAAGCTCGATGAGGAGCATGGTTTTGTTTTATGACATCAATTGAAGGCTATTTAATACCAAATCCTCTTTATACATATATATTAGATATATGATTTGTACACACATTTTATTGATAACGTTTTTAAACAAGCCTAAGCTCATTCTTTCGCACACAGTTCATCATCATCATCATCATCATCATGTCGTGCCGTCAGCACGGATATCCCTGGCCCTCTCTCTCCACTTCTCCCAATCGTTCATCGCTTCTGGCAGGTCTTCAGGACTACATCCTGTATCCTCACAGAGCTGCTGTATGTATGTTAAAGCTGGTCGTCCTGCTTTTGCTCGGCCATATGTGAGGGTCCATAGGAGTACATCACTTATCAGCTCGTCCCTGCTTCTCCAGCAGTGTCCTGCATGTCTGGCTCGTCTAACTTGGATAGTTTTCGTGATGGGAGGCAAGTGGCCGTATAGTTGGTGCCTTGTGGGGTGTTGCCGCCAGGACTTGTTCAGTATTGCTCGCAGCATTCTTGTGTAATTGCCGTCTAGTTTTTTCTCCAGCCGTTTTGTTAGCGTCCAAGTAGTGCATCCATACAGCAGGAACGACAATGGTTCCAAATATTGCTATTTATCACTAACAATTCAGTTAAAGACCAGTCATTTGTTTACACACAGTTAAATGATCAAACAGTTCTATTTCTAACAATTCAATTTAGCATGTTCCTTGTTTGCTCACAGTTTAAATGTCAAATAGTTTTATTTGACCTACAGATCGGATCCTATCAAGTGTTGCCACTCTGGGTCAGCGTGGACCTAGGAGCAATGACAATGAAGAGATATTCCACATTCCCCAAATCTCCAAGATTGGAGCCTCGCCCTTGATGGTTTAATGTCATGTCAGAACATTCGTTGGGGGGGGTCTTAGCCTTTTGTAGAGATGCAGTGGGTGTATTCTACAGCCCCAGACGACTGGGCAACTAGGCTAATAACTAGATGAGGACTACAAAAGGATGCTGCGTGATGTTTTGTAAAAATCTTTGAAACAACATCCAAAAAACAGCAATTATACGACTACCTCCCTCCCATCTCACAAACCATCTAAGTAAGGCAAACAAAACATGCTAAGCTGTGACAAACTCATAAGCGAAGTTTTCCTGCGGACACACCAGTATTAGCTGACTGGCAAAAAAACCTGTATTGATCAACTGTGTGCGGACAATGGTGAGGGAGTCAAGGAAATCCGTCCTATCAGCACGACCGGCTGATATATATATATATATATATATATGTGTGTGTGTGTGTGTGTATAAGGTAGATTATGGTAGATTTGACAATATGATGAAAAATAAGTGGAAAAATTGATACTAAAACACAGACAACGGTTTCAGTTCAGAATATTTCGTCCTTTATTGACAGAACTTTTTCAACAGAGAAAATTTTTTCTAATATTTAGCAAAAAAGGAAATAGATAAAAGTTTACAAATGTAAATATGAAGGAGGGGGGATCTAAAGACAAAAGGCAGAAAAAGATCTTTTTCTCCCTCTTTCCGTTTTCTGTCTTTTGAAAAATCTATAAGCAACAAAGATAAATAAATATGTCGATTATTATCTTAATTTTTTCATTAATATATATATATATATATATATATATATATATATATGTATATATATATATATATATATATATATATATATATATATATATATATATTAGGTTTTTATATATATTTAATAGAATTGATGCTATTAAATATATATAAAACTAAAATATATTTATTTATTATTATGTAATAACTCTATCACGGATATTGAGCACTTTCCAAATTATACCGCATTTAGTCAACTACTAACCAACCAAATGAGATATTGACAACCATAAACTGTTGTAATATTATATATAAAGCTCCTCTCACGATTCAAGAATTCCAGTCTCCGTTAACGCAAATGAAAACAAAGGAAAATTGATATATATACGATAAAATTCCTTCGTATACGCTTAAACTGCTGATTACTGTGACGTATGTTATCAGACTGACGTAAAGTTAGCCGGGTTTCGATCGTAGCTTGAAGCATCACGCGTGTTTAGCCACATTGATGAGTTGTGATACAACGAAACAGTCTCTGTTTGTGGATGACAATATATATATATATATATATATATATATATTCAATTTGATTTCAACGATTACAAATGTAATAGTGGTGAAGTCAAGCATAGTTGTCTCTCGCTGAATCAGCCACCTACAAGGGTCATTCATAAAGTTCTAAGCCTCACTCAGAAAGAAGAGCATAGCTGAACATTGTCTCTTTTTACATAAATAGAAAAACTAATTCAAGTTTCTGTCTTAATTTCTCTGCTGGTGAGGCTCATGCAAATGTGAGAGGTGTGCGACAAATCTAAAATCTTGGAAAGGCTTAGAACTTTTTTGAACGACTCTCATACAGATTTTTTAAAAAAAAGGTTCCACTCTAAATGACCTCAGTTGTGTTATATTTCAATAAAGTTTCAACTCAATCAATTATTTCCTTCGTGTTTCATAGGACCACATACAAAATAAGAAATAACATAAATTAAACGTACAATGAACGTAGTTTTGTAGCATTTAGACATAAAATAACCCCAGACGGGTTGAAGGTAATTAATATAAATCAATCAATCAACCAACCAATCAATCAATCACTTGACACGTGACAAGTATCCTTTTTTATTCATCTATTTTTACTTTTATGATTTAGATATGACCGATCAGATAAATTTTCGACCATCTTATATTATTTTTCTTTCATTTTTTCTTTCTTTTTGAATCCAAATCTTTGAATGTAAATTTGATTGGAAAATTTATGAATACATAACACTACAAGCAACAGTAAAACAAATATCATATATTGTATAATCTTATCTATCAATGTATTTATCTGTCAATGAAGAAAATAGAAAAACAACGTAATCCAAATGCAATGAATTTATTATGACAGAAACTCACGTTAAAACGTTTCGGTTTTAATAAACCTTCACCAGGACTTCATCATCTTAAAGTCTTAATGAAGGTTTATGAAAACCGAAAAGTTTAACGTTGTCTCTCCATCATAGTAAATTCATCACAGTTGGAATACTTTGTTTTTCGATTATCTTCATACTGTCGGATTTATTTAACTAATTTACTTCCTATCTATCTATCTATCTATCTATCTTAATCTTTCACAGGAGGTGCCCGTGGTGTAATGGTTATCGTCGTAGGAAATGGACACGGCGACACGAGTTCAAATCCTGGACGAGGCTTATTGCATTTCACATAGCACTAATACCCTTGGGAAAGGTATGAATCCAATTATTCTCCCTCCAAGGGTATTAGTTCTATGAGAAATGCAATCAGTCCAGGATTTGAACTCGTGTCGCCGTGTCCAATTCCTGCGACGATAACCATTACACCACGGGCACCTCCATAAACCATAAACTAATTCAATATGAAATATATGATTTGTGAACACATTTTGTTGATAAAATTTTATACGAACCTGAGCTCATTTTTTTTTTTTTTGCACTCAATTAAATAGTTTCAAGTATTTCTATCTAACATGAATTATTCTATTTACAATCAATTATTTGTTTACGCACTGTTAAATGATTTCAAGAGTTGCTATGTAACAGTAACAATTTCAAATCAGTAATTTGTTTGCACATATTTAAATGGATATACATATGATTTGTAAGTGAATAGTTTGTTAGTGATTTCATTTTTAAATGAGTTAAAACTAATTTGTTTTCATACTAGTATTGTTATTGTTTCTACACAGTTAAATGTTTACAAATATTGCTACCTAAAACTAAAAATACAATTCAATTTTCATTTTTTTTTTTTTTTTGCAAACAGTGAAATGGTTACAAGATTTGGTATTTAACACTAATTATTCTATTTCAACACTATTAATTCATTTGCACACCATTAATGGTTTCATATATTGTTATGTAATACCAATAATTCAATTTTACATTGCAATAACAATCTGATTTTTGTTGGTTGTTCCAAAGAGTAATGCATTAATTCTCGACAAAGCGCACAGATACTACACTATCATCCCAGCAAATTTTATAGACAAACACGCATAGAAACAATCAGAAGACGCCATTCACTGCAAAGATAGATTTTCTTTTCCAACATCACAATAGTTGCGGGCCTCAGGTTTTTCAGGATTTTTTTCAATAACAATCACGTGATAATATAGAAGCTTCTTATGATAATATCGTACACTTGTTATCCCTACATCAGAAAATATTATTTACGACCAAACGAGTTTCTCTTCCAAAAGTCTAGTTTCAAAGTCGCTAATCGTTCCCTCTCTCCCCAAAAAATGATATTGATTACTTCTAGAAGTTATGAGAATTTTGTACTTGAAATCGAAGTGAAGTGGAAAGAATCTTATGGACGCCCTACACGAATTCAAAAAGATAACGTTTCCTTTTTTTTTTTTTTTTAAGATGGTTCAAAGCAATGACAGATTTTTCAGTGCATAGAATTCTGCCTTTTTTTCTCTTTCTTTCTTTTTTTATTTTTATTTATTTATTTATTTATTTATTCATTTATTGCTTTTTGTTCCTTGTTCAGTTAAAGAAGAACGGAAAGTGATCGAAATAATAGGATTCGCTACTTCCTTCCGAAAAAGACGACAGCAAAAAAATATCCTGAGAGCGCCATTTTTCTCTTTTTTTTTTTTTTCACTTATTTTTTTAAATTTTTATCTTTTTATCTCTTTTTCTTCAACGGATTTCATATTAACCACAAAGACGCATCGAATTTATCTAATGTACTGTCATCCAGAAAACATGGACTTTCACACACACACACAAGTAAACACACACACATACACACACACACACACAAGTAAACACACACACACACACACTGACGGAAAATAAAATTGAAGTACGATGCATGTTAGAACTTGGATGTATGCTGCACACGGATGTCAGGGGTTTGCAAATACTCTGACAACTCTTTTAAATTCTTCGGTCCTTTTGTAACGAACTAATACTCATACTACCGGGCCATCAGCCGAATGAGTAGAGTGTTCGCCAATGGTCCGGGAGACTAGGGTTCAATCCTTGGTCGAGTCATACCAAAGACTCAAAAAATGGTACTTGATGCCGCCTTATACTCAGCCTTATAAGGTAAGGATCAAGTGTAAAGTTGAGCAATTCAGGGAATGGAGTAGCACCCTCCCCTACATCTCGGTGTAGTAGCTATTGAAAAGGGAGCCTTCGGGTCACCCTCGATTAAGGTCGCCAACTTTACTTTTACTTAAAACTCATGCCAATACACAGACTTCATTGGTGATTTTCTGTCTTTGTTTAATGGCATTTGTAGGTTATTTAATGCCAAAGCCATCCTTGGAGAAAAGCAGTACTGGTGCTATTCAACCAATAGCTAGGAGGGGTAATGGAGTTCATGCCTTTCTCAAGTGTATTAATCCAAAAGTGAACGTAACTGGAGTTCGAACTCGCTCACTACGACGACACAGTCCGACACGTTAGCCACTGCGCTACGGAGACTTTTCCCTGCACAGTCTTGAGGAGACGCTCGTGACGTAATGGTTATTGGTGTATACTTTAACTACACCCTGGAAAATCATGGGAAATCATTTTTCTCAATAAAACAAGAGAGAGACCATTTAGAACTATTTTAGCTGGAGGTTTTGTTGTTAGCGAGAAGGAAAGTGTTGTGTTTTAGTAAGGGTTTTAGTTACGTGTTTTTGGCGAGGAAGAGTGTTATTAGCGAGGAATGGTTGTAACATGGGTGTGTTTACGTTGAGTTGTTCCCTCGCTAAGTCTTGTTTTTCCTTCACTAATAGTTGTTAGGTATATAAAGGAGAAGGTTCAAGATGTCGAAGTCGAAATGTTTTTAGGAATAGTTATTATTTGCAGCATGGAATATATAGGTTGCTGTTTGTGCTGCAAGTCTCGTAGCGAGTAAGGAGACGAAATAGAGTCATGAGAAAGTTGAAAAAGCAGCGCGTATCTTTGGACGTGCGAGGGATTGTGTTCGCCGTAGTTTAGCGAAAGTCTTGTCGGGCGTTGGAGGAAATAAACTTTGGAGTCACCTTGAGTTTTGTGTGTCTGGTGATTTGGGGAGAGGTGTGCGTTGTCTCCATTAAAGTGGCCCAGAGGTGAAATGAGAGCTAGGTGTCGAGAGAGGAATAAGGCATCGCATCGACATAGCCAATTTTGGGGGTGACATAAAGTTGTTCCTATGGTGTCGTATTGAATGTATCTAATTCATATTCAACTGGGATTCCTTGGTCTGAGATAGACGCAAGGAATCCATAAATTAGATAGGTTCCCTCGTGTGTCCATGCTGCTGCTGCTATTGAAGAACGGCCAATGGGACGTCTGCACTGGACGGCGTTGTTCAGCCTAAGAGACTGTGTTTGGCAGCTTACCCAAGTTCTGCTGCGCGGAAGGGAGATCCGGGATGAATTGGATAAGTCATCCTGATTGGGTGAAATTATGCGTCGAATTAAATTACGCGCCAAACCAAAATACCTTCTACTACACTATTCGATCCCGAATCAACCATTCTGGATTCCTTCAAAGAAAGAAACAACACATTTAACCCCCAACAGCACAGATGCAATCATCCAAGCATTCGAAATGATAGTGAAATAAAACATCAGTAACTGCAAAAAAACGACACCTTCTACATAACAGCCATTCAAAAAACAAATTGATATTCTAATGACACTCTTAAACTAACTCATCGTGATAATAAAAGCTGATAAAGGTAAAACTGATAAAGACAGCGCTACAGTGAGTTGGGGCATAGATGAATATTTCAAAGAAGCCAACAATCATATAAATTACAAATAATACTACCATGAATATCCATTGGACTCCTTCGAAAATTATCAGAACATTATAATAAAATCATTAAATGATGGTGAAACATATAATCGATGAAGAAACATCTGAACTATTAAAACCAATCAACACAAAACCTGCTCGCTTTCATCGACTTACCAAATCAAAGTGTAACGCAAACGGCTTCACTCAGGATTTGAACTTGGATAGCCAAATACATTTCCTACAATGATAATTGTTATGCAACGTCCGCCTCCGACAATTGATTTACAGTTCCTCACAAAAACATATTCGGGGCCGGTATTTTTGCTGCAGTAAACGGCTGACTGGATGAATCTATATTAAGTTTACATAAAGTCAGAATAAATCATTGATTTTTATTTTATATAATTTCATGCTAAGTAGATATATGAGTAACTTTTGGATGACTAAAAAGGTGGGGAAATATGACAGATGACCGATTTGTAAGTTTTGGTTTTAACTGTAATTGTTCAATAAAAATAAATATAAAGAAGATGATAGAACATTAGTCTTACTTTTGAATTTTGGATATATGCTATAAACATATTTGGATATATGCTATAAACATATTTGGATATATGCTATAAACATATTTGGATATATGCTATAAACATATTTCCTTTGTCAATTAGTCAGTTGTCTTTCAATTTCTTTTTAAATTATCAAAAAAATGACCATTCTTAAATGTCACTTTTGTCGGTCATTAATACGATTTCAAGTCACTTCCGTTTCCTATATAAGGGAATTAACTAAGAAATGATAATAAGAACCCTTCAATTTTTTTTTTAATTTACCAAGCTTTTTTTTTTTGCTTAGATGTAGCACAAGGCCGCATGAATGGGGCACCTAATGAGAATCGAACTCATTCGTGTAGGTTTGCTAGTCTAACATGCTAACCATTACACCACCTGGGTGCCCTAGGATCCTTCAATTTTTCCTGAATAGCAGCTTCAATGTCATCATGGACTGCTGTTATAAAGAAAACCGAACAATATACGACGATTGTTCAAAATATCCTAAGCCTCACCCAGATTACGTAATCAAAACGGATATTTTTATCTTCAAACTCGACAGAATTTGAATCAATCAAAAAATAAATACACCTCTTTTATACGAGGATCGTTCAAAATATCCTAAGCCTCACCCAGATCATTTTATTTCTCACTTTTGATATTTATTTATCACTTTTGATATTTTATTTATCCCTTATATATATATATAACCGGGAAATTGGCCCAGCGGTTAGAGTGTTCGCCAATGGCCCGGGAGACCTGGGTTCAATCCCAGGTCGAGTCATACCAAAGACTTTAAAAATGGTACTTGATACCACCTTGCTTAACACTCAGCATTATAAGGTACGGTTCAAGGGTAAAGTGGAGCAATCCTGGGAATGGAGTAGCGCCCTCCCCTACACCTTGGTGTATTAGCTATCGAAAAAGGAGCCTTCGGGTCACCCTCGACTATGGTCGCTAACTTTACTTTTACTTACTTTTTATTTATTTATGGCTTCGAACTGACGAAGAAAAGAAGCAGAAGATACCCCGCAACAACAATTACCGACGCCGACTACGCCGATGACATAGCGATACTGGCAAATACACCTGACCAAGCCGAAACACTTCTGCATAGTTTGGAACGAACAGCAGCAAGCATAGGCCTCCATGTTAATGCACATAAAACGGAATATATGTGCTATAACCAAACGGGGGACATCTCCACTCTAGAAGGAACCCCTCTTAAACTAGTAGACAAATTCACGTACCTAGGAAGCAGCGTCGAATCAACCGAAAAGGACATCGAAACGAGGTTAACGAAAGCATGGACAGCTATCAATAGGCTATCGACTATATGGAAATCAGACCTAACCGATAAAATGAAACGCAGTTTCTTCCAGGCAGTGGTCACATCGATACTGCTATATGGATGCACTACATGGACGCTAACAAAACGGCTGGAGAAGAAACTAGATGGCAATTACACAAGAATGCTGCGTGCAATCCTCAACAAGTCCTGGCGGCAACACCCAACAAGACACCAACTGTACGGCCACCTGCCCCCTATCACGAAAACTATTCAAGTTAGGCGAACCAGACATGCAGGACATTGCTGGAGAAGCAGAGATGAACTCATAAGAGATGTACTCTTATGGATCCCCACACACGGCCGCGCAAAAGCAGGACGACCAGCACGAACGTACATTCAGCAGCTATGTGAGGATACAGGTTGTTGTCCTGAAGACCTACCTAGGGCGATGAACGATAGGGAGGAGTGGCGAAAGAGGGTCAGGGATATCCGTGCTGCCAGCACGAGATGATGATGATGATGATGATGATATATATATATATATATATATATATATATATATATTTATATTTATATATATATATATATATATATATATATATATATATATATATATATATATATATATATATATTCAATATCAAAAAATGGATTAGCAGAAAGTATCATAAATTTTTCATCAATTTAAAAGTTTAATTAAAAATTAAAAATCAAATTTGAAAATTCAAATAAATGAATTGAAATTTTTTTTTCAATTTCAAATGCATACGAAGTTGAAATTTGACCTTTGTTTTGTTTCCTTGTTTTTAATGCCAAAGAAATCAAATATCGTTGGGGTGAGTCCTCATGACGTAGTGGTTTAGGTGTTATATTATGACACTAAGTATGTGAGTTCAAACTCCGTTCGCGCTATTACGTTCACTTTCTGACTAATAGCTTTGGGAAAAGCATGAACCTCTTTATAAACCCATTTGTATCACTACTGTTCGTCTATAAGGAGGGGTTTGGCACTGAAGTTTGATATGTCATTAAATAAAGAAATCAAACGAAACCTAATCTTTTTAATAAGATAATGTGTCGAAAGTGTAAATTCTCGAACGTATTCGATAAATTTCAAATTGATTTTAAAAATCCAAAGAAAAAGAATTTCAAAGAATAAAGCTCAATTGAATAAATATTCATCTTTATCATTAGAGAATAATGATGTTAGTCTTTTAAAAGACTCTAAAATTTATTTCTAATGATTTATGAAAAAGAAACGGCCAACAACGATACGAATGTAATGATTATTTGATAATGGTGCGTTGAATGAATAAACTCAAGAATATTGGTTACTATTTGTAAGAGTAACGGGACGTGAAAGATCTTCGACGTAAACGGATATGTAGCTGCGAGCTCTCAACGGCGTTATGGTTGTGGTCAGAGAGGGGGGGGGAGAAAGAGAAAGAGAGAGCGTTTATATTGTCTCGAGTGGCCTCATCGCCCTGAAGAGACACGCGCAAGGCTGAAGTGGACACAAATGAGAATATGCCACAACGTTGGTCAGTCATGAGCAAACCTTGTTACCAGTCGGCTAATATTCTTTTCGATTGTGAGCCCGTCGAAAGAAGAAAAAAAGACTGGTTGCAGTGAAAGGTCAAGACAATCATGAAAGAGAAAAGAACTGCCAGGATAAACCGTTTGGCAATAAACATTATTATTGTTATTATTAGTATTATCATTCTCATTATTTTTATTGTTGTTGTTGTTACTATTATTATTATTATTATTATTATAACGAAGCTGGTCAAGGATACCCAAAATGGCAAAAGGAAGAAAAAGGCGCATGAAAAATCCCAAAAGCTTTATGACTGCCTCCTATAACCATCGGAATACAAAGTGGGGCTAAAATTATAATATTTAATAACGATTATAATATCATTAACTATCTTATTACTTTGTCTCCAGTTTGTAGAATTTAGCGAAGAAAAAATATTGAATCGAGTTTAACTTTAGCATTTTATCCCAGAAATCAAGTGCACTTACAAATGATTATATATATATATATATATACATGATAGTGCATAGGCGAGAAACTGAGTCACCAAACACCGTTGATTCTGTCTATGCTATCCTAAATATTATATATATATATATATATATATATAATTGTAAAAATATATATAATATAAAGATAAATATATATAAATATATACATATAAGAGGTGCATACGATAAGTTTCCAGACATTTTTCGTATGGGCACTTTTATTGATAGTACACACATGAAACACGAGTCCCCTTCGAAGTAATCTCCTTCGGCTGCAATGCACTTGTTCTACCGTTCCAACAACTTCTGGAAGGCCCCATGGAAATCCTCTTGTGTGAGCATATTAATGACCTTCGACACATCTCTTTCATCTCCTCAATTGTCTCATAACGACAGCCTCTGAGCTTAAGGAATAAGCAAAAGTCACAGGGAGCAAGGTCTGGACTATAGGGAGGATGACGAACTGTCTTGATGCTCATCTTGGTCAAAGAGTCTGTGACAAGGATGGAGTTGTGAACTGGTGCATTGTCCTGGTGGAAATGCCACTGACCCGATTTGAAGAGTACTGACCTCTTCTGACGGAATCTCTTCCTGAACTCCCTTAAAACCTCAACATAGTAACCCTAACCCTTTGGCCAATCAACTCTGGTGTATTGACTTTCTTTCTCTTCCCACACCTCTCATCATCCCTCGCAGACTCCGTGCCTTTCTTGCATCTCTTATGCCACTCAAAAACAGATGCTCGATTCATGCAAGATGGCCCAAAAGCAGTCTAAAGCATTCCATACGTTTCTGTGGCATTTTTTTCAAAGTTTAAAACACAATTTTATTGCATATCGTTCTTCTAAAGCGTCATATTGCATTTTTGAAATTCATCAGCTGTGACAATCAGGCTTTAGTAGGGTGTATTCCAATTACTGCTGTAGCTGTTCATTTGAACCTGAAATCATAAAAATTGGTCAGTCATCTCATAAGATGTATAGCAATAACATAATGAATTTTCAAGAGGCTACGACAATTTTAAATGCCCATTCGAAAAAAGTCAGGAAACTTATCGTATGCACCTCGTATATATATATATATATATATATATATATATATGTGTGTGTGTGTGTGTGTGTGAGGGGGGTGTATGTGATGTATATATATATATTCATGTAATATATATATATATATGGTCATCCACAGACAGTTTCGTTATATCATAACTCTTCAGTGTAGCTAGACCCCCCCAGGAATTCAAAGTAAAATTTGAAATGCAAAAGAAATTTAAAGAACAACATTTAATATGAAGAAAATGACACTAAAGCCAAATTTTGTATCTAACTGGGTAATGTTCTTAGAGGTCTTTAGTGTGTAAGTTCGGATACTGATTCCAAAAGATAATACAGACAACAAAGTTTTATAAAGGAATTTTATATAAAAAAAAAAACAAGATGCAATAACAAAATTCAGAAAGATGGAAAAGATAAAGCTTTGCAGATTTTAGTGTAATTTGCGGGACTTAACTGAGAGAGTTTCCGGAAAACAAAGTTCTTTGAATGTATTTTTTCTTTTTAGTTTCGTTGAAGAGTTTCAATTTTCCTTCAATTTTGAGTCTTCTGAAAAGTTGTCTTTCGGCAGAGTTCACATGTTGAATTTTATCTTTCTGTTGGTTTTAATTGAGTTGTTTTTAGTTTTCATTTAATCTTAATTGAGCCTTCTGTGAAGTTATCTTTGCAACAGAATTCTCGGGTTGAATTTTCTTTTAGTTCACTCAGGTGAATTTCAGAAGAGTCGTCTTTCGTATAATTTCTCAAGAAACTTCTTGCCTCTTAGAATAATTATTGGCTTTTCAAGAAGCGAGTGACCAACCTTTCTCGGGTTGAATTTTAATCTTTTTTTTTTTTTCAATTCAGGTGAATTTCAGTAGAGTTGACTTCCGTAGAATTTCAGAAAAATTGCCAATTAGAATACTTATCAGCAATTCAAGAAGTGAGTGACGAAACCTTTCTGCTGGCTATCTTTCTCCTGCCTTAACATTCCAGTTCCCATGTTCGTACAAAGATTTAGTGGTAGTTGTCGACAAATAGCGAGAAGTAGTTTTTTCGAGTCGTATTGTCAAGGATTACTTTGCCTTTTACACTCTGCCCAAAATAAGTGTCACACGTGGTTTGTTTGTTTCCATATTAAAAATAACTTTTTTATTATATATATATATATATATATATATATATATATACACAAATTTCGTTGAATATAATAGACATTTTCTGTCTACATATTTTCTTGTTGATCCTTTCATATTGCCGCCGAATACTATAAATTCAATACGGCAATATGAAAGGATCAACAAGAAAATATGTAGACAGAAAATGTCTATCATATTCAACGAAATTTGTATTAATAAAGAAATGCTGCCAATATATATATATATATATATATATATATATGTGTGTGTGTGTGTGTGTGTGTGTGTGTGTGTGTGTGTGTGTTTAGTTATGTAATGTATATATATATATATATATGTACAATTTTAAAAAAAACTTTCATTACACTTCCTCATGTTGCCTTCATTTCTAAAAGTTTTATGTATTGAAAAAATATAAAACACGTGATTCAGGTGTTTCACCAGACGATTGTATTTTTCAATCCATGAAACTTTTTAGCAACGAAACCGTTAAAACATTTTTAGAACGATTTGTTCATTCACCGCTTAATATTGACAAAAGTCAATATCATTTGGAGGCAGTCCAATCAAAATCTGCTTAGGACCCCGTGAAGGGTTTGTTGGGTTTGCTTAAAGGTACGATTCGTGTACGTCAGAAGGTGAGTGGTATGACCACCACCCATCCATCCACAGATTTGCTACTGTGTCGTATCAACCATAAGAAAATCAGATATTGACGTTTAGTGTTTCCAGTCTTTCTGCTTGTTGAATCAATGCATAGAATAATCCAGAGTGAACGTAGAAGACCAAACGTTAAGAAGGTTAAGTTCCTTTTTGACCTTCTCGTCTTTTTTTTCTTTTTTTTTTTTTTTTTTTTTTTCGTTTGTGATGATCATCAAGTCTCACAGACTGCTGTCTGAACATGCGCTTAACCTATAAGTGATAAAGAACAAATAAACAGGACGCATGTGAAGACGAGCAAGTAAAACTTAGAGTTTGCTATGAATAAAAGGGTTAAAAGAAAGAAAGAAAGAAAGAAAGAAAGAAAGAAAGAAAGAAAGATCCTAAGAAGGGTTTGTAAAAGATATAACCTTCAAGTAATTAAAGTAGGCTTATTTGATTTGATTTTAAAGTTAATGTTTTTGATATGATATTATTATAATCTCCCAAAATAAGCAATACTTTTACCTGTAAAAGTCTCTCTCTCTCTCTCTCTCTCTCTCTCTCTCTCTCTCTCTCTCTCTCTCTGCTTTTTTCAATCTCTCTCAGTCTGTTTCTTTCTTTCTCTCTCTCTCTCTCTCTCTCTCTCTCTCTCTCTCTCTCTCTCTCTCTCTCTCTCTCTCTTATATATATATAGAGAGAGAGACTCTGTTTGATGAATGCGTAAAGTATGAAACCTAGAGCCACAGATACAACCACGTAATATATATATATACATATACATATATATATATATGTGTGTGTGTGTGTGTGTGTATGTGCGTGTGTATGTGTGTGTGTGTGTGAAAAAAGTGGAAAAGTGGATAAACCAGGACACAGAGAACGGATACAAATTAAATTTCGTCTTTATTTCATCAAAGACTTCATCAGAATGTTGGTTATTTCCTAGCGTTTGGCATAAGTGGAAATAGATATTTGAAAAATGGGGAGGAGCAGAAAGGAGAAACAGAAAAGGAAAAGAAAAAAGAAGAGGAAAGTAAAATACAAATCTGAGTGTCGATGGAGCGTGGTGACGGCAGGGATTATTGGCTACGACTATGATACATTTTTAACATCTGGGTAGTGGGTAAGCAACAGGGCAACGGCTATAGCTAATGTCAATTAGTGATTCTGGCAAATACACCCAACCAAACCGAAACACTACTGCATAGTTTGGAACGAGCCGCCGCAGGCATTGGCCTACATGTCAATGCACACAGAACGGAATATAAGTGCTTTAATCAAACAGGCGATATTTCCACACTAGACGGAAGCTCTCTGAAACTGGTAGACAAGTTCACCTACCTAGGAAGCAGTGTCTCATCAACCAAAAAAGACATCGACATGCGGCTAACGAAGGCATGGACAACTATGGATAAGCTATCGATCATATGGAAGTCATACCTGACCGATAAAATGAAACGCAGTTTCTTCTAAGCGGCGGTCGTATCGATACTGCTATATGGATGCACTACTTGGACGCTAACAAAACGGCTGGAGAAGAAGCTAGACGGCAATTACACAAGAATGCTGCGAGCAATACTGAACAAGTCCTGGAGGCAACACTCCACAAAGCACCAACTATACGGCCACCTACCTCCCATCACGAAAACTATCCAGGTTAGACGAGCCAGACATGCAAGACACTGCTGGAGAAGCAGGAACGAGCTCATAAGGGATGTATTCCTATGGGCCCCACATATGGCCGAGCAAAAGCAGGACGGCTAGCTCGAACATACATTCAGCAGCTGTGTGAGGATACGGGATGTAGTCCTGAAGACTTGCCAGAAGCGATGAACGATAGGGAGAAATGGCGAGAGAGGGTCAGAGATATCCGTGCTGGCCGCAGGATATGATGATGATGATGAGTCTGCGTAGTCTGCTTCTTTTATAGTTTTTGCATGATATCGTCCCTTGTTTTTTTTTTTGGGGGGGGGGTAGTGTAAAGTCATTTTATGTCATGAGATCTATCAACGTTCGAAGAACGTAGTCTAGGCCGATTATAAGCAAATATGATGCTAATGTATCTCCTTGCAGAACTCCAGCAACAATGTCGAAGGAATCTGTGTTTCCATCAAGTGAGGGAACTATTATTTTCGTGTTTTTATCGAACATTATTATAACTGTAACAGTTTCTTTAGGGATACCATATGCTAGTAGTATTTGCTTCATTTTTCCCTTTGTGTATAGTGTCAAATACACTGGAGAATCTATGAACAATAGTATTGATTCGAGATTTTTGTATGTATTCCTTAGATGATTCAACGTATAGTCCGAATCTATGAAGTTGTGGATCGATTTCTCGGAAAGCGGTTCTGATTTTTCCTAAGAATTTCCTCAATTTCAGGTTTGATATGGTTACCAAGCAGAGCATTATGAATCTTATCAGCTATTGCAGTAAGAGTTATACTACTTTATTTTTTTATAATTTCGAGGTCATCTTTCTTGGAAAAGGAGAGGCTGCAGCCTTTTGTCCATTACTCTTCGGTATTTTGTTTATAGACAGCATTTCATAATCGAAAAAGTATGTCATCAAACTTCCTTGTCTTCCATACTTCTGGTAGTATTCGTCGAGGCCTGAAACTTTTCTGCTTTTGTTAGTACTACGTCAAGTTCTTCCTCCGTAAACTGTCCGAGCTTCATATCTAGTTGGCTATCAATAATTTTTTGATAGGTTTATCAGTGACTTTCGGGGAGTTTCCAGGCTGATTCTTGAAATGTTCTTTCTACTTCTGTATTCTTTCTTCTTGGCAGACAGCTTTTAGTTTTGCTCTCCGTGTACTCTTCCTTCCACTCACTTCATTTACAATCAATTATGCTATCCGTGATTGTCTATCTTCTACCGAGTTTCTGATTTTATTAATTAGGCCTTGAATGTAGTGTAGTTGTTCTTGTTGTATGCGTTAGTTCTTTCTGGGTTTTCTTAAGTCTCTAACCGGCTCATTGGCCTAGTGGGTAGAGTGTTCGCCAATGGTCCGGGAGACCGGGGTTCAATCCCTGGTCGGGTCATACCAAAGACTTTAAATAATGGTACTTAATACCTCTTTGCTTAACACTCTGCATTATAAGGTACGTACCAAGGGTAAAGTGGAGCAACCCTGGGAAACGAGTAACGCCCTCCCCTACACCTCGGTGTAGTAGCTATTGAAAAGGAAGTCTTCAGGTTGCCCTTGACTACAGTCGCCCACTTACTTAAGTCTCTGCCCATTGGCATTTGTTGTGGGGGGTTTTATTAAGTAAGGATGCTACTTCCATGTTATCTCGATTTTTCCTAACTACATGTGATTTCCATGGAACTCTACATTTGGCTCTTGGTTTGGTCGGAATGCACTCTGCTGCTGCTTCTATATGTGTGGTAACAAAGTTTTCAAATCCATCATTTGGAGTAAGTCATATGAAGAGTTTCAAACTTGTTTTTTTTACAGTTGCTGAATAATGATTTCTAATCTCACTATTGATAAGTGAGAAAAAATCATATCGTGAAGCTTTAACTGTTTGTTTATTTCTGCGTAGGCTCAGGAGAATATTTTTCCGAGAAGATTTTCTAATCGGAAGATACTCTTTCAAAAGAGGAGTATACTCAACAATTCAAAGAGCTATTTATCCACTTCTTCTTCATGACTATATAACCAAGCTGTGTTTTTTTATCATTATTTGGGTAAGTGTAGGTCCATAGTTTCCCCTTCCATTTTGGGGATTTACTATTTAGGCATGTCAGCCTGTTCTCGAGAGAAAAAATCTGCTAGATATTCCTCATATCTATTTGACGAGTTGTGTAAGCAGAATTTGTTATTTTCTTATTTCCAATTTGAGCATTCGTGTCTCCACCGAATACAACGTTGTGGTTGGTATTGTGTCGGATAAGGGTATGTAGCTCGTTGTAGAAGGTGGTGATGTCCTTTTTATCACTGACTTTGTTGGGACAGCAGTATGAGACAATTATTGTGCAGGGGTTGCAATTAAATGCAACACTACTCAGTCAAATTCTTCCTTTGCAATTTAATGATTTTAAGGCACGAGGACCGAAAATCATTTCTAAACCTTCTATGGAGGCATTGACGGAGATTTTCCATCCGTATGCCGAGACGAATATCCATCCTTTACTAGTATCATGATATTTTAGTTCTAGTTCGCTAGGGTAGTATCTATGCTCTTGTATGCGTATAGTCTCTATATTATGCTCGGCTGTAGACGCACCCTGTCAGCTCAGGAAACTGGTTTACTGTATTATAAATCCTAACGTTAAATGTAACAATATTAACAAAATTGTTGCATTTAAGTAATCTACATATTTTACACGTGTGTGTGTGTGTGTGTGTGTGTGTGTGTGTGTGTGTGTGTGTGTGTGTTTACGCCTTAAAATTTCAAAGTCTTAACTTAATATACTCGAAACTGTCCCCTTTTATTCTAATCAAAGTTTGTGGGGCTTAATCTTACATCCGTATATCAGATGTTACTTTTTCTTACTTTCTAGTTTCTTAGTGGGTTTTATTTATTTATTCATTTAGGGACGGGCTAATTATGTTTGCATTAAAGTTCGACCACATGGATCCCGAAAAGTTTTTTTTTTCTTAAGCATACTATTTTAGATATTAGAAAGATTAATTTTACTTCGATCATTTATCGAAAATATGCAGGAACAAGTATACACATATTTTTTACATATCAACAAATTAAACAAAAAATTATTATTATTATTATTAGTCTTTGTGAGTTTTTCACATCAGCGTGAGCTGATGGCTTTTCACTGGAGTTTGAGTGACAGCAAGTCTCTTCAAGTCTCTAGGACTCTTCTCAATATTCTGACCGATTTTAATAATGCAGTAGTTTGGATGGTCTCCACTCGTCCTCTTATTTCCAAGTCCTCCAGTCCCTGGTCAGCCGGGACAGTAAAGTCCACAATTTTGCAAGTTCTCTTTTTTTCTTTTTCTTTTTCTTTTTTCTTTCCTTTTTTTTTTTTTTCTTTCTTTCTTTCTTTTTTTTTTTTTTTTTTGCTTTGTTGATTTTATAAGGTCTGGTCGTCTGGCCGTGATTAAGGGATCTTTTTGGATGTCAAAATCTCAGAGAAGTATGTGTGTGTCATTCTCCAGGATGCTAATATATGTAAATAAAAAAATTCGACAAATGAAAATTTTTTTTTTAAATTAAGAAATGAACATTAGAATTCGAGACGCTTCTCAAACAGTTCAAGTAAACTAACTTTTTAAAAAAATGACAAATTAAAAGAAATATGTACTTTGATTAATATACGTACAGTCATTGATTATCTATTAAAAAAGTGTGAATTAAAAAATAAATTTAGCATCATTGAATTTCATATTTTAATGAATTTTAAAGACGTTGACAGCAACTGTTACAAGATAAATTCTCAGCAAATTTAAATGATCAAAAGAAAAAGCAAATGTACAAAGTCGAAGTTTACATAATATTAAAATATAAATAAATAAATAAAACACGGTGACTTGCACCAAATTGATAATTAAGTTAAATATAATAAAATTTTCATAAGATAAGGTTAATTAAGTTACATCTTTTTTTTAAATTAAGCAATTTATGTATCAATTTAAAAACGTAAATAAACAAATACTAATAATAAATTGGTAAAATTCATCAGTCAATTATATATATATAAAAATAGATTATATATATATATATATATATATATATATATATATATAATCTACTTGTATATATATATCTATATATCTATATATATATATGTACATAAAATATTTGTATATATATATATATATGTATACATACATAATCCATATATATATATATATAATCTATCTATCTATCTATATATATATATATATATATAATTTATTTATATATATATATACATAATTTATATATATACATACATGCATAATTCAGTCATATATAAATATATACTTTATATATATATATATATATATATATATATATATATATATATATATATATATATATATATATATATATAATCTATTTATATATATATATATATATATATATAATTTGTTTATATATATAAATACATACATATATATATATATATATAATTTATATATATATGACTAATTTATCTATACATATATACATAATTTATATCTACATATATACATAATTATATATACATATATACATAATTTATATCTACTCATATAATTTTTATACATATATATATATATATATAAAATCCATATATATGCATAATCTATATATATGTATTTATATATATACAATTTATATATATATATATCTATGTATACAAACACATAATTTATTCATATATATATACATAATTCTTTTATATATATATATATATATATATATATATATATATATATATGATTGATGAATAAAGAATATGATCCAAAAATAGATGAATAAATAGACAAATGAATGAATAAAAATCTTCACTTTAAACATGCTGTTCCTTTGGAGCTACGAAAAAGACGTCCGTTCATCTCGGTATTTGTCGTACGTCCCACTGACCGGACGAGTGTGTCACTAGGCCTTTTTATGGTCTAGGCACAGGGCCGTTGCTCAGACACGCCCAGCAGCTCTGAAAATGCTTTGGGTCCCGTCGGTATTCCCCAAAAAGGGGCGCCTCAGGCCCAAGGT
>OY757937.1:72592709-72770209 GCA_963585895.1 Sepioteuthis lessoniana
TTACAATAAGTGTTATATAGTCATCTTGTCTTCTTCCCTTCCTCTTTGGCTAGTGGTGGTTCTCTTCCTGTTCTTTACTTCTGGGAAGAATATGTCTTTTTTTTTTCATGTACACCTTTCCACATGCATAACTGACTTCATACGAAAGTTGGTATTTGGACCACAGATGGAAATGGATTGCCACTTTCTAAAATAGCTCTCTGCTAACTGATCTAAAATTAAAATATATCTTCTAACTTCGAGGATTTTAATTACATGACTTTACAATCCTTAAATAAGGACCTCGCTTTCACTGACCTTAAACTGTCAATTAAATTCAGTTGACCTCAGCTTGGTTAATTGTTAAAATAGGTTAATACTTTTCAAAATACTACACTTCATGTCAAATAAAAGATTCAGTCAATCTATTATTTAACATATGGCTAACATTGCTAGTTCATTTTTAATCTTTTTTTTTTCAATGTAAAATATGCGAGAAAATAAATAGTTACTAGCATTGTCAAATTATATAGAAAGTTACTCAGAAATTTGAAGCAGGAAGAAATTATTGTTTTGGCAACACAGTTTTATATTGGACTGGAACAAACAGCTACAACAAGTTTATATACATTTAGAGTTATAATATTTTTGATGTAATATCAATTATTTTATACTTTGATTTGTACAGTAAACCAAGAATGTAAATAAGATTTTTAACCTTGACTAAACCGGGTAAGACTCCCCTACTCCAAAAAAAAACGTGCGGGGGTGTCCTGGTTATGGCCATCAACTGCATCTGATGGTGAGGCTCCTGTTGATCCTGGCGATCTGGGGAGGGTTGTGTACCCCTTTCATTGTCATTACTCCCAGGTCCACTGATCTAGTGTGGTAGTACTTGTTAGGGACTCATCCATGAGTCAAATAAATCTATTTAAAAATTATTTGTATTTGATAGGAATACTTAATTCCATATAACTGTAAATTATTTGTATTAACAATTCTGACTTGAAGTTTTGATTGTTTACTAAGGATTGTTATTAGTGACTTGAAACCATATAACTGTGTGCAAATTATTTGTATTTGATAGGAATACTTTATATATAACTGTAAATTATTTCTATGATGATTATTCAATAAATAAGAGGAAATTTTTTGAAAAAGCAAAATAAACTTTTTTTTTTTTCAGAATTTTATCTATGAATGTAAACTCTGCATTGTCTGGAATTGGTTTATTGAAAAAATTATTTTAATCTTTCAAAAATATTTGAGGTTAGTTAAAATGGCAGCTAATCAAACAGTGCTCTAGGCTTGAATAGAGGTCTGTCATGAAATTTTTGGTGGCTGAGAAATGCAAACCATATAAAATTTACAGAAGAATGTGTGATATGTATGGAGCAGCAGTCAATAAGGTCATGCTGATAATCTTCTGGGACATGAAAGGACCCATCCTTGTTGATTTCCTTGAAAAAGCTACAACTGCAAACACTTCTTCCTATTATGAACTCCTTTGGCAATATTCACCTTATTTATTGAATGACTCTTGATAGACAAAAAAAAATAGTTACTTGCAGCTACTATAGTTTAGTAAGGATTTTTAGTGTTAGTTACTTGAAGCCATATAACTGTGTGCAAACAAACAGCTATTATTAAATCAAAATAATTACTTAAAACTATGTAACTATTAGTATTAGATAGGAATACTTGAAACCATACAACTGTGTGCAAATTATTTGATTAGTTTGGGTTCTTTGCTTAATGACATATCAATGTTTGTGGATTATTAAATGCCAGTGCCATCTTTGTTGAACAGTAGTATAATTATTAGTATTAGGTTGGAATACTTGAAACCATACAACTGTGTACAAATTATTTGTATTAGATAGGAATACTTGATATCCTATAATTGTATGCAAAAATCTTAAGAAACAACTACATAAAAATATCTAAATATGAATGTACAATGAACTCAATTCCTTAGCCTCTAGGCATGAAATAACTCTAAACAAGTTGACATGCCATTAAAATCAATCAATCAATTTACTGTCAGGGTTTTTTTTTGTCTATCAATTTCATATCCCATTTTATTATGAAAAGAAAAATGTTATTGCTATGTTTTTTTCTTTTTTTTCTATGAATCTAATATCCCTAAAGTTATGATGATGATAATAATAATAATAATAATCTTAATTGAAAAACTAAATCACAGAAGCAATGTGCAGTTTTAAAGTAATGCTTTTTTGTTAAAATGAAAAAAAATCAGTGTTTAATGAATAATTACAAACATTAAAACAATCTTTTTGTAACCGAGTTAATTTCACTTGGAATTAACATAGTAAATTAGTTAGCTTAGCTTAGTTTGGCACAGGGCCAGAATTATGGGGCTCCCAGGGAGAATCAAATTCATTAACAATAGTTTGTTCATCAAGTTTGTTAACCATTCAAGTTAGAGAATTGTAACCAAATGTTTATGTCATTTTACTGCTTATCTGTACTGGAAGCAGCACTCCACAAACCAGCAGTTGTACTGCCACTTTACATCCCATCACACAAACCATCCGAGAAAGAACAAAACATGCTGAACACTGATGGAGAAGTAAAGATGAACTCATAAGTGATGTTCTCCTATGGACTCCTACACATGGACACACCACTGTTGGCTGACCAGCTAAGACCTATGTACATCAGCTTTGCATGGACACTGGATGCCGTCTTGAGGACTAACCAAAAGTGATGACTGATAAGAACAGATGGCAAGGGAGAGTCAAGGGAATCCATATTGTTGGCATGCCATGATGATGAAACTCTGCTTAGTCTGGAACATGAACCTCATGTTGATTACGACTTCCTGCTTCTAAATGGTCACCCACCTGACTATTAAACAGACTTATCATTGCTTAATTAAGTAAGCTGGTAGGAACCAGTGTTTTCAGCATGACTTCTCTCTATCTCGATGTTGAAGGTTCAAATCATGGTAGAATTCACTTAATTTAAACCATCTGATGATGAAACTCCAGTCCTGTAAGTTTGAGAAATGTGGAGTACCCCCTTTATTGACATAAAGTAGTGGTACCTGTGAGGGTCCTATCTATGGGTCAAATAGAACTTGGTAATCATTTACTATTCTTGAAACCCTTTAACAAATGATTAATATTAAATTGGATTATTTGTATAACATAGAAATGCTTGAAACTATTTAACTGTGTGCAAACAATAAATAGCAATACTTGAAACCATTTAACTGTGTGCAAATAAATGAACTCTGGCTATTTTAAAAAATGTTACCTACAAACTATTCACTTAAAAGTTTTGCATGTATAAACAGGATTTGGCATTAAATAACCTTCAGGAATTGATATGTCATTAAATCAAATAATGTAACCTTGAGTTATACAAGTGCAAATTGACTAGTTTGTTTGCAGCATTAAAAAAAGGTCAGTTGGATAATTAAGGATTTTGAGAACATCAAATATAAATATTAATAGTTTTTAACTTACCTATTATTTTTGCAGGATATGTATGGAATGACGGACAAAGGAAATTACAAGAAGCAATTTCATTCCAACTTAAGCCTGGCTGTCCAAAGAGGCCAAATCAGCCCATTCGAATATCATATGTACAAATCCCAAATGTCTGAATCACAGGTAACTGGGGTTGATGATGGAGTTTCCTGTACAAAAGGTAAGCAGCTTAAAGTAGCTTGTACAAAGTGTTGGGGCTAAATTTGATAGTTTGCATAAAAGGAAAAGAAAACAATATCCCATCCAAAAAATTGAAAAATATCAAGTAGATCTGGAAGATCACAGTTTATTCAAAGTAGCCGCTTTCAGTTTTCACCATGGCTCTGGAAGCTGGTGCATGTGTTACTCACTGTCCCTGGGAAAATCTTCAAACTCCTTGATCTTGGCTACAAGCTTGGCTTAGGTGTTGCAGGCAGAGTATTTGGTATCTTTCTCAACTGCACCCACATGTAATAATCCATAGGATTACAATCATGGAAATTAGGATGCCAGAAATTGGGGTTGGTGAAGTCATAGAAATTCAACCTTTTCTAACTCTTTCTGGAAATATGGCATAAAACTGACTTGTACTACCACACAAATGGCCTTCTAGCAGTAATCCTCTTTAGCTAGGGTTTATCTACAATTTCCAGCATCTTCATATAGTTGCCTGAATTGAGCTAAGGCCATGTTCAAAGATGTGGGATGGCATAGCGTCTTCCTTACTAGAGACACATCCAAAGACCATCACAGTTTAGAACATGGTTTTTATGATATGTGAGACATCACATGAATTGTAGACAAAGCACCTGCTGTTCTGTATGTCCTGAAACTGGTCTTGGCAGAATTTTTTCCATTTGAGAAGAACCAAATCGTCTCCAGTTCAGCAGAATTCCTCAGCTTATTTAGTAGCTTCTTTGCTTTTGTCAAGCAGTTCACCTTGACATTGCCTATCAAAATTTGCACCTTGCACCTTTTACGCAAATGGTAGCAAAAGTCTTCATTCAGAGCCAGCATCATGATGGTGACTCCAACACCCATCCATTTTATTAAAGCCTGGGTTCCTTTGCTTCGATGTTCTATCACTTTCTCCTGCAGTTGGATAAGTTCCAGCATGTGGGTGCAGTCAGAACACCTGCTGTATCCCTTTCTGCTGGCCATGACTTTGTCATCTCCATTGTAGCTGTTCATGTGATGTCTTACAGCCTTTACATTATTCACAGAGCGTTGAACAGCCGTTATAATGTTGGTATTTTGATATCTGGTTGACCTGGGAGTGATGGTAATGAAGAGGTACTCCATATTCTCCAAAGTTCCAGCATTACTGGAGCCTCACCATCAGATTGTTTAGTGTAATATCTAGAACACTTGATGGAGGAGTCTTACCCCTCTGCAGAGATGCAGTGAGGGAATTCTGCAGCCCCAGCCAACTGGACCTCTGTGTGTGTGTGTGTGTGTGTGTGTGTGTGTGTGTGTGTGTGTGTATATATATATATATATATATATATATATATATATATATATATATGTGTGTGTGTGTGTATGTATGTATATATGTATGTATAACATTTTTCTACATCATTTTCTCTGAATTGTCCATCTGTGTCTTGAACTTTTCTGATTAGCAGAAATAAAAAATTTGTTATGTTAAACTATAATTATTCAGTGTTGAACACAGAATTTTCTGGTGACATATTAGAAATAGAATTTTCCTCTATCTTAAACTTGAAAAATAATATTTATGCCTAAGATTAATTTTGAACTATTTTCCAATTGCAAAATTACTTACATTAATATACAGGGTGTTTAAAAAAATTTGATATCATTTGAAATGTAGTGTTTCAAAATAATTGATATCATTTCATAATCTAATACCTTGACCAATTCTTGTTCAAATGATCTCAAATTTTAACAGCACAGAAAAAACAACTAAAAGTTCTATGTTCAAATGTCTTTTCTTTTCCAGTGAATTACATATTTATACCTGAAAAGAAAAAATATGAAATATTAAACATAGAATTTTGAGCTGTTTCTATACATGCTGTTAAAATCTAAGATCATTTGAACTAGAATTAGTGAACTTATTAAATTACCAATGATATTAATATTTCTGAAACGCCCTGTCTTTAAATGTCTATTTATTTCTAAAGGCTAAATCCTTAAATTTTTATTTTTTTAAACAGGTATCATTTCTTCTTTAAGAAAATATTACCAGCAACAAAGCAAGAGCAAGGATGTGTGGTTGTGTTCTGATCTTGACCATTATAGTGGTTCTTTTGGAGATACTGGATGGGGATGTGGCTACCGAAATCTCCAAATGATGCTCTCTGCTTTGGCTAAGGAACCAAAGTACCAAAGTTTCTTGTATGGTGATTACAAAGGTAATTTGAAAAAAACTTCACTTTGTTATTTATTGATTATCTTATAGATCAACCAGAGAATGTAAAAAAAATTTCTTAATTTTGTTTTCAGTTAAAAAAAAAACCCAACAAACAATTTTAATAAACCACTTAATTGTATTTTCTTTATTCCCTTCTAAAATTCTTCAGAGGGTTGCTTTGCATGGTATAATGATTATTGAGATAAAATAGCTATTTCTTGTGAGTTTGATTCTCACTGGGAGCCTCACACTTCAGGCTTTGTGCCAAGCTAAGCTTAGTAAATGAGTATTTCTAATTATAATCAAGCTATCAATTATTAGTAATGAGTTTGAATCTCACTGAGTGCCCGATACTTCTGGCCTAGTAAAACTAAACTTTGTAAATGATTTCAAAATATTTGTAAGATTGATTTAAAAAAAAAAAAAAAATCAATTGTAAGATTGATAAAAAAAAAATCTCAATAACTTCTTTGTAAGATTGATAAAAAGAATAACACCTTTGTAAGACTGATTAAAATAACTCTTGTAAGGTTGATAAAAAAACTCCTTTGTAGTAATTTATACTAAGCTTTTTGCTTAGATGTGGCACAAGGTCGAATGAATGAGGCACCCAATGAGACTCACTTTTGCAGGTTTGCTAGTCAAGCTTGCAAACCGTTACACTATCTGAGGTGCCCAAAAAACCCATTTGTAAGATTAATAAAAAAATGACTCATTTGTATATATATATATAAAAGATAAAAAATTCTCAATTATAAGATTGATTTAAAAAAAAAAATGACTCGTTTGTCAAATTGATTAAGAAAAATAAAGTATCTGATTTTTTTAGGTTATTTAACCATATTCAAATTTTCAAATAAACTTACCGAAGTCAGATCAATGATGAAGATCTGGATCAAAACTAATTAAAGTATGGTTACAGTAAAATGATTCTTTAGTACCAATATTGTGTGTTATTCCTATGAGTAATCAGTTTGCAGAATTTGTTAAGGGAAACAACATGCAAAAAAAAAAACTGACTTGTATGAAATTAACAGACATATGTAAAAAAAAAAATCATTTCTAATTTAATTTTTCTAAACAATCTCTATTTTGACATCTTTATCTATTAAAATTTTATTGTATACAAACTGGAATTGTTACTATAAAAGATAAATCCATATAACTGAAAAGAAATTTACTAATTATTTTTCTGTGAAAATCTTTTGAGTTTTGTAGGAATAGTTTTTAATTTAAGAGTCTTGATTTTAAATATTTTAGTTTCTTTTCATGATAGTCCTAACTAAGCAACAATGTTATGTACGTAATTACATCTGTACCTTATAGATCTACTTATAAACTTAATTATTAATGTTTAAGATGGTGACTTTCACTTACCTGAAGTAAATGGATGCACTGCTTCATATGTCGTTCATATAAATGGCCATTTGTAATATGCATTTACACATTCAAATCCGTAATATTATAATCACTTATGAATATACATAAGTTATTGTGTACATAAAAGACTCATCCAAAGTAACAGAGATGAATTTGGAAACATCAATTTGTTGAATGAAAACAAGTGTGACATTTGGTTGGTGCATATAGAGTGAAAGTTTGAGTGAGAAAAGGAAAACGAGTATCATCTGACTTTGTCAGTGAAAGAAAAAATAGAAAGCAAACTCTCTTTTGGAAGGTGCTGTTTTGACAACAGTCAAAAGAACATGTCTAACATCAAGAGAAGTAACAAGCCTTTTGACATTGTCTGCTACGACGTAACAAGCCTTTTGGCATTGTCTGCTACGACGTAACAAGCCTTTTGGCATTGTCTGCTACGACGTAACAAGCCTTTTGGCATTGTCTGCTACGACGTAACAAGCCTTTTGGCATTGTCTGCTACGACATAACAAGCCTTTTGGCATTTTTTCCTACATTTAATAAAAAAAACAGCAATTGTGTTCTTATTAAAAGTCTGGCAAGTCTTGGTTCTGAAACTTTCTATAAATTCTTATCTCTGTTTAATCTGCAAACTTTATTAATACTGTTAATTTGTAGTTTAGTATTTTTTAATAAAAACTAACAGTAAATACTACCTTTTATTTGTATGTTAAAACAAACTTAGTAAATTTTGTTGATATTATGTAAATGCTATCTTTCATATCTTATGTGTCCCACTTTTGAATATTACCCATATCAACCCCCTTTATGTAGGTTATGAACAATGGCATATATATGGTATGGCAGGGCAAGGTATATACCCTTGGTGCCACTTAAAGATACTAGCAGTAGAGCCATTTCTCTGCTTCAACTAGGGATGTAGTTTAGAATTTTGTTCCAAATCTGTAAAATTTAACCATCTTTATTTCAGAGTTTTAAAACATTAAAAAAATTAACTTGTATTTTTTAACTGATTTTATGATAAAGTTATTTAAAAAAATGTGTTTCATTGTTAAGATAGAGATGCAAATCCAGTGTTTGTCATAGGTGCTATTTTTTGTAGATATGCCACTGGTTAAAAAGAAAAACAGTATTAAACTGTGTTGATTATTGTTCATATAATTGTGTTTGCAGTTAAAAATGGACGTGTGGCTTCCATTAAGAAACTCCAGCAGTTGATAGAACATGCATGGCAGATCGGTTTTGACAGACAAGGAGCTGAGCAACTTGGATGGAAACTGGTTGATACAAAAAAATGGATTGGAGCCACAGAAATTGTTGCTTTATTGTCATCTTTGAAACTTAAGTGAGTCAAAAAAATTTCTACAGTTTATTATTACACTTTATGTGGTAAATTGAACTCTTTATGAAAAACTTTAAAAAGGTTTGGAATTTTCAAAAACTATTTTATATGGTTGAAAAAAATTTGATTTAGTTGACTCAGTGAACACAAAGTGATGGTCAAGTTTAGCATTATGCTTACTGGCTACAAACTTAGAATATCTAGAAATTTTGCAAAATTAATCTGCTGAAACATTCTCTGGGATCCTATTAATAATTTCAGGAAATTTGGTAACCATAATTCTAGCCATTTTTGAATTAGGAGATTCTAGAAAAAATAACTTTTGGTGAGTTAATATTATTTTAAAAAAACCTGATTATGTATGAGGATGTTCTAAAAATTCCTATCCCATCATTAAATGACCTTTTTTTTTTTTTTTTTTTACTGAATATTTTGGGGAAAAATTAAAGGAAGTTAAGAAAATGTCATACAAGGAAAAGCTACAAAAAAACTTTTCAAAATGGTAACTTTAAAAAAGGTTGATAATGAATACATTCTATGGGTTAATTTGTTTGTGGTGACAACAAAATCTAACGGGAGAATTTGGGTATGTTTCTATCTGCATAACTTAAATTGTGTGTTATCGTCTGAATTTTTGAGATGAAAAGAAATAATTACTTGAAACCATTTCATTATTAGTATTAGATAAGAATACTTGAAACTATTATTTGTATTCAATAGAACCATGTGCAAAAAAAAACTCTTTAGACAAAAATTTCTTTTTGTTTTTGTGATTATAGATGTCGCATGGTGGATGTTCGTTCTCCGTCTGGTCAGCAACAAACTCATCCAAAAATGTTTCAATGGATCAGGGATTATTTCAAGAGGAAGGATCGTCATGAATTTCGCTCACCATTGTATCTTCAACACCAAGGTTTGTTATTTTCTACTTTTATTTCAAACTATTTCCAGGACATCTTGAAACTGAAGGTAATCACTTTTTTATCAGAAACTAAACAAGAATTTAAATTTTGTTGACTTATGTTAATGTTTTTGGTATTTATTATATCATTTTTTAGTTTATTTGTGTTGTTAGTGTCTTAATTACTAACAGTATCTAAAATGATAATTAGGAAGAGTCTGTTAGTCTGTCCTCTATAAAAAGCCAAATGGTTTGATGTGGATTTACTAAATTTGGTATATGTATTTATTGACCTGGTTAAAACACCCGCCTGGCAAATTGGTTGGCTAAAGCATTAACCAATCAAATGCTTGGAAACCAGGGTCTACTCTGTCAAGTCTCTTTAAAAAGCAAGTGGAATGTAGTGTTTTTAATTTTGGGGTGACGGATCGGGTGTGATCAACCTGTGTGGGGTCCAGCTGGTGAGGGGGGATATTATGTTGAAAGATCTGAAACCCCCCAAGACCCAGCTAAAGACATAACTGATGACATTACCCAGCGTATTTCTTACATTAGGACTTGGAGAAGGTTTCAACAAGAAATAATTTCTTGTTCCAAATGAAGGAAAGAAGTCTCTCCTTCAGGATAGGTCTCTAAAAATAGATAATAATCAGTGAGAAGCCATTTTAGTAAAAGAAATAACTAATTTTACAGAATTACAATTTCCAAACTTCAATAGAAAAAAACTGATAAATTATTTGTATTAATAAAATATTCATATTTAATTAAAAATCATTAATTAGTTTTATGGGTAATTTTCCGAGCTCAAGAAATAAAACAATTGCATAGCTCTGGTGCTTCCACTGGGGAGAGAACTTTTACTTTTGTGTTTCTATATAGCATCATTATGGCTACGACGGTTTCTTTGGGTAGGTTGTCGGTGAGTAATATTTGCTCCATCTTTCCTCTGTGTATGGAGTCAAAAGCCTTAACATGTTTAGATCTATTAATCTTTTAATATTTTGTGAAAATCAGAAGAAAGGGATTGTCAGTGGTCAGGATTTAAGGTAAGTTTTACAAACAAAATAGGTATAATGAATGTTAATACATTTGTCCCAGAATAGTTGTTACATTTAGTGTATGAATTCTACATACAAATATAACAAGTATTATAGGACAGAGTAAATAATATTGAAGTAGTTCCTGTTGAATCTGATTTTCATTTCTCTTTCTTTTTTTATGCAAGGCCATAGTCGTACTGTCATCGGTGTTGAGGAATCTCACCAGAACGGCAACATAACTTTGTTAGTATTTGATCCTGCCTGTAGTAAAGCTCACATGGATAAACTAAAAGATAGGCCAACAGCTGTTTTGGCTCAGCCTCTTCGCAAGTACCTAAGCAGCATGACAAAGGATCAGTACCAAATTGTTGCTGTTGTGGGCATCCTTACAGAAAGCGAGTGGAATGTAAGTTTCTAAATTTCTTTTTCTTCTTAAATTTTCCACTTTGCTCTGTTACAGATTTATTGGTATCCTTCTACATGTGCAAGTGTTTAAGTTCACCAGTAAAAAAATTTCTTTTTTTTTTTTTCTTTTTGTGATTTGAACTAATAAGAGCCTCAATCTTATCTTTTTCTTTTTTTTTTTTTTAATTTTTTTTTTTTTAATTTTTTTAAAAAAAATTTTTTTTTTTTTTAAATAATCATTTTACATTTTATAGGGAAGGGGGGCACTTTTACATTCTAATTAAATGTAAAATGATCACCTGTTTTTGGAACTAGTATTAAAAATAGGACTCCTCTCCCCCACAAGGAAAAAAAAACAAAAAACAAAACAATTTTAACCTGTCTGGTCACGTCTTTTCCAATGCTGTTCCAGAAGTGGGTGATCATTCTACATTGAATTAAAATGTGAAAGTGAACCCTTCTAAATTTTTTTGTTTTTCAGGACCAAAAAATTCCAGTGGGTTTGAGTGTTTAACTCAAAAAAAAAAAAAAAAAAAAAATTAATAGAAAATTTTTTTCCTAATGAACTTGAACATGTGCACATATAGAATATTACTGATTTATTTCCAAAAAACTAAATGTAACATTTCTTTTTTTAACATGAAACTGTTAATTCTGTAAATTATAAGCTTTACTGTTTTAAGTGGGTATATATAAGATGCCAGTGCTCCTTATATATATGTGTGTGTGTGTGTGTATATATATGAGAGAGAGAGAGAGAGATGAAGAAAGTGAAGAGACAAATAGGAATATTTTTAGTTATTTGTTTTTTAATTGTTCTCAACGAGTTTCAACTCATGAAAAAAAGTTTTTTAGAAAGTTTAAAAAATTTTTTTTTTTCTGAGTTGATATCAACTTGGGGAAAAAAAAATGAATTGGTGATGTAGAATATCTGTGTTGAATGAAAATTATTTTTTCTTCCCCAAATGTTTTGAACTGATCATTTTATGATCTCTGCTATCATGTGAACACCTGGCGGTGAGATCTACACTTGGAAGAAATTTATGAAGCATATGTTTAATGTTTTAAGATTTGTGGCAGTAATAAAAACGACTCGGTTTTTTTCACTGTCTTTTTTTTTTTTTTTTTTTTTTTGTCCAATATCTTTCTAACATTTTATAACAAAAATTTGTATTTTCAGGCAAGCAAGATATTGAAATCTGAAAAATTAACTTGATGTTACCAGCCAAGCACATTTGTTCCTGTCATGCTGTTTTTTAAAATTGTTTTGCCGTCATATACACTCCCCCACCACTTGCCTGTTTATTCCTTCCCCATTTCTACTACACTTGTGTCATGGTGGTTGGTCTGTGTTCACACTTTTATCAAATGAAAAGAAATTGGCAAAGATTTCAGCTCATTGCTCATTCCATACATTGTGCTATTTATTCTGTGATAAATTTGCAATATTTCCAGATTTATCTTTATCAACTTTGAGAAATAAACTTGTTTATTGTATTACATGAATAAAATTTTATTCTCTAAAAAATAGTTAGCTTTTCTTTTATTTGATTTCTACTCTGTTATGATGACTTAGAACTCTAAAAGGAGGTTCCTGGGTCTATGGCATTAAACTGTATCTGATGGTAAAGCTCCAGTTTTGAGGAGTGTGAAGTATATCTTCATTGCCATTACTCTCAGGTCCACTCTGACCTGGAGTGGTAATACCTGTTAGGGTCCCATCTATAGGTCAAATAGATTTGTTTGAAATTATTAGTATTAAATACCAAATAACTGTAAATTATTTGTATTAAGAATGGTTACTTGAAGCGAAGAATTATTATTATTAGTTACTTGAAATCATACAGCTGTGTGCAAATTATTTGTATTAGATAGGAATACTTGATATCCTATAATTGTGAGAAAATTATTTGTATTAGATAGGAATACTTGATGTCATATAACTGTGTGTAAATTATTTGTATTAGATAAAAATACTTTGTCATATAACCATATGCAAAACAAAATTCCCTAAGAAACAACTATACAAAAGATATAAATATGAACATATAGTGAATATGATTCTTTAACCATTAGGCATAAAATAACCCTAGATGGGTCACCATGCCATTAAAATCAATTATTTGATTTGATGATTGGGTGGTAGTGGTAGTGGTAAATATAATATTGGAAAATAAAATCAAAACATTTTGAATTTTTAAAAAATTTTCTCAAGATTAAACATACAGGTAATGTTGAAGAAAACAGAATTAGTGAACTGAGTTCAAATCCTGGCCAAGACTGTTTGCATTTTACTTTGCACCTTGGGAAAGGCATGAATCTATCTGTTCCCCAGAAAAGGAAAACTCAAAATTCAAACCAGTTTTACACTGTTTAAAAATTGACCTTGTTTGGAACGTTTGAGTAAAATACATGTAATATATGTTGGATTACAGAAATTGATCTCATATACAGATCAATATGTGCCAAGGTTCCTAAATAAGGGGTGTATCAACAGTACTTAGGTCCCCATATTACTAAATTGTATATCTTCCTTGAGCATTAATACAGACCTGTATTCTCACCGGTTTTGTTCAATTATGTTATTGATTGGATCACCTCCCATGCACTTGTGAGTTTCCCTGGTGTCATGGTGGGACAATATTTTGCACTGTCAGATTTGGACTATGCTGCCAATAAAGCAATTCTGAGTGAAAGGTTTGTGGACATCCAGTCAGCAATTGAGATGTAGCTTTGTTTCAGAACTCAGCATGCAGGGTTCATACTTGCTGAAAAGCAACCGATTGTCCTTAACCAAAAAATTCTTGAAGAGGTTAATCATTTCAAGCACCTAGGATTTGTAGTCATCATAACAAGCTAAGGAGAAGAAGATACAAATAGTTGCATTGGTAACACTTGACTCACCTTCTATTGTCTATGCTCTTGGCTGTGGTGTAAATAAGAAATCAAACTAGCCACTAAAATTAGGATATACCAAGCTCTTGTTTGATCCATCCTCTTTTATGGCTGCAAAACATAGTCATGGGGACTTTATCATTATATACACCGTATCCTTTGTGTTTACTGCCAACAACTCATTTTGAACTCCGCAATCTGTACATGATGCAAAATCTCTCTCTAGCAGGTTCTTCTCATGAGGCATCTTTGGCTTAGTCATACTCTGTCTTGACGGCTAGTCATCTTCATCCATTAATCCACTCCCCTGTTGGGGAGACTCTTTCAATGGATTCTTCCACCGGAGGAAGTGTTGTGGTGGCCAAATGAAAACATTGCTCAGAACAATAAAGCAAGATGGGGAATTGATCTTGGGTCTGAGAGTGTATTGAGTTTGCCATTTGAATCACAAGTGGCTGGTACTTATTTCATCAATAGCCTCAAACCATTGCGTTTGGTCAGCTTTCATTCATATTGCAGTAAATTTGTTTTGTTGAGCTGGCTAAAACACCCTGGGGTGAATGCTTTCACATATACACACATATGCATGTGCTAGTACAGATGGTAAGGTCACTCCTTGTTTAAAACATGATTTATTTGCATTCTTATAGAGCCTCATTGGCCTAGTGGGTAGAGTGTTTGCCAATGGTCCGGGAGACCTGGGGTTCAATCTTGGGTCGCGTCATACCAAAGACTTTAAAAATGGTACTTGATACCTCCTTGCTTAACACTCAGCAATATAAGGTATGTATCAAGGGTAAAGTGAAGCATTCTCTGGAAAGGAGTAGTACCCTCTCCTATACCATGGTGTAGTAGCTATTGAAAAGGGAGCCTTCAGGTCGCCTTCGACTACAGTCGCCAACTTTACTCTTTTTTATAGAGGCTCATATCTCTTGTTGGTTGTACCAGACTTCGCAGCTTGGGAAGATGTATTTGTAAGAAGCACTAGATTGTCTGCATATGTTATGGTTTCTGTGGGATATCGTTTTCTTTTTGACTGTTTTAATGTGGAACCATTTTCTTTTATTAGATCTATTGGCATTCATAGTATGTAATCTAGTTTGATTATAAATATAATGTATGTCCTTGAAAACACCAGCAACTATGTCAAAGTTAGTGTCACCATTGGGAGAACAAACCATTGCTTTTGTGTTTGTAAAGTCTCATTATAGCATTAACAGTTTCTTTGAAGAGACCATATGTTAGTAATATTCACTCCATATTTCCTCTGCAGCCCAGTCAGCTGGGGCAGTTGAATAAACTGACTGCTGAGTGGTAACACCCACCTCCCAATGAGTGTCCTGGATACTTTCCATCAAATGGTAAGGCTTCAGTTTTGGAACTTTGTGTAATGTGGAGTACTCTTTGATTGCCATTACTCTCAGCTCCACTCTGACCTGGAGTGGTAGTATCTGTTTGAGTCCAATCTATGGGTCAAATAGAACTGTTTAACCATTTAACTGTGTGCAAACAAATGACTGTTGAATTGTTAGTGTTACATAGCAATACTTGAAACCATTAAACTGTGTGCAAAAAAAGAACTATGGCTTGTTTAAAGTGTTACTTACGAATTATTCATTTACAAATCTTATATATTTAATATATACATAAATAAACAGGATTTGGCATTAAATAACCTGCAAGGGTTGATATGTCATAAAACCCAATCAAATAGCTTAAGCTTATCTGTGCCAATGAAAGAATAATGTTGAATATAATTAATAGCGTTTGATAGTAATACTTGAAACCATTTAACTGTAAACAAACAATAAATAGCAATCCTGGAAACCATTTCTGTGCAAACAAATGACCTCTGGCTTTGTTAAAAATGTTCATTTACAAATCATATAATTTATATATATATATATATATATATATATATGTATAAACAGGATTTGGCATTAAATAACCTACAAGGATTGATATGCCATAAAACCCAATCAACCATCTTTCCTCTATGAATGGAATTAAATGGTGAGGAGAAATCTACAAACAATCAGATAAGTGTTGTCTCAAGATTTTTTGCATGTACTCCTTCAATGATTCAACAGATAGAATCTGAAGTTATGGATCAATTACTCTGAAGGTAATTTTGATTTTTCCTAAGAATTTTCTCAACTCCAGATCAGATACAATTAAGAAGCTGGACATTATAAACCTGAGCATGTATGGTAGTAACAGTTATGTTGCTGTAGTAATCAGTGATTCCAAGGTCGCCTTTCTTGATAAAGAGAACAATGCAACCTTTCATTCATTTTTATATTGTGCTTTGTTTATACCCAGCATTGCATAATCAAAGAAGCATGTTGTCAAGTTTTCTTTTCTTCCACACTTCAGGAGGTAATTTCATCAAGACCTCCAGCTTTTCTGCTTTTAATTGTTTTCAGTAGTGCATCAAGTTCTTCCTCTATAAACTGTCCAAGTTTAATGTCTAGTTGGCTATTAATAATTTTTTCATAGGTTTATCAGTGATTTCTGGAGGGTTTCTAAGCAGATTCTTGAAATGTTCTTTCCACTTTTGAAGTCTTTCTTTTAGGCTGGCAACTTTTAGTTTTGATCTTGAGGTACTTTTTCTTTTGATCACTTCATTTATTGTCTGCTATGCTAATCGTCATTGTCTATCTTTTCTGAATTTCTGATTTTATTGATTTGTCCCAGAATGTATTTCTTTTTACTATGTTTTAGTTAGTTCTCTCTAGGCTTTAAATTTCTAGGCATTGTCATCTGTAGAGTTTCTATTATTAGGTAAGGATGCTTTTTTCATATTATCTCATTTTTCCTAACTACTATAGACTCCTAGGGAACTCTATATTTAGTTTTTGGTTTGGTTGGTATGCTCTCTGCTGCAGCTTCTATAAAGGCAGTAATAAAATTTTCATATTCTTTATTCAGAGTATATTTTTTAGATTTTTCCTGAAGAGTATCAATCTTGTTTCTTACAGATAGCATATATTAATTACTTACCTCACTGTTGGCAAGTGAGGACTGGTCTTATTGTGAATTATTACTTGTTTGTTTCTTATTTTTGCAGAGACGATTCTGTGATCAGAAGATACTCATTCTAAATTGGAGCATGCCTTACAGTTCAAAGTTTGTTTATTAATATACACTACTAGTCCAAAGTATTTGGCCACTCTCAAAAAATTTTTAGTTCTTATCCTAAAAGTGTTATTTTGAAGGAAACTAGTTTAGCACCACAATGTTTTTATTTACTTTATGAAATGCAAGACTTCCTCAGTAACCATGACCTTAGTATAACCAGATAACTTTTGAAAAATTGATTTGAAGGTGTTTTTCTTTTTTAATACTGAATATGAATAAAATATTTTCCAAAAGCTACACATGTCATCTCTTGAATTTGCATTAGACTATATTGTGTTGAATTACTGCTTGCTAGATATGACCTGTTTTACCGATACAGAGGAAAATTTCATCTGGGTCACCAGCTTGCATGAAAGACTGACGGCTCCAAACATTACTGCACAACTGAACCAATATCATGAAAAAATGACTCAACATCCTCTGTGAAGAGAAGACTGTGAAGCTAGCCTATATGACAGAATTGCTGTCAAGAAACCAAAAAAAATGTCAAAAGGCTCCAGTGGGCCAAGGCGCTCAAAGACCGAATAATAGAAGAGTGAAATAAAGTCATTTGGACTGACAAATCAAATGTCGAAATCTTTGGGGTCAAATAGGAGGGTCTATGCAGGGTGAAGAGTTGGTGAAAGAGTTGCAACCCCCTATATCACACCAATTGTAAAGCAGGGAGGAGCCAATCAGCAAACTTAAATCTTACTGAACTGATGTGGGATGAACTTGACTGAAAAGTCAGAGCTAAACAGCCAGCAAGTGTGGCTCACCTTTAGCAATTCTCACAGGAAAGCTGGGCAGAACTATCTTCGGTCTACCTCCAGTCTTTTGGTGGAAAGAATGCTGTGAAGCAGTGATAGTGGCCAAAAGGGGTCATTTTGATGAATCAAAAGTTGAAGTTTTTTGAGTTATTTTTGTCTAATTTGCATTTAATGTGGCTCAGGAAGACATGTATTTAGTATAATAATTAAAAATATTGTGGTGCTTAACTTGTTTCATTAAAAATAACACTTTTCGGATGAGAAATAAAAACTTTTTAGGGTGGCCAAATACTTTTGACTGGTAGTGTATAATCTGTGTTTTAAAGTTATTTGGGCAAGACTAGTTTTCCCTTCCTTTTTTTTTTTTTTTTTTTTTTTTTAATTTAGTGTTTTGGCATACAAGTCTGTTCTCGTAATATTCACCATTTCTGTATGGCAATTTGTGTAAGCAAAATTTATTCTTTCCGTTTTTGCCTATATGAGCATTCATATCTCCATTTTGTTTGGGAATGTTTCAAACAAGAGAAGATAGTTTGTTATAGAAGTTGGTGATATCCATTTCATCACAGGGATTGCAGTAAGATATGATTGTTGTATAGGAGGGTTGCCATTAAATGTGACTTACATCATTCTCAGTTGGATTCTCTTTATGGTATTTTGTTACCACTAAACTAAATAATCTAACCTCTGTTATTTAGAGATTTTAAGGCAAAAGAACTGAGAAACATTCCTACACCTCCAATGGTAACATTGATGGAATCTTTCTATGCAGATCCCTACACAAATCTCCATTCATTGTATTCTGCTCGGTTGCAGATAACATAAGCTCAGGTTGCTAGTTTATTGTAAGTTATATTTCATCATCATCATGTCGTGCCGCCAGCACGGATATCCCTGACCCTCTCTCGCCACTTCTCCCTATTATTCATCGCCTCTGGCAGGTCTTCAGGGTTACATCCTGTGTCCTCACATAGCTGCTGTATGTAAGTTCGAGCTGGTCGTCCTGCTTTTGCTTGGCCATATGTGGGGGTCCATAGGAGTACATCACTTATGAGCTCGTCCTTGCTTCTCTAGCAGTGTCCTGCGTGTCTGGCTCGTCTAACTTGTGTAGTTTTCGTGATGGGAGGCAAGTGGTCCGCTTGGTGGCCGAGAGGTCTGAGACTTAATCTAACGTAAAGTTGGACGGGTTTTGATCCCGGCTTCGAAAGTCTTGCGTGTCTAGCCACACTGAAGAGTTTTGATAGAACGAAACAGTCTGTCTGTGGATGACATATCTATATCCATATATATATAAGTTATATTTAAAGTATAAAAAATATATATATCCATATGAAACAACTATTATGGGATACATGTTTAGTTGATAGTATTAAACATTTATTGCATACACTGGGTTTTAAATTTAATTTTTTTTGTCTTGAATTCAGTTCTATTTAATGTAAACATATATATTCATATTTTAATTTAATTGAAGTCTAATATTTTTTATATTTTACTATACATCCTACGTCTGATTTTGAGCTTTGAGATATCATTAGTATATCATGTATATATTAATGATGAAAAGCTTGATATAGCAACTATTTATGGGATAACCTTAAAACCGTACATTGGACTAATGGTTAGAGTGTTCACCAATGGCCCGGGAGACCTGGGTTCAATCCCAGGTTAAATCATACCAAAGACTCAAAAAATGGTACTTGATGCTACCTTGCTTAACACTCAGCATTATAAGGTAAGAATCAAGGGTAAAGTGGAGCAATCCAGGGAACGGAGTAGCGCCCTCCCTTACACCTTGGTGTAGTAGCTGTCGAAAAGGGAGCCTTTGGGTTACTCTCGACTACAGTCGCCAACTATTTATGGGATCACCTTAAACACAGTTTTCAGCCTTGGAGTATAGTGTTTTGTGCCTAATGAATTTAATCAGTTTAGGTTCAGGGTATCTGATTGATATGGTATAAAGGATTACCAACAAATAATTAATAACCAGACTTTATATTAGATAAAATGTAAGGAAATCCTGTCACTGGAGGTAAGAAGTGATACATTTTACTTAGTTGATTGATTTTAACAGCATGTCAACTCAACAAGGGTTATTTTATACATAGAGGTTAGGGAATCATGTTTATTTTACAGTCATATTTACATTTTTGTGTAGTTGTTTAAGGGTTTTTTTTTGCACATAGTCCTATCAAACACAATTTATAGATATCTATTTGACCTATAGATGGGTCCCTAACAAGTACTCCCCTAAATAGAGTACCCTAAAGAGTAATGGTAATGAAGGGGTACTCCATAACCCCCAAATCTGGAGCCTTGCCATCAGATGCAGTTTTGTGTCATACCCAAGACACCCCTTTTGTGGCAGAGGTTGTGGGGAAGAGGTCTTACTCCCTTTGCAAGGGATACAGTCATCATATTCTAAGCCCTGCCAACTGAATGAAAATGGTAATGTAAGAATTCTAGAATTACCCCCCCCCCAAAAAAAAACAACAGTTACTTCAAGATATGCAAGAATATAAGAATAAGTTGCATACCTTTCTCTCTTGAAGAGAAGAAACAAATTATTTTTTGTATTAAGAAAAAGAAAAAGAAAAAGATGTACTTGTTGTCACTAGACAATTTTATTCATTCACACCTAAATATATTTACAAAAACATCAACACACATACCAACTAAACAGGTGGAGATTAAAAAACAATCAAATTTTAAATGTACATATAAGTGAGGCATTTCTTGCATTAAAATTGCTTGTTAGCTGTTTTTCATTGATTAGCAAGAAAAGTTTGGTAAGCAATTATATCAAAAGAGATATTGTATCATTTTAGCTGTTCAGGTGGCAGACATGTTTTTATTTTGACATTTTAAACTGTAAATAAAGTACAAGTTTTGTCATATCAACAAATAAAAAATTTTTTTTTTTTTTTTTACTAAGATTCACCCAAAGCAAAGCAAAGCCAGGTTGGCCACTAATCAGCAAAGGGTTACAATAATAGAAAAACAAAAACCCAACTATTTTCTTTCCTAATCTGAAATAATGTGCATCTAGCAACAAGATAAGCTTAAAAGGTTTTAATAATCCAATAGGATTGTGTGGGAGGAGGAGTAAACAAGGCCGTTCGGAAATATTTCAAATCAAAGAGACCATAAGGTTGTCATTTACTAAGTTTAGTATGATTCCAAGTCTGCCCTATTTAGCCATGCCTGGCAGAGAGAACAGGTAGATTCATGCCTTTCCTAAAGACAAAGTGCAATGCAAACTGCCTTGTCCAGGATTTGAACTCTGTCCACCAATGCCATTTCCTACAACAATAACCATTACGCTAAGTGTGCCTCTAAATGTCAAAAGTTGGGGCACCCAGTGTGGATCAAACTCATGTCCCAATAGCCTAGCTTGCTAACTGTTAACCCTGAGGCACTCAAAGAAACCAAAACTTTGTCATTTACTAAGGTTAACTTAGTTTAGAACAAGGGCAAATGTATGAGGCACCCAGTGTGGATCAAACTCATTAACGACAATTCAATATCTTAGCTTACTAACTGTTACACCATGTGTGGTGTCCAAAGGAACCATAAGGTTATAAAGGTTTGAAATAATTTCCTGCTCCCCCTCCCACCTTTATGATAGATTTTTAAAAAATTTAAAAAAAAAAGTGGATGGAGATACAAGTGTATATTATTTTCTTCTGATATACATAAAATTTAGCACATTCAACGACACAAACCCTAAGCAATATGAGAGCCCAATTTTTCTGTTGCTTTAAAGCAATATTACCAAATATGTATATACAAAATGCTAGATACATGATTAAGTGGAACAATCCACTTAGATACTCTTGGAAATTTATTTTGGCTAAATATTTGACGCAGCAGTCATGAATTTTTGTTGAGTTGAGAGAGAGAGGAAAAAAAAAAAAAAAAAGAAAAGAAAAGAAGATTATCTCTGTCCAAGTCAAGAGATAATTTTTCTGACCCGTATTCATTATCCAATAAGATAACTTTCAAAGTTCATAATTTTGGCATATTCAAGTTTGTTTTTTTTATATTACATTTACAACACAAAACAATCCATACAAAAATCATTTCAAAGATTTTGTAAATATTTGTAATACATGGTGCTTCAAAATCATGTTAACGCTATTTTTATTTCCTTGTGTGTAAGATCTCCGAGAGAATTGCAGAGGTGATGGCAACAACAATACTACGCCAAGAGATTTATGGGTTCCAGGTAACACTTGAAGGTTTTGTAAACAAGGTTGATGGGGATGCTGAAGAGGTTGAGACTAGTTCTGTTTTACGAATAAAGGAACTTCCATTGAAATATTAACATTTTTTTTTGAAGGAGGGGATATTTATGAAACGTTTATCAATTAAACAATACTTTAAGAAGATAATATTAAAGATGTTACTTACTTTAAATTTACTTGAGAAATATTTGACATGTATTATAGTTACCAATTTTAGTACAGAAAGAATAGTTAACCCTTTCAATCCCATGAAAATTCAACTGTTAATTTCTGTAAATAATTCCAGCTTTTTATTACATATAGAGGCGATACTACAAATTTAATGGCTCTAATTCCACTGAAAAATACAGGGAGAAAAATAACACTGTTGGAGCAAGTTTTCAGCTACAAAATACTATTTTCCGACATAGTTGCTATCATTGGTGATACATTTTTACCAGTGATGACCAGGAGCTGGCATGTTTTGCATGTGAAAAATGTAAATAAGATGATATATATTTTTTCAGTTGCGATGACAGTATTGTTGGCAAAAAAATGTCAGTGTAGTCCATCTTTCATAGGCCTAATTGAAATGAATGAACATGGCTTGTCATTTACATTTCTGTTAGCACAACTGAAATGCATGACTGAAATGCATTACCCACAGCCTAACTGCACTTCAACTCATTGTTTGATCACTAGAAATTGCAATAAGTGTTGATGAACATCAATGGGTGTTTGGTGTGGTTGTGTTTTATGGCATATCAACCCTTATGGGTTATTTAATGACAAATATATATATATATGATTTGTAAGAAATAGTTTGTAGGTAACATTATTTTTAAATGACCCAGAGTTGATTTGTTTGCACACAAACGATTTCAAGAATTGCTATTTAACACTAGTTATTCTATTTGCACACAGTTAAATGGTTTCAACCATTGCTATCTAATACTAATAATTCAATTTTATATCAATAATTTGTTTGCACATAGTTGAATGGTTTCAAGTACAGTAAATGATTAAAAAAAAAGTGAAGTTGACAACCTAAGTCGAGGGTGACCCTAAGGCTCCCTTTTCAATAGCTACTACAGAGGTGTAAGGAAGGGCGCTACTCCATTCCCTGGATTGCTCCACTTTACCCTTGATCCTTACCTTGTAATGCTGAGTGTTTAGCAAGGTGGCATCAAGCAACATTTTTTAAGTCTTTGGTATGACTTAACCTGGGATTGAACCCCGGCCTCCTGAACAATTGGCGAACACTCATTAGGCCAATGGCCTAGTAAATGATTAGATAGTTCTATTCAACCCTTAGATGAGACTCTAAGAGGTTCTACCACTCCAAGTCAGAGTGGAGTTGAAAGTAATACCAATAAAAGAGTACTCTACATTCTTCAAAGCTCCAGGACTGGAACCTCACCATCAGATGCAGTTTAATATTAATATTATTGGATGTAATTTTGGGGAATTTAATGACACCTATGCTTTCTATGTGCTTGTATACTGCATCTCAGCAGCTATCTAACAAGACAAAAAAAAAAAAAAAAAAAAAAAAAAAAAAAAGGAAGATTCAACCTCTACTGCCATACCATCAAGATCTGTCTTTGATATCAAAAGGTTAACCTTAATAAAATGATAGGCATCTCTCTCTTAAAAAAACCAAAAAAAAAAAAACCACTGCTTTTATGAGTGCAGCATACAGGTTTTTGTTAATCATTTAGGAAAATTTTTTGCTCTATCCGTGTTATTGTGTTCCATGTATCTGTCATAATTTCTAAGGAAATAAAATAGGATTTACTTATGAAGCATCCTTGTAATAATATTTTTGGGACATTTTTCATCCCAAATTTAAAAACTTTTTGTGTTTAAAAACACACTGGATCTAAAAGATGTCCAGTAAATTCATATGGTATATTTATCACCACAAATGTATTTGTGACTAAATTCAAAATTTAATGATTAATTTTAAGAATTTAATAAAAAGAGCTAAAGAGTTTAGGTTAGGGAAACCCTATAAGAGCAATTAATCTGATATGATGAATTTACTTTGAATTAATTTAAAAGACTAGTAATTATTGAAGGTTTCATCAACACATAAAATAAAAAATATATACTAAAAAAACAATTTGCAATCCACATAAGGGAAAATTTGGTCATATACAAATTACTTTATATACATATTTGGTAGTTTTATATAGAAGGAGAATTAGGAGGATATTATAGAGAATTTCTCAAGGCTACTTTTTTTTTTTGCATTAAAAGTGATCACTGTTCAAAAAGCCCTTTATTAGCAATGCAAATTTGTATGTGTAAAAAGTCATGGATGCATGAGATTAACACCAATGACCATAGATTTTTTCAAAACATTGTTACACACACACACACACCCCAAGAAATAATAATTAAGTCACAAAAAATTATCAAATTAGTGTTCATCAAAACTTGGAGAAAACTGATATGAAATTTTTTCTTTGATTATAAAATTATTTGGTTTTAAAATTTGAGAGAAAAAGACATAAAGGTCAATTGCCAAATTTTATAAATTTACTGATTTGACTAGGTTGAGTCAAAAGTTTTGCAATATTTGTATATATGTTAGTTTCTGTAATAAACTCTAGAAACTCAAAGGAATTGAATTGATGCCACCACTAGTATATTGTCTCTTTTGGATTATTATTTGTTCTGATTCAAGGCTACACTTGTTGCACTTAATGACACTTCCACCACCAAGAGGAGGTGGAAGTTTCAGTGAAGGAGTTCTTTGTCTCAAAAGACAAAAACTTTTATCAGCATGAGATCAAAGAACTGGTAGAAAGGTGGCTTCAAATGATACAACATAATGGCTTCTATTTTGAATGTTTGGCTGTTTTTGTTGAAACTTGAATAAAGCAAATAAATTACCAAAATATTGCAAAACTTTTGACTCACACAAGTAATAAAATTTATTTAAACATTTGGTATTAGTTCATAAAATATTGATTTTACTCATGAAAAGGTTACTTGAAAAAAAAAAAAAAAGTTTCCCCTACTTTAATTCTATACAATATACATTTTATCAATGAATATTTATTCTAACTTAAAGATCTAGAGAATTTAAATCTTTCTTTTTAAAATAAACAAGCTGACAATAAATTAATGTCCTATAAAATAAAAGAATAATATTCACATAAAATACTTTTAAAGATTTTCAAAAATTTTAATTGATTTTTAAAAATATTGAAATATTTAAAAATATTTATGTTCATCAGAAGCATCTGAACTATTTTTTTTCCATATACTAAAGAATGTTTTTTGCTAATTACAAATGTTATACAATTAATGTTTAATGTTTGTAAAAAAAAAATAAAAAAAATTAATGTTTAATGTTTGTAAAAAAAAAAAAAAAAATTAATGTTTAATGTTTGTAAAAAAAAAAAAAAAATTAATGTTTAATGTTTGTAAAAAAAAAAAAAAAAAGAAAAAAAGTTTAATGTTTGTAAAAAAAAAAAGATTAGAAAAGTACAAATCAATTAATCATCAATACAAATGAAAAATAGTTCCTAAATCGTTTAAATAAAACTATGAAAATGAATTTTGTAATTTTGCTAAGAAAACAAAAATAAAGATTCATTTTCTAGACAGTTGGAGAATTTTGTTTTATTGTCATGTGTGTGTGTGTGAATAAGTAATGTTTGTATTTATTTTCAAGGTGTTGATAAATAAACAAATAATTTGTCAGCAAATACTTTTTTGAATAAAATTACTCTTTATTTTTTTCATCAAAAACATTTTTTAGCATATGATCTTAATTATATAGTATTGACATGGGTCATATGCTAAAATTTGTTTTAGTTATTTTTTGATATTCCATACTTGTGTGTGATATCACACATCTAATTTTTATCATTCACTTCACCCTAGTGTTTTCAAGATATTTCAACAAATATATCTTTAAACAAAATATATCTTGAAACAAATAAATCTTTAAATAAAAGGTAATATTTTTTAAAAATTCAGTAAAATATTTGTTGAATTATTTTTCTTAAATCTTATGTATGAGAGCCGCTTAATCTTTGGAAAATTTTTAATAAATTTTATTTCTATGAATGCAAATATAACTGAAAACATGGCATGTTGAGAAAAAAAAAGTAAATACAAATTTCAAAAGTAAATAATTTTTTTAATATTAAATGTTTCTCCAATCCTTTTTAATTAAAATCAGTTAAATAGTTCTACATAATTGAATAGATTTTTTGGTACTTTTTTCAACAAGTTCATGAACACATTTTTGTTTATGGCTGAAAATTTGCTAACATTTCCATATAGTTACTCAAAGTGTTTTCGTTTTTTTGAGTGTCACGTGATAGTTTTAAAATGTCATAGGAGAAGAGACATTTATGTTTAAAATGAAAGCAAAAAAAGTCACAAAATAAGTAAGCAAATAAATAAAAATAGCAATGAAAATACAAGATATTCAAGTCTTAATGGAATGTAATTAATAATTTTGATGTTTTTCTTTTTAAAAGGAGATGAGTGAAATAGAATTAGAAATTTAATTTTACAAAAGGAAGGCACAATGTGAAGAGAGTTAAAATCTATTTGGTAAGAGAAGAAAAATTAATTTTGTTATACTAGAAAGAAAAACATCTACATTCTGGTTATTATACATTGATATAATCCAACAAGTATCCTCATCTTTATTATCACTCACAATGTTTCAGCTGTTATATTCTCCTAGTATTCTTCAGATGTCTATTGCAGTTGGTAACCCAGGATATATATATATATCTAAACAACCTCCTTTGCACGACTAGGATGCGACACAAGGTCAATTTTTAAGCAGAGTTTATCAAGCTTGAATTCAGTTTTCCTTCTCCTAGACTGGTTGCCATACTAATGTTAAGCAGCTCAGTTTGTCCTACTATTTACCCATAGCTAGGGAGAGAATAGTTGGATGCATACCTTTCTCAAGATGATTAGTGCTATTTGAAATGCAAAGAGCTTCAACTAGGGATAATAGTCATTACACCATAAGAAATCTGGGCCATTTATTGATTCAGTTGAAGAGACAGACAAACAACATAATATTTTAAGGCTCTAAGTTACCACCACCACTACCACCATATGATGTAGCATTGGTTAAAGTCTAAGTTACCAGGTGGTGATGATTGATTTTTAACAACATGATAACCTGTTTAGGGTTATTTTATGCCAAGAGGTAAGGGAATCATATTCATTGTATATTAACATCTACATTTTTTGTGTAGCGTTTTAATAGTTTTTTTTTACACATAGTCCTATTGAATATAAATAATTTTTAAGCAGATTTATTTGACCCATTCATGGGACCCTAACAGTTACTACCACTCCAGATCAGTGTGGACCTGGGAGTAATGGCAATTAAATGGTACTCTATACTCCTCAGATCTCAAGAAGTGAGGTCTTATCATCAGATGCAGTTTAATTTTATATTCAAGACACCACATTTTGGGGTGGTCATACCCATCTGCAAGGGATACAGTAAGGGTAAGCCCTGCCAACAAGGCATTTAGTGGTAATGAGTTCACAGTTGGAGGAGGACACTAAAATTTATAAATTCTGATGGATTAACTGATACGAGATAATCCTCTAAGCATGGACAATGTAATGAGAACAATCTACACCAGTGGATTAAACAAAAAGTTGGTACAAAATTCCCAAAAGGTTACCAATGACAAGACAGCTGAAGAAGGCTGAAGAGTACAACAGCCAAAACATCGTGATCATAACAACCAAGATAATGATAATAGTCAGAGTCAGTATACCTGTGTATGACAATAATTTCTTATCTTAGAAATTCTGACAAAAACTTTAAATCTGTCTTAAATATAAAAAAATTATATTTTCATGTCTTGTTGATAAAAAAAACAAAAACAACAGATGTTAGATTATAAATCAAAGGAAGGTTCAGCTAAAAAAACAAAACGTTTATGGAATAATTGAATTTTTTCTTGAATCTATACCATCATAAATTCAAATTACACAAGACTTTTATTATTACTGCCCACTCAGAATCTGAGTTGTTAGTATTTGTGCTGCTACTTAAAAGTACATAACCCCAAATGGCATGAATTTCAGTCAGATTTATCTCCATTTTAATATTGTTTTTATTTATAAAATGTAATTACATTTTCAACCAGAGAGGGAGTAGGTACAGACATGAGATTCTCAGGGTTTTAAGGGTTGAGAGCCCCTTTATAAGAAATTTATCATTATAACAGGTGGATTTTATAGTAATAATAATTTCAAACTGATAACTAATTGATAAGTCTTTTCTTTTTAATTTCTTTTTGGATTTCTGTTATTTTAGGCAGCATTTTTTAAGGGTTAATTAATTTTAGTTTTTAGAATAATGTCCTAAAATCTCCATGTGATGTTGCGGCAAATTAATTTCCAACAGTAATCTTGCAATAATATAAAAACAAATGTAGTTAGAATGCGAGTTTCATTACTATTAGAAGTTTCACAAATTCGACCTTTTATTTATGGACAGTGCAGAAAATGAAGAAAATACCAAACTTATCATAGGAATGGATCATAAAATACCCTTCTCATTTAAGACTAAATCAACAAAAATGTGGAGAGAAGTGAAACACTCATTTTGGAAGAGTACAATATGAATATTTCACTCTCAGTACAAAACTCAAAAAAACCCAAACTTATAACATAGTTCTGACCAAATATCCTCTCATCATCTCTGAGTTTTACACACAAGTTTAAACAAGAATACTACTAAAATCTTCACAAGTCAAACTCAGTTCTCAACAGAAGATGAGCTTAATAAGAACCTTGTTCTCTTTTTAATATAAAAATTACCAGAGTTCAATCTCCAGTTAAATGACAAGACTAAAAGCAAATGTGTTGGTGTTAACAAACTACATTCAATTATGAGAGTCATTCAATAAATAGAAAAAAAGAATTTTGTCTAAGGAGTTTACAATTGGAAGCACTGTTTGCAGATGCATCTTTTCAAAGAAATCAATAGTGATGGGTACTTTATTATCCCAAAACACTGTCAGCATGACCTTCTTTACTGACTGTTGCATCCGGAACTTTTTCTTTACCAGAGAGTCAGTGTGTTTTCACTTAATGGACTGTCTTTTTGACTCAAAATTGTAGCGAGAAACCCATGTTTAAGCCCATATGTAAACATTACTTTGACTAAAATGTGCACCTCTATACATATCACACATTCTTCCGTAAATTTCACATGATTTGTACTTCTCAGCCACCAAAAATGTAATTACAGACCTCTGTTCAAGCTTGGAGTACTCAGTTTGATTTGCTGCCATTTTTAATAGCCTCAAAACAAATATCTTTCAGAGATTAGAAATTATTTTTGCAAAAACCAACTCCAAACAATGTAGTGTTTATGGAAAAAAATTATTTTGTTTTCTTCAAAAGAATTCCCCTTATTTATTGAATGACCTTCATATACCTGAAGACAAAAACTTGTTCATAGTGTACAAATCTCACAAGCCATTCACATCAGGAGTTTGTTTCTTATCAGTTTCTCTTAAGATGGATGTATTATTATGAGGAATAAAATAGCATAATGCATTTTTTTTTACTCTGAGAAGCATCTCAATCAAAAGAAAAAAAATATTTAAAATGACAGTGACAAGATTTGGCTAATGGAAAATATAGACAGCAGGTCTTAGCAATAATTTTGCATTCAAATTTTATCCTTTATGATAACTTGCCCTAAAATCACTCAGTCCTCATCATAAACACTGAAGCTAACCAAGGAATTCTCAGCAGGATTAACATCTTCAGGGCAAACAATTTTTTTTTTTGCTAACATGTGAAGGTCAAAAACAGAACAAAGATAATTTCCCAGTGATTAAATCGCATCACTCACGTGTAGAGGACGATATAAAGACAAAGTGAAAATTCCTAAAAGGGATGTTACATATAAGTTTAGGGCTTAACAGGTGAAAAAGGGATTTCAATTAACACTGAATGTATTAAAAGTTAAAAATAAATTAGAAGCAGCTTTAACCCAATAGGTACTATTGGCTCATTTATGAGATATTTACATTTTCAATCTCGACAATGCCCCATGGAACTATTTACACATAATAAATATTTGTACCAATTTTAAATTGTATATACATTATATTTTGGAAGCCCCCACCCTCATTAAAGAAAAGTTAATTTCTTTCCTCCTCATATAATTCTGGGTTAACTTATCAAAAAAGGTAATGTTTATACTCTGAAAAATAACCTCTTTAAAAATTTCAACAAAACTGAATTATAAAGATTACCTTTTGGCAGTTACTTACATTTCAGTTAAGTGAGCTATCATTACGAAAATGAAGCACACATCTAACATTTGATGATACAAGAACAAATTTGCCAGATATTTCAACAGGCAATGTTAGAATTATGTAAACATACATTTTAAGAGCAGCAGTTTATAAATTTGTACAACAAAAACACTTGATAGATGAGAAAATCTTTCATTCTATAGAAATAATCTTAATGTGACATATGTTAACATTTATTTTAGCACATTCTCACTTAATAACATACTAGCAAGATTACTTGGTATTACTTGGGAACAAAAAGAGTTTTTTTAATTTCTGAATAAACAACATAAAGTCTTCTGTTTTGGGGTAAAAATAAACAGGTTTTTGGAGATCCTACTGCCGAATAAAATATTCCATAGTTGACCCTTTTGCAGAGGAAATTTATTTAATCCTAGTAGAGTGGGCAAATTATTTTCTAGCCATTAACATTGAATTGTTGAAGAGCAACCAATAGGAAAATGCCTGACATTGGGCTAAAATGACAAAAATGTTGCTCTGTCTGTAAAAGAGTAAACTTATTACATTTTCTCTTTGGCCAGAAATAGCAGTTTTGATGCTTGAGTGGCCACTAAAGTCAACATTAGCTTGTTATCATCAAGTCAAGTTATTCTTATAGACTAATTTTCAACCTCAAGGGTCCAATTATTTGGCTGCTCATCCAATCAAGCAGTTAATGGATTTATTTTATATATATATATTGGCATAATGGTTAGAGTGTTTACCAATGGTCTGGGAGATTGGGTTTCAATCTCAGGTCAAGTTATACCAAAGACTCAAAAAAAAAAAAAAATGGTACTTGATGCCTCCTTTCTTAACACAGCATTATACGGTATGGATCAGGGTTAAATGGAGCAATCCGGGGAAAGGAGTAGTGCCCTTCCCTACACTTTGGTGAAGTAGCTATTGAAAAGGGAGCCACTGGATCACCCTTGACTATGGTTGGCCAACAACTTATATATATATATATATATATACACATACACATTGCAACAGACAAAGCATCATAATCAAAGGCCAAATTTTCAAAGTCACATCATAATTTGAAGATAACAGAAAGCTGAAAATGTTTCCTTTGAGTTGATGTTTGAATGTTATTTTCATGGAACTGTCAACACCAATGACTGTAGACCAAATGTTATGTTTAACATTATGGGATATTTAAATGCATATAAGAAAACAGCTCTGATCTTTAGCTACAAGATCTACTTTCCAGGTTTCATTTTGAGGATTAATAAAAAAACTTGAAATATACCATGATTCGATCTTAAACATAAAATTTCAAATTTTTATTGAAATGATTTCCCCAACATGAAAGACATTTTTCATAAAAGATTTTCAAAAATCTCTTGTCATTTTCTTGAGTATTGCCCCCCCCAAACTCCCAAAGTGACCTTAACAACCCATTTTTCATTAGAGTTGCTCTAATTGTAAACCTTCCTTTGCATTTTTAGCAGAAGAAGTCAATGCCTTGCAGATTTGAATGGCTTCTATTAAAGCAGAGTTCTTTAAACCAGCTGCCGTGTCACTGATGATCAACTCTGAAGTCGGCAAAAACCATTTTTATATCAGCACCAAAGCTGGAAGAGGAGTGAGTGAGTGGTGAGACAGGCTTAAAAAAAAAAAAAAAAAAAAAAGAAAAAGCAGATGGAATTTTAGCCTCCAAAATTCAGGCCATAAAGTCTTTCACTTCTTCTAATTCTCTGTCCCTTGCTTGTTTGTGTGCCCATCGAGCTTCAGCCAATTCAGGAGTGATTTTCCACTTTTCATGAAAGATCTGTTTGCCACATGTAGGACATTTTTTGCCACCTGAAATAGTCAAGAATAGATAAGTAAATAAGAGGCTAAAAAATTTTTCTTAAATTTCGGAAAAGTCATTGAAATGATAGTTTGCTGTAGTAGTAGTAGTAATAAAGTAAGGAAAGAAAAAAAATCAACAGATTAGCTGGGAGGAAAAAAAAAAAAAATGCAATCATATTAAATATTAATACAAAATAGAAAATAATGTTGGTTGGTGTTTTATGGCATATGAACCCATGTTGATTAATTAGTGCCAATTCCTGATTTTATTTATATATATAAAATTTTTAATCAAATAGTTTTTAGGTAACTTTATTCTTAAATGTGTTGTTAGAATACAGTTAAAAGGTTACAAGTATTCCTATCAAAGACTAATAATTCTAATTGATATTAATCACTTGTTTGCCTACAATTAAATGGTTTCAAGTATTTCTATCTACTACTACTACTACTAGCTATCCATTGTATCTGATGATGACAACATCATGCTGATTTTTTTCCTTTAATTTTTTAGATTTTTAGACAGGTATTGCCAATCATCTAAAAGGATGTTCATGACCTCCAGTTTTCTTTTGATAATATCCTTATGCCTGAGTTTTAGTCTACCTGTTTTACTTGACTCTTCAGTAAGTAGAGAGTGCAAGATCTGTTTTGGTTGTCTGCTGTCCTCAAGTGGCTAGCCCATCTTAGGTTGCATTGGGTGAGTATATTGTACATGTCAAGAAGTTTAGATTTATTTGGGATATGCTGTCACCACTTGGACATTTAGTATTTTGTGCAAGTAACATATCATACAGATGTGAAGTCTTTGGGCATTCAATTTGTATATCGTACAAGTTTCTGCGCTGTACAGGAGGGTTGAGAGTACTATGGTGCAGTACACTGCACATTTAGTTTTTTTTTTATGGAGAGATCTTTGCTGAGGCAGACTTGCTTCCTCAACCCACAAAAGACCTTAGAAGCAGTTCACGTTCATGTATTTAGTTCTGCATCTAGTCTATATTGTTGGTGACTGTAGAGACTAGATATTTGAATTTGTTTACTTGGATTAGTACCTGGACATATATCTGCATGTTTTAGCCAATCTCACGAAATCCCAAAGGAGGTTGGTATATAACTTTAGTTTTCTGGAGGTTAACTTTCAGTCCAAATGCCTTTGCAGATTTTGAGAAACAGGTAATGATTTCTTGTGGATCTTGGTAGTTATGTGTCACGAAGGCAGTGTCATGAGCAAACATAAGCTCACATACCTAACATTTCTAGTCTTTCTTGCAGACTTAAATTGACTGGCATTGAACATGTTTGTCCCTGGTCTACTCTGTAACTTAACATTAATGATTCTATTTAAAATCAATAATTTGTTAACACACAGTTAAATGGTTTCAAGAATAGCTGCTTAACATTAGTAATTCTAGTATTCCTATGTGAAATAAATAATTCGAATACATTTGTATGGTTCAAATAACTAACAACAATAATCCTTAAAAAATGATTAAACAGTTCTACTTGACCTATAGAAGAGACTTTAACAGGTGCTACCAATCCTGGTCAGAGTGGAGCTGAGAGTACTGGTAATGAAGGGTACTTCACATTCCCCAACCTCCAGGACTCAAGCTTCACCATCAGATGCAATTTAGAGTCATACCCAGAAGACTCAAAATCTTGTTTTTCTCAATGTGATTGACACTCAGCCACTGCCTTTTAGCACCTTTAAGATAAAAAGAGTTGGGTGTTTACTGCAAGAAGAATATGGTTAGGCTAATCACATCGGTGTTAGGTTTTTACATAACCACTCAATAAATTGGATTGGGCCTCTTTAATCACTCATCTAGACTAGTAAGGGCCATATGACCACTTTGGCTGCTGGGTCACAGACTGCCCAGCCATAAGGATCCTATCCTGAAGCATTTTGAGTCACCATCCACAGCCAACAGGTAGTGGTGTGTCTTACTCCACTGCAGAGGTGCAGTTGGCATATTCTACAGCCCTGGTTGACAGGATTGAAAATTAAAAAATTCTTTCATGTCTACTTGTGTGGCAATCTTTTATTATAACCTGCAAACTTTAGCCTCTTAAATGACCCAATCCATGTTGTATAGATTCATTTATGATAAGATTAGTTATTTGCAGGTTTTGGTTGAACTCATACAAGCCGCGAGTGAGAAGGATAAGGTAAAAAAAAAGAATCAAAAATGAATTCCAAGCACTCACATATGGTTACAATAATAAATAGCATATGTGTGAAAAATTAACAGCATTATCAATGAATAATGAGGTTTAGTTTGGTTTGGTTTTATAACATACCAACCGTTGTAGGTTATCTAATACCAAATCCTCTTAATAGATATATGATTTGTAAAAGAATAGTTTGTAGATAGCATTTTTAAACAAGCCACAATTCATTTGTTTGCACACAGTTAAATGCTTCCAAATATTCTAACGAATAATTCTATTTAAGATTAATCATTTGTTTGCACTCACTTAAAAGGGGGCGGGTGCGCGCTTACTCCTCTGCTGAGATGCAGTCATTGTATTCTATAGCCCCAGCAGACTAGGTTTAAAGTTTATTTATTACAAAATTTCTTAGCACAGTTCAGTGTTATATCATAATAGGTTTTAATGTAATTCATTTCAATTAAAAAAGAAGGATAAAAAATAATTAAAAAGAACAACCCTATTCTGTCACATGTTTTATACCTATTATTCTGCCCTCATCTACAACGAAACACTAAGGCAGTAGTTGTAACAAACAGTGATGAAAGAATAAAAATAATGAATAAAATAAAACACAGAAAATTCAAGACAAAAGATATGGTGTAAAAGTAAGTTGTATAAGGAAAAAAATGAATAAGTAATGAAAATGTCAAATTTTGGAGATGTAAATACACGTCTGGATCATGTGCTAAATTCAAGGGAATTGAAAAACCTTGAAGAAAACCACTAATTTAATAATGTGGGTATCAAGTAGCCTAAGAATTGTCTGTTTTGTTGCTAGGAGAGTTTTCACCTCTGACTTTTAAAAGCTGGTGGACAGGGATCGATCTAAACAGAGAGGAGAGGTGTGTGGAGAAGAAGGAGAACCTTAGAAGGATGAACACCCATCTAAGGACAATTTAATACTCTAGTTAAGGGATTTATTAACAGAGAGATTATATAACCCTTTGATTCTCAAATGCTAGAAATATCATTAAATTTCTAAAGAAAAATATTAGACAAATTGATAGAAAGATTGAAATGTACTTACCAATAAAAGGAGGTTTTTTCATATAAGCAGATAGACATGAATGATGATATAAGTGACCACAGTAGACCCGTTCAACTTGTTTCTCTTTTGAAGTTTCCTCCTAAAGCAAAAAGATAATGTCATTAAAGTTAAGTGAATAAATGGTGAAGGCATGTAAATATCAACCATTAGGCTAAATAAGTTTAAACCTAGAGGATCCCTGGAAGGGAGGAGAGCCCAAAGAGAAAAAAACAAGTTTTCAGGGAATGGTTTGAGTATTCTGACTTTTATATATATATATGTGTGTGTGTGTGTGTGTGTGTGTGTGTGGGGTTTCATATCAGCAATATCATAAATAAAATTCACAGGGTGTTAGCCAACATTCTAACTGTCTGCTTAATTCCCAACAGAAAACCTAATTCTATTTTCATCCAATTAAGCCGAGTTGGAGTTTTTTGTTCCACATTTTCTCTTGTACACAAAGTCATCATTTTTTCCCCCCCAAATTATATTAAAGCATTTATAGTTCAAGTTAAAAGAAAACTTTTCTCAATCTCCAATGATACACGCATTAGAAAAATAAAATGTAAAAAAGTTTGGCTTTACTGTGCTTTTAATCTGGATCATATCAAACAAACCAGAAGAAGGGAAAAGTAGAGAAGGAAGAAGAGAAAACTAAAAATCAAAACATGGAGTAACAAATTCTGTTCATTCATTCTTTTTTTTTTTTTTTTTTTTTTTACTCTCATCATTTTATTGTTATTACTCACTTGAATATTGTAAACACTTTTTTTCAGAAGAAAAATGATCAGTAAAATATTTATTTGACCACCATTTGATCTATAGATGAAATCTGAAATTATATATAATCCCTTATTTTTATTTTTAACTGGCCAAAATAAAATCTTCTGAATGAAAAGGCCTGTTTATTTTCTTTTTTATACGCTAAAAGAATATTAACAACTTATAAGGAATAGGAATTGAATATTTTCAAATGAAGCAATCAAAGATAGTCTAAAACAAAACTCTTGGGGATTTTATAAGTAGTAATCCTCATCTATTAAATGAGACCCCATTTATTAACTCCTCAGTATCTCCCTCAATTCCTATTATTATTACTACTATAACATAGTGTTAGGTACCTAATCTTATGAAACTATCTAAGATTAGAAGTTTAAAAAGTTATTAAAAAGAACTTGATTTTTAGATTTAATTTATCTATAAACTATTTTGGTTAAAACTTGTAAGACATGGAGAAATAGAGAGAAAGAAAGATGTTTAAAACTAGAAGTGAAATTGTTTTGGAGCACTGTGTTTGTAATTACTCAAAATAAGTACAAGATGTTATAGAAAAATTCATATCATATTGTCATCGAATAACTTGACCAATTTTTGTTCAAATAATCTCAAATTTTAAGAGCATGTGTAAAAACAACTCAAACTTCTGTTGTTTTTTCCTTTTCAGGTAGAAAAATGTCATTCATTGAAAAAGAAAAGGTTTTTAAACATAGAATTGTTTGTTGTTTCTAAAATTGCTGTTAAAATTTGAGATTATCTGAACAAAATTGTTTTAAAACACCTAGTGAACAAAAAATTTCTCAGAATTCTTTATACCCTTTTTCTTTTAAAAGCAAAAAAGAAAAGGTATAAGAAGAGACGATAATTGAGTAACAATTCTTTTTGATATATCATGAAAATTAGTCTATAACTTACTGAAGGATTTTTAGGAAGGACATGGTAATAGCACATGGGGCACTTCTGCAAGGGATAATTTTTGATACAGTCACCAATAAGATACTTGCATACAGGCAACATGGACGGTTTTGGTTGGAAAGGAGGGTCGCTGGAGAAAAAAAAAAGAAAAGGTAAATAAATAAACAGAATAAGTTATACGTATCAAGTTGAAGAAAAAAAAAATATTTTGGAAAAATTCTCCTAGGATATTAAATGAAGCAAAAATTACAAAATATAAATTTCTATACAATAAAAAGATTATAAATAAATATGTTCTACAAATAAATAAAATATATGAAGAAAATATTATAATTCAAAATTCTGAAATTTATCATTTATTACAAGCCTTTTTAGGCTGAGTGCTGTTTTATTGTCCATTATAAGCCTAGATAAGTTGTTTTACTCTATATTATTTAAGCTAAGACTAGAAACTTGAAGGATTGTCTGAAACAGTATTAAGAATATGAAATTGAATTCAGGGTTCATTAATTTTAGAAATTAAATTCCCATGATTATTTTCATTTTTTAGAAATTAAATTCTTAAATGCACAACTTTGCTAAAATGTTGAATACCATGTAAATATGATTTAATGTTTTTATATGGAATTTTTATAATATGCAGTTAAATTTTCATTTTAGGATCCAATCATATTTAATTAAATTCATATCACTTAAAATGTGTGAAATTACTGAGGAATAAGAAAAAAAAAAAACGTAAAGTTATATTGATGATTATTTGGATTTTTCTTAATAGATGATAAATTCCAATATAAAAATAACAAAATAATTGTCTTATAAAAACTTTATTTTAGTAATGAAATTTTTATTTACTAAAAAAAAAAAAAAAAAAAAAAAGATCACATGGTATGACAAAGATTTCTATAAAAGTATTTTATCATTGATAGGTTGAAATTTGGATTATTTTTGCAATGAAGCAAATTGAAAAATTGCAGAAAATAATATTCAAAATTGTGAAGAGTTTTATGATTTGCATTCTGTTAATAATTTCACTTAGCAATGAATTTGAAAATTGGTTCAACTTTTTTTTTGTATCCAGGTTTATCTTATTTTGACTTCTTTTAAAAAATTGGAATTTATTCAATTTCATTTCTTAAATATTAATCAAATTATCTATTTTAGAATGGAATATATATATATTATAGACTTACCCAGGTTTCTTTCTGAGAGGTGGCTGGACACACTGCCTGGCATATTCAGTGGCTTGAGCCTCAAAATTCACTTTTAAAAGCTCAGGGAAATTATGATCTATAATTTCCAACCTAAAGAAACAATGTTTTTGTTTTTTTTAAATTTGCAATCCAAAAAAGTATTAAATGAAAATAAATTAAATTTAGAAAAGTGAAATTAATAAAGTATCTCTTATTAAAGTCTAATTTGCTGAAAATGTTTGCTGAATTTATACCTGTACTTCTGAATATAATGTAGGAGAATTGAATCCGTGTAATCAGTAGGGAAGTTAATAATAACAAGACTTACAGAATCTAATAAATATATTATTGATTGATTGATTTCAATGGCATATCAACCTGTCTGGGGTTATTTTATGTCAAGAGGTTAGGGAATTGTGTACATTGTATGCTTATATTTTGTATAGTTGTTTCTTGCATATAGTTCTGTGATATCAAGTATTGCTATCTAATCCAAATTATTTACATACAATTCTAGGGTTTCAAGTATTCCTATCTAATACAAATAATTTGCTCACAATTCTAGGGTTTCAAGTATTTCCATCTAATACAATTAATTTGCACACATTTCCTGGGTTTCAAGTATTCCTATCTAATACAATTAATTTGCACATAATTCTAGAGTTTTAAGTAATCCTGATAATTATTAAACATTCTTAAAGTTTCAAGTAAAAATTCCTATTTGATAATAATCATTAGTTTATACACAGTTATATGGTTTCAAGTAATTAATAATAATCCTTAGTAAACAATTAGAGTTTCAAGTAACTATTCTTAATACAAATAACTTATATACAGTTATACAGTAAGAAGTATTCCAATCTAATACAAATAATTTTCAAACAAATCTATTTGTTGGGACCCTAACAGGTACTACCACTCCTGGGAATAATGGCAGTGAAAGAGCACCCTCCACTCCCTAGAGCTACAGAACTAGAGCCTCACCACCAGAGGCAGTCAAGGGTCATCTGCAGGATACCTGTGGGATCTTACCCCTGTGAAGTGGGGATACAATCAGCATATTCTAAGCCCCACCAACAGGACAAAATGTTATTGGTTAAGGTTTCAAATGCAATTAGAATTATAATGGAAAAAAAAACCCAACTTCTTTTTGTTTGAAGGGAGAAATATCTCTTATAATTTGTAAAGAATCATGATAATGACACCTATCAAATTCTGAACTATCAAGATATCACTCAATATCTGACTCCAGCTATGGGTTAAATAGTACCACTACTGTTCTTCTTGGAGAATAGCTTTGGCATTAAATAACCTAAAAAGGTTGATATGCCATTAAACAAAGAAACCAGTCAATATCTGATTAATAGTTATTTCTCAAAATTTAAACAAGTTGCAATTCACTATTAATAAAAAAGCAGGAGTTAGATATTTGTAGTTGGTTAGTTGGCTTTTATGGCATATCAACCATTGTAGGTTATTTAATGCCAAATCCATTTTTATACAAATAATCAGTTCTATTTCAAACAATTCAGTTTAGTATAAGTATGCAGTTTAAATGTAAGTACACAGTTTAATTGTCAAAATATTTCTATTTCAAGCTATTCAGTTTCCTCAAACAGTTCTAATTCAAACAAATATAAGTATAGTTTTTGTCCACACATAGTTAAACGTCAAAACAATCCTATTTCGAGCAATTCAGTTTAGTATAAGTACAGTTTACTTCTATTTGATCCATAGATAGGACCCTATCAAGTGCTACCATTCCTGGCCAGAGTGGACCTGGGAGCGATGGCAATGAAGAGGTACTTTGCATTCCCCAAAGCTCCAGCATCACTGGAGCCTCACCATCAAATTGTTTCGTGTCATATCCAGGACACTCGTTGGGGGAGTCTTACCTCTCTGCAGAGATGCAGTCAGTGTATTCTACAGTCTCAGCCGATTGGGCTATAGATATTTGTAGCTAAGATTATTAATAATATTTCAGAGAAACTTTAATCTTAAACCAAGTTAAAAATATTCACATGGAAATATTTCAACCCTTGAACTTGGGATGATTGTAGTTTTACAGTTCAATTGTGAATGACAGCAATTTCTATCAGTCACAGATATATTAATATAAAACTTAATTCATTTCCATTTTATTGTCATTGATGGCAACTGAATTTTATCTGTGAATCAGAGCATCAAGTAAGATATTTCATTCTTTCTAGTAAGCAATGTGTCTAGAGAAGCTATTTAGCCTGAGAAGAGATATTTTGAATTTTTCATCATTATCCAAAATGCTGTTTTATTACTGATAAAAAGTTTGGTGAAGATTTTGATGAAAGTGATTAATCATACTTAGATTTATCACTTCATAGTGAAGAAGGATTTAGTCATAAAGTCAACAATGATGATTTATCAGATAACAAACACATACACCAAATAGTTATCTAATAATCTGGAAATGAATTTTGATATGAAATTTCATTAAGATATGAATTACTTTCCAAAACAATTCTCAAAATTATTTCAACACTTTGAATAGATTCAGAACTCAAAAATATCATTAGGGTGAATTTCCTTGAAATTCCAATAAAAGCAAAAAATATGCCTTCCTTGTAAAATACTGGATGAATTTATTCATTATTTGATGAGTCTTCCTTTTGGCTGAGGTGTATAAATGGTTGACAGTTGAGTTATTGCCACATTTATAAAATGGCTACTGAGATGTAGTTAACACTAGGTTGAAATAAAGAATTCTCCTTTAAGAAGAAAGTGTAAAGTATTAAAAGCTATAGTAATATTTTTTTTTACCATCCTAGAAAACACCAAAAAGGGTATGGCAAATGAAATTAAATTGCTAGGTAAAAAGCTTCTAATCTTTTAAAAATATCTGTAGAGTAAACGTCTGTTGAATCCATTTTTTGTTTTGACTACAGTAAAAATAAAATTTCCTTTATCTTAGAAAATGTTTTTACAAAGTTGAATTAAATTTGTCCAAAACCATCGTAGTAGTCTAATATAAAATATAAACTTCACTGGTATTTTAGATGAAGAGGAAGTTTGGAAATCTTCAGTGAACCAATGTTACACATTTTATCAGAGTAAAAAAACTAATTCTTCGAGAAGCTTTTTGAGAAGCAATTTCTAATCAAAGTATTTTACATTTAAATGAATAATAAAACAAAACATGAACTGCTGAGTTGGGTTTTATAATAAAAACAATTTTAGGTTCAAGGTGACTTGTTAAAAATTAATTCTCATTGAATAATGACTCAGAAAAATGAAATCAAATGACAAAAGATATAACTTTCATTTCCACTAATAAATCTGGCAAGTGTTTATTCTTTGTAGATGGTTAAACAGTTTATGTAGAATTAAAATATTTGGTATGTATACTTATTGAACCAAAGGTAAGGGTTTAGAATATTTTCTGTCTTTGATGCAGAGAGGTTCACATTGAGAGGGTGTCTCTCATGATAAACAATAATAAGCTTGAAGCAATGTTGCTGCAAGGCATAACTAATATAGAATTTCAATTTTCAAAAAAAAAATATACTATATTACTTTTAAGTTGTAAAGTTGGCAACCGTAGTTGAGAGTGACTTGAAGGCTCCCTTTTTTATTAGCTACAACACCAAGGTGTAGGGAAGGGCACTACTCTTTTCCCTGGATTGTCCCACTTTACCCTTGATACATACCTTCTAATGCTGAGTGTTAAGCAAGGTGGTATCAAGAAGCATTTTTTGAGTCTTTGGTATGACTTGATCTGGGATTGAAATCTGGTCTCCTGGGCCATTGGTGAACACTCTACCCACTAGGTGACATTTTTATCATCCAAGTATGCTGACAGCACAGATTCCCTTGACTCTCTTTATCTATCTGCTCCTACTGATCATTGGCAATTCTTATTAATGGCATCCAGTGTCCACACAGATCTAATGTATATAAGTTTTTGCTGGTCAGCCAACTCTGGTGTGTTGGAGTCTATAGTAAAATGTCAATCAAGAATTTGTCTTACTTCTCCAGCAGAGTCCAGTATGACTTGCTTATCTTTCTTGGTTTGCAAGATGGGAGGAAAGTTGCTGTACAGCTGCTGTTTTGTAAAGTGCTGCAGCTACCAAAATTTGTTCAAAATGCAGTATCCTTGTGTAGTTCCCATTTAGTTTTTTCTCCAAATGTTTTCTTAGAGTCTAAGTGTATTTGGACTATTGTCTTCATCTTTATTTTATATTCAGAATCTTTCAGCCAATACGTCCCCTTTGGCCTTCTTCAGGTGTTTCATGTCAAACTTGGGAGCCCACACAGAACTTCGAACCAAACCCTCCATTTATTCCACACGGGTAGATTGTTCTAATTCTGTTAACCATGACTGGGTACAAGTGTTAAGCTATATTGTAAGTATAACTTGTTACTTATAGTTGGGATTGAACCGGCAACCTCCAGATGATTTCACTTGCACTTTTCAACCAAATGCCTTTAAAGTTCTGTGTGGGCTCCAGAGTTTGACATGAAACACCCAAAGAAAGCCAAAGGATACATCAACTGAAACGTTGTGTATATACCAATGAAGATAAAGACAATAGTCCAAATACTCTAAATGATAAAAACTATCAAGCTCTATCTCAGAAATTTAGACAAATAAGATTTCCATATGTTCATTAAACAATCAATAGCAGTCCATGTCTTACCTATATGTATGTTGACATTGTAGATGAGATATTACCACCAAGGTATATGAATTAGTCAACCAATTTCAGAGACTTGCTATTTGATAATCTTGAATAAAACATGAACTCAGTTTTATTTGATTTCACACAGAGACTGATACCTCTTGCTGACAGCTCCAGGAAATGGAGTAGAGATTTGGCTTAAACAGATGTATTTGTAAGAATTACTAGATCATCTGTGTAGTCTGCATCAGTGATAGTTTCAGCCGAATATTGTCTGCTTCTTGGCTTTTTAAACAAAATGTAAAACCGTTTTCTTTTATTAGATCTCTTCATGTCTGTAGTACATAATTTAGGCAGATTAGGAATAAAAATGGTGTCAATGTATCTCCTTGTAAGACTAATTCTTTAAACTTAGGATTAACAATCTAGGAAAAACAAAAAAGTTTAAACTGATAAATTTTTAAAGCATTATTCACATGGAAAAAAAATTCTCTACAAAACTCTATAAGCAACCTCTGAGTCAGACTAAGCAAAGCTTAGTACATAACAACATCAGTACTAAGTTGGTTGATTGTATTTTATGACATATAAACCCTTGTGAGTTATTCAATGCCAAATCCTGTTTATACATATATATTAAATATATATGATTTGCAAAGGAATAGTCGGTAGGTAACATTATTTTTAAACAAACCAGAGCTCATTTGCACAGTCAAATAGTTTCAACTATTGCTATCGAACACTAATAGTTTTATTTGCACACAGTTAAATGGTTTCAAATATGGCTATTTAACACTAGTAGAATAGAAATTCAACACCATTCATTTGTTTGCACACAGTTTAATGGTTTCAAGTATAGTAAATTATTAAATAGGTCAATTTGACCCATAGATAGAACAGGTACTACCACCCTGGGTCAGAGTGAACTTGGCAGTAATGGAAATAGAGGAGTACTCCACATTTCCCAAAGCTCCAGGACTGGAATCTTATGATCAGATGCAGTTTAGTGTCATATTCAGGACACTCCTTGTGTCTTAGTTCTCTACAGCCCCGGCCAACTGGGCTGATCAATACTAAGGTATTGTTTTACTGTCATTATAACCAACAGTTAATTTCAGTCTTGACCTCTTATCATCAAGTGCAGACTAGTACTTCAGGTATGACTGATTGGTTGATTTTAATGGCATGTCAACCCATTCAGGGTTATTTTATGTCTAGAGGTTAGGGAAGGGTGCACATTGTACATTTACATTTTTTGTGTTGTTTCTTAAGAATTTTTGCACACAAGTTATATGATATTAATTATTTCTATCTAATACAAATACTTTGCAAATACATTTACTCGACCTATAGATGGACTTTAACAGGTACTACCACTCTGGATCAGAGAGGACCTGGGAGTAATGGCAATGAAGTGGTACACCCCACTCCCTAGATCTTTAGAACTGGAGCCTCACTATAAGCAGTTTAGTGTCATGTACAGGAAAACCCCTTTTTTAGGGTAGGGTGGGGGTCTTACGCATCATATTTTAAGCTTCATTGACAGAGTGGACACACTTCAGTTAGTTTTGATATAAATTTTTCATACATGTCTCATAAGCTCATTCACAGAATCTCTCATCCATATGATTAAATTTCAGATAACTTCTGTTTAATGTTTGCTAACAGATTTAATTCTATTTCTAGAGTGAATATATTTCAGTCCTTAGAGGAAAAAAAAGAAGTCAATAACAAACTAATCTGATTTATTCAGCAAATACTAAATTACTTGTAGTAAAATAAAATTATTGATATTCAATTAATCCTTTTGTATGCAGAATGACATTTTTGTCATCAACAATACACAGGTAGGATGACATTTTTGTTGTTTTTGCAATAGATCAATGTAAGGCATTTTTATACTGGCTGCTTGTTGACCAATTCAATGTGAATGAATAGAAAATTGTTAGGAGGCCTCACTTTAGTGTAGAATTGTGTAAAAGTTGTTTTGCAAAATAGCATAATTAAAAGTGAGTGTTTATTTGTTTTCATGTTATTGTACAGTGACACACAATTGCTGATCAAATTATCATGTTTTGTGCTTGTTTTTTCATATATGATCAATTGAATTGTTTGAAAATACCCTCTATTTTGCAATGCCAGCAAGAGTTAGAAATTAATAATTTGGTTGGTTGGTTGTTTGGGTTTTATTGCATATCAAACATTGTAGGTTATTTAATGCCAAATCCATTTTTATACAAATAATCAGTTCTATTTCAAACAATTCAGTTTAGCATAAGTACACAGTTTAATAGTCAAAAAACTTTCTATTTCAAGCTATTCAGTTTAGCCAAACAGTTCTATTGCAAACAATTTAGTTTAGTATAAGTATCGTTTTTGTTTACATGTCAAAATAGTTCTATTTCAAACAATTCAGTATAGTGTAAGTACAGTTTAAATGTCAAAACAATTCTATTATAAACAATATAGTCAAGCATAAGTACACAGTTTATATGTCAAAACAGTTCTATTTCAAGCAATTCAGTTTAGCATAAGTTTGCATTTTAGTTCTATTTGATTCATAGATAGGGCCCTACTAGGTGCTACCACTCCGGTCCAGAGTGGACCTGGGAGTGATGGCAATGAAGGGATGCTCCACATTCCCCAAAGCTCCAGCATTACTGGAACCTCACCATCAGATTGTTTAGTGTTATATCCATGACACTCGTTGGGGGTGTCTTACTCTTCTGCAGAGGTGCAGTCAGTGTATTCTACAGCCCTAGCTGACTTGGCAATAATAATTAAGCTTTATAGATAATTCTTCAAACAATTGCTTACTTAGAATTAATAATAAAAACAAAAATGTTTAAATTGATAAAGTATTACTCACTGAAATAAAAATAAAAAATATTTCTCTATAAAACTCTGTAAACTTTTTCACAAATCAATATTATCTTAAAAGATAAAAATATAATTGGGAAAATCTGTTTTTCTTTTTATTTAGATTCATTAATCAGTTCAGCATCTAAGAAAGAATTCTATTCTCATTATAAACAGATGCATTCCAAATTTTGACTCAAAGAAGTAAAATAATTATACAGAGTTATTGCTTAAAATCCAGATAAAATAAAAATGTTTAAATATCCAGCAGTTTTACATAATATGACTGATGGAAAAAATGCTTCTTATTGATACTTGGGTGATCACTTAGTAACAGTGGATACTGTAAACAGCTGGTGTGTCAGACAATGCTTAGTAAATAACAACACTAACATATTGTTTTACTGTAATTATAACCAACTGTAATCTCAGTCTTGAATTCCACCATACCAATGGGGCTTAGAATATGCTTGCTGTATACCCACCCCAGTTACCAAGCAGAGGAAGTAAGACCCCCACAATAGGGGTGTCCTAGGTATGACACTAAACTGCATCAGATGGTGAGGCTTTAGTTCTGGAGATCTAGGAAGTATAGAGTACACTTTCATCACTATTACTCCTAGGTCTTTTCTGACCCAGGAATCTAGTACCTGTTAGAGTCCTATATCTATGGGTCAAATAGATCTGTTTAAAAATTATTCACATTGGATATAATAATCCACCCCCGCCAAAAAAAAAAAACAAACAAAAAATTCCCTTTCAAGAACCAACTACATAAGAATGTAAATATGAAAGTAAATGAATGTGAGTTTCTAACCTCAAAGGATAAAATAACCTTAGATGGGTTGACATGTCATTAAAATCAACAAGTTCTTCAGCTAGTTTTAATATTAACTTTCCATACAATGTGACCCGTAAGCTCATTTATTCTCTTGAATTGCAGTTTCAGCCATCTACAATCTACTAAAGTCTCTCATCCATATGATCAAATTTCAGGTGGTAGTAGTAGTAGTTGGCGACCGTAGGCTCACTTTTTAATAGCTACTACACTGAGGTGTAGGGGAAGGGCACTACTCCTTTCCCTGGATTGCTCCACTTTACCCTTGATACATACCTTATATTGCTGAGTGTTAAGCAAGGAGGTATCAAGTACCATTTTAAAGTCTTTGGTATGACTCAACCTGGGATTGAACCCAGGTCTCCCGGACCATTTGCGAACACTCTACCCACTAGGCCATGTTTGCAAACAGATTTGATACTATTTCTAGAGTCAATATACAAGAGTCATTCAATAAATAAAGGGATTTTTTCCCCCCATAAATGTAAATTCTGCAGTATTTGGAATTGGTTTACAGCAAAAATTATTTTGATCTTGCAAAAATATTTGTTTTGAAGCTATTCAAAATGATAGCAAATCAGAGTGCTCCAGGCTTAAACAGAGGTCTGTGATTAAATTTTTGGTGACTGAGACATGCAAACCACATGAAATTTACTGGAGAATGTGTGATGTGTATAGAAAGGCATGTTTAAGTTAAAAAAAAAAAAAAAAAAAAATGTTTATAAATGGGATAAACATGAGTTTACCACTACAAGCCTGGGGGGAGTGTCCTCGTGGTGTAATGGTTAAAGTGATGGACTGCAGAATTGTAGTAAGCGAGTTTGTACTCCAGTTGCACTATTACATTCACTTTCAGGCAAATACCCTTGGGAAAGGTATGAACCCCCTTATCCTCCTAGCTATAGGTTAAATAACACCACTACTGTTCTTCTGGGAGAATAGCTTTGGCATTAAATAACCTACAAAGGTTGATATGCCATTAAACAAACCAAACCAAACCTACAAGCCTGAGTTGAAAAGACAGTCCATGGAGTGCAGAAATACATTAACTCTCTGGTAAAGAAAAAAATTCTGGATAAAGAGGGTCATGCTGATAGTCCTGTGGGACATGAAAGGACCCATCACTTTTGATTTCCTTGAAAGAGGGGCAACTGTAAACAGAGCTTTTTATTGCTGACTCCTTAGGCAATTATTTCCCTTTAATTATTGAATGACCTTTGTATTCTAGTCCTTGGAAAATTATTTTTGCAACAACTTGTTTCAAACATGACATCTAATAAACAGAAGAAAAAAACTTGTACAGTCAAAGAAATCAGTTTAAATTAGTTAAGTAAACTTACTGTACTTGAATTCTTGGATAGTCTTCTGGAATGGTGAGCTTAAAGTGGAGGAAATATTTCTCTTGTTGTGCTTTTATGATTATTTGACCAGTTTTTTGCCGTAATTTAATCTCATCACAGTCTTTCAACATTTCCTTTTTTACATATGCAATCTCATTGCTACAAATGCACAATTTGTGGTCTTCTAGGAATTTATTTACAAAATGAAGCATTTTCATCACCTGCAACAATAAAAATTAATCAAACTTTAAAACAAAACTAGGAAAAAATAAGACAAAAAAGTTAATACCATTTTCAATGTACAAATTTATATATACATCTAAGTAAAAGCTAAAAAATTTTGAGACTATCAAAAAGAGATATAATTCTTCGATTTTTCTGTTTTTTGGCTGACTGCTTCCAAGGTAAAAATAAATCAATTATGCTAAAAAGAATTAAAACATTAAAGAAAATTTTAAACCCTAAATAATATTGTAGCAGAAAGAACTTTGTATTTTTGTTTGGCGCATAATTTAATTCGACCGTTAGGGTTGACGCATAATTTCACCCAATCAGGATGACTTATCCTATTCAGGCCGAACCATCTTTCTGGGCAGCACAAATTGGGGAAGCCGTCAAACACTCCCTCTTTCGCAGAAATTCATTCAGGACAGACATCTTACTGTCTGCTCTTCAATAACAGCATCACACCAACATGAGGAAAGTTGTCTAATTTATGGACCCCTTGCGTCTATTCTCTTAGACTAAGGGTTCCCAGTTGAATATGAATTAGATGAATTCAATACGCCACACACAGGAACAACTCTTAGTCGCCTCCAGTATTGGCTATGTCGACTGCAATGCAAAATCTTGCTCCGACATCCAGCTACTTCACCTCTGGGCAACATTTTCTGGAGACATTCATGCTTCTCCCCGAAACAACCAGAACCACAAACTCACGGTGAATACAATCATTTCTGTCCTCAAACAGCAAACACGACTTTTGCTACACTATGGCGAACATATCTCCCTCAACACATTCAACAATGCCTTAACCTAACAATGCACTTTTCGCTCAGGCATTTAGCTGCTAAAATGCTTTCTCAACTCTATCATAACTTCATTTCGTTTCCTTACTTCTTTCCTTCCTACGAGACTTGAAGCATAAACATAAACCCTTTATTCCATGCTGCCAGTAAAAACCTTCATATAAAACCTAACAGCATCTTCGTCTTCTTACTTCTTCATCATCCTCCTTTAAATACCTTTTACCCTTAGTGAGGAAGTAACGTAACACCAGCATAACCTAATAATAATATTCCCTCGCTAAAATATGATATACAGAAAATATTCTTTCTCTTCAACCTCCTCATCCACTTTTTTTTTCCCTTTTCTTTTTTCCTTTATTTATTTATTTATTTCACATGTTCTTTTTATTTAGATATAAATGGAACTCATAAATAAAATGTTTAAAATGTCATCATGATCTTTAATTCTTGGGGACTGTTTCTAATTAAACTATGCAAGTTTTGCTTTTAACTTTCTTCTATTTATTTCTCCGATTCTTCACTTTCTTTCTTCTTTCCTTTCATTCTTCACTTTCTTTTTTTTCTTCCTTTTACTATTCACAGTCTTCCTTACTCTCTTTACTTTCTTCTTCCTCTTTTTAGTTTCTTCCTTCCTTTTTTACTTCCTTTTTTCTTTCTTCTCTTTACTTTCTTCCTTCCCTCCTCTCTTTACTTTCTTTCTTACTTTCTTCCTTCCTCTCTTTACTTTTTTTGTTCCTCTCTTAACTTTCTTCCTTCCTCTCTTTACTTTCTTCCTTCCCTCCTCTATTAACCTTCTTCCTTCCCTCCTCTATTAACCTTCTTCCTTCTTCTCTTTACTTTCTTACTTCCTTCCTTCCTCTTTACTTTTTGCCCTACTTTCTTCCTTCCTCTCTTAACTTTCTTTCTTCCTTTGTTCCTTCCTTCCGTCATCCTCTCCTAACGTTTTTTCTTTCAATAGGATCTGCCTTAACCCAATCTCAATGGCTGTTAAATAAGTTATAGTGAAAAAGACTTAAATCGATCAACTGAAAATAAAAGGGATTTTTTTTTTCTGGCTGAGCCTACCTCTCAGGTTAGGATCTAACATTTAATAATTGAAAATAAATTAAGATTAATGTGAAACAAGCAAAATTTGCTAATAGAGAGTGAGAAATTGTAATTATTTGATAGAAAACACACAGCCCATAGGCTACTTATCAATGGCCAACAACAGAACAATTTTCAGAAACAATGTTTTCTTAAAACTTGGAATATAATTAAAAATTAATTTTTCAATTTTATTTTTTCATTTACAGTAGACTTTTTTTTTAATGTTCACATACTTCTAGGCATTTACTGTTATATGTATATTCATTTTGAAAAATAAAGGGTCTCTTCTCAAGCAGCTTATAGTTTAACACTATTTGAAGAAATTTTAACTCACATTTTTCTTTTGACCCTCAGCCACCCCCCCCCCCTTCCCAAGGAAATTAAATAAGAATTTTGGGTTTATGAGTTTGATATCCCTGAACTAAAACAAAAACTTTAATTACAAAAATGAAATAGAACATTCAGAGCCAAATTTTAATTTAAATTTACAAAATATGCAAATGATTAACTCAACTTTTTAAAACATAAAAAAAGACAAAATAAATAAATTTGTCCATTTAAATCTTCAGGACAAATTGTCTTATTTGAGAAGGGAATTTCAATTTATTCTTTGAATATAGACATATTCCTTAATTAATACATAATAATTTTATATTCAGGTATATACAGAATGAGGATGTGCTGAAAAGTTTATGATGATGATGTCAAATCAGCTGTTGTTGACTTTTTTTTGGTTAATGGGATCCAAGCAATGCAACACCAATGGATGAAGTGCATGAACCACAAGGAGACTTTCACTCTTTCTTCTGGTCTCATTCCTTGAGAGTATCTTAGTCAGGCTATAAACTTTTCAGTTAACCTTTGCAAATGTAAAATAGAATGAAAAGTGACATGTTATTAGAGGACTTGAACAATCAGAGCTCTTCACAGTAAAGTGCGAATTACCATAACAATTCTTGGGAGAGATAATGGAATGGTTACTTAGTTGTCCTTCTTCTAAACTGGTTGCACATCAAGGCTACAGATTGAAGATTGATTGATTTTAAAGGCATGTCAACTCGTCTAGGGTTATTTTATGCCTATATGTTAGGGAATTGCATTGATATTAACATTTTTTTCTTAAGAGGATTTTTTTGCTCAGTCCTATCAAATAAAAATAATTTTTAAATAGATTCATAGATATAATCCAAATCTATTTGATCCATGGATAGGACTCTAACAAGTATTACCACTCTGGAGTCAGAGTGGACCTGGGAGTAATAGCAATGAAAGGGTACTCCACACTCTATAGATCTCCAGAACTGGAGCCTCACCATCAGATGCAGTTTAGTATCATACTCAGGACACTTCTTTTTGCAGGGGATATAGTCAGCAAATTCTAAGCCCTGTCAACAGGGAGTGGGGCTACAGAGCCCAGTTAGTCTATTTTACTCATTAGCATGGAACAAACACAAACAGCCATAGACAGAATTTGAACTTTGATCTCTGGTTCCATTTTCTTTGCAGATAACAATGACAACAACCACACTTAATACAATACTTAAAATAGAGCATAAACAGTAAAATTCTTACAACTATAAGAAATAAAACTTTTTTTTAAAAAAAATAGCCTTTGACAGCAGCCACCATATAAAACAATGTTTAGTAAGAAGAATTAAACTTCTACTTCGATTAGTAAAAATTGTTAAACTAGCATTGGCTTTGAATATTAACTATTTTCTTTTAGATTTGAATATTTACTGATTTCTAATAAAATCCAATGGCACAAAGTGAAACTTTGAAGAAAACAAATAAACTTACCTGGAAATTGCCAATAAATTTTTTGCATTCATCATCACAGACTTTCTGCAGACCATCAAGTAATTTATCAGATAAAGTTTTACTGTTTAATTCTGAAATGATTGGTTCATTTGGATAATGAGTTGGAAACATCAATCGAAGTTTGAGTTGCTTGAAATCAGTTTTCCTGAATAAAGAAATAAAATGTACATATAAATTTACAAACAGAAATAAACAGAGTAAAAGTCTTTAAAGTTTATTAAATGAAATTAATATTAAGAAAAAAACTACTTGAATTTTTAAGTTCAACTTGTTATATGTTAGGCTGAAAAGACAGTACTGTTACTTGTTTTACTATAAGATTATATTATATACTATTATTTTGATATATAAAGTCGGTTTGTTTGTTTGTCAGGTTTCTACTTAAAATTATGTGACAAAAATGAACCACTTCTTCCTGGCTCAAATGGTGTTTACCGAACCCCTCCAGCATAGACAGGATGCAACACAAGGTTAAATTTCTAGGCAGAGGCCTTCTCTCTCCAATGAATGTAGCCTTTGTCAAATCTTTGATTTTTCCATTTAACTTTTTTTTTTAATATTGTAAGGTTATATTTCATTTTTTTTAAATTCATATTGTTATGAATTTACTAAATTTAAAAATAGAAATCAACATCTATTTCTTTCAGAATGTTATTTTGTTTAAATTTGTGCAATTATTATTCCATATGAATACTATGATAATTTTAAAAAAGGTTTTTGATTCATTTATCCTTCAAAAGTTTCTAAGACCTGACTTAACACTTTCAAATGTATTTGCTATTGGTACTTTGAAATTTCAAGAGTTAGAATATATATCTTATATTAAGGAGATATAAGTCAATCGTATACTTTTAATTTAACTAGGTGTCTATCATAGAATTGTGTTATATACATAATTTTATGCTTTGATCTTTTCTCTTTAATTTCAGAAGTATTTAGTGGTGAGCTGATTTGTTTGTTTGTTTGGTTTGGTTTGATGGCATATCAACCCTTGTAGGTTATTTAATGCCAAATCCTGTTTATACATATATATTAAATATATATGATTTGTTAGCAAATTTTGTTGATAATATTTTTAAACAAGCCTAAGCTCTTTAATTGGAATCATTTTGAGATGAGGCTTCTTAATCTGAGAATTAATTTTTTATTTATTGCGGACTTTTTGTCCTCATCTTGGTAGTTTTTGTGTTGTTTCGCACTTCGGGGCCTGTGGCGCAGCGGATAGAGGCGTTGAGTCTCTACGGTTCCAGGTGAGCATAGTCAGAAGATAGCGGTTTCAATTCTTACCCAAGCCGGCCAGAGGTTTATTTGGTCAAAAACGTGGTGCGATAGACAACAACTATGGAAGGCAGTAATTACTGGGGATACGGTTACAAGACTCAGCGTTCCGATCCGAGGTCGTGGTTAATCACCTGAAGAAGGCCAGAGGTGAAATTTGGCCGAAATGTAGTGAAGAAGAAACAACACAAAAACTACCAAGATGAGGACAAAAAGTCCGCAATAAATAAAAAATTAATTCTCAAGCCCAAGCTCATTCTTTGCATGCAGTTAAATGGTTTCAAATATTTCAATCTAACATGAATAATTCTATTTCGTATTAATCATTTATTTGCCCACTGCCAAATGGATATACATATAATTTGTAAGTGAAGAGTTTGTAAGTAATTTGATTTTTAAATGAGTTTCAACTAATTTGTTTGCACATTAGTATTGCTATTGTTTCTACACAGTTAAATGGCTTCAATTATTGCTATCAAACACTATTAATTCTATTCAATATTAATAATTTATTTGTAGATAGTGAAGTAATTACATATGCTATTCAACATTCTATTCAATATTACTCATTTGTTTGCACACACTTAAAGGGTTCCAAGTACTACTATGTAATATCAATAATTCAATTTACACACACACAGAGAGTTAAAGAGTTTCAAGTATTGCATTTAACACTAATAATTCTATTCAACATTACTCATTTGTTTGCACACAGTTAAAGGGTTCCAAGCATAGTTATGTATCACTAACAATTCAATTAAACATCAGACATTTGTTTACACATAGTTAATTAATCAAACAATTCTATTTCTAACAATTCGATTTAAAATAAGTCATTTGTTTGCACACAGTTTAAATGTCAAACAGTTCTATTTGATCCATAGATAGGACCCTATCAGGTGCTACCACTTTGTGCCAGAGTGGACTTGAGAGCAATGTCAATGAAGGGGTACTCCAGATTCCCCAAAACTTCAACACTGTAGCCTCACCATGAGACACTCATTGGGGGAATTTTACTGTTGCTGTTGGTATATTCTACAACTTCCAACCCTCAACCAAATGGCTAGCAGAGTAATTCTTTAATTGATGTGATCCATTTGAGAAACTGTATGCTTTACAACTTCAAAAAGGATCCATTAGTTTTAGAAGTAGTGAGAAATATTTGCATTGTTGATGGAAATAAAGTCCCAAGTGTCAGGAAATAAAGTCCCAAGTGTCAGGAAATAAAGTCCCAAGTGTCAGGAAATTCCAGTGATAGTTTATTCAGTTTTGATTGATTTTAACAGCATGTCAACCTGTCTCAGGTTATTTTATGCTTAGAGGTTAGGGAAGCATGTTCATTGTACGTTCATATTTACATTTTTTGTGTAGTGTTTTCTTAAGAGGTTTTTCTTTTGTACTCAGTTATATGATATCAAATATTTCTTACAATAAAGAATACAAATAATGTGCATACAATTGTACTGTCTCAAGTAATTAATAATAATTCTTAGAAGATGATTGAACAGTTCTATTTGACCAATACATGGGACCTTAACAAGTACTACCACTTTGGGTGAGAGTGGACCTGGGAGTAATGGTGATGAAAGGGTATGTCACACTCCCCAAAGCTACTGAAGTGGATTAGTTTGTTTTCTTTGTTTAATAGCATAGCAACCATCATGGGTTATTTTATGCCAAAGCCGTCCTTGTAGAAGAACAGTAGTGGTACTATTTAAATTATAGTTGGAGGAATATGAGAGTTCACACCTTTTCCCAAGGGTTTTAGTTCGAAAGTGGACATGATAGCGCACAACTGGAGCTTGAAATCACATATACTATGATATCATGGTTCAGCATGTTAGCTACTACACCATGAGGACTTTTCCAGAACAGGAGCCTCACCAGCAGATGTAGTTTAGTGTCAATATGCATCAATATCCAGAGTTTTTACACTGTCAAATCTGTTTAGAGTTTTGGTTTCTCGTTAGATTTTTGTGATTTCATTCTTGACGTTGAGGGTTAGTTCTGTAGATTGAGATGAAGAGATTGATATTATCAATTGTTTTTATTCAGTTGTAAGTTGAGCAATTTTTTTGGGATTAAAGAGAAGGTTCAAGTTCATTTGAGGTAATTAGGATGTGTTTTGTTTTGGTATTTGATGCTGAATTTATTTTGCCAATTGGTGGATAGATCAGTAATCTCAGAGTATTTATTTTTGTAATATAATTGTAGAGGGATTTTCTTTATATTATCATTTTTCGTTTTATATATCTTGCCTTTCGGTTTAGTTAGGCTGAGAACCTTTTGCTTAGTGCACGGGTTAGTTGAGTGCAGGTGCGCGCATGGATATAACAATCAGAGATGTCACAATAAAAACCCCAGAGAGGAAATGAAACCGGAGATGTGAATGACGCCCGGAAGTGGAGGATTTTGGAATTTGAAAAAAAAAACCCAGTTAGTTGAGATTTAAACTCCAAACAAGAGAGTTGACTTTCAGAGCTCGCCGAGGCCAGACCAGTAGTTTGTGGTGGGGGTCAGATGGAAAAGTCAGCATAGAAAGAAATTGTGTCTCTCTCTCCTCATGTCGAAAAACCTTAAACTCAAAAAGGTAATAAAAAGTTTTGTACCTGAACCAATTTCGAGTGTTTTTCGGATTCCTATATGCGTATGAACATTTGTGAACGTTTTCCGTATCCGTATGAATATGTCTATTTCATGTATTCATATCTTGGTCGTATTTTTGGACCTATGATGTTACATTTTGGTTAAAGCTTTCAAGTTATTTCTAGTTATTATTTGTATAGTAGTTTGGGTATTTGTTGTAAGTTCTTTTTGTTTAGTTGTAGTTTTTTAGGAGCTTCTGAAACTTTGTAGTCTGTGACTCCTTTAGGACTGCTTTTATTTCTTCTGGTGTAGCAAAGGATAAATTCCTGTTTTTTTTTAAAACTCCTTTGAGGTGTTCACAGTCTTTCATGTGGGTAGACTTTGCATTTCAAATAGTGGAAAGTTTTCATTTTAATTAAGATTTTGGCATTTTTTTGCTATCTACCTTTACAAGTAGATTGCTGCTTTTAATATCCATTTGAAGAATATGGCTGGGACAATCATACAAGTGCTATGGCTTAGCCCCTAGGCTCCTGTCCTAAAACGTTACAAGTTGCCATCCATGACCAGCAGGTGGTCTTGTTGGGGAGGGAGTCTTATTCCTTTCCAAAGAGGGAGTCAGCATATTCTACAGTCCCAGTCAATTGGGTGAATTATTAATTCATTAGAAGAACTACATCAATCTTTCGTGAAAGAAAAAAAGAGCTTTATTGATCAATTGGAAAAGTATGTTACTCTTTCAGAAACTATCATGTTACAAAATGCAGAAAAAGACTTTGGCTTTGAATATGGAGGTTTTTACTTTAATTTCCATATTCTCATGACCTTGCTCTTTTTGTGGTGAACAATGTATAAAAGCTTGTTATAAGAGACCACTGGCCCTGGAGTAGACATATAGGCCGTAGATCTGTGGGTAGCATGTACCACATCCTTTTGTATAAGTAGTCAAATGGTAGATTAAGATGATTGCAATTATAGAATAATGTGAAGAAAAACCCTAAGGAGCTTTATTGAATAATAGTTGGGACAGTGGTCAGTTGGGAACTTATAAAACTAAATGAGAACAACAATTGAAAGAATCAAACCCAAATTATATGTTCTAAAATTTGATGGAATTCAGAAACAAACAGTAAATCTTTTCTTCCAGGGCCTTGCTCCAAATGTTCTGCCAGAGCTTGATAAAAGAAGATACCTCACTCCAAAAGTTTTTAAGAAACTTAGAAAAATCACTTTTTTTATCATTAAATAAATTTGTACTTGTAGATGGAGTTTTCTCTTCAATGAAAATCCACAAGAACTAAAATTACCAAAGCCATTGGAAGAAAGATTCAATTCTTGTGGAATCATAATGTTTTGAGAAGTGTAATAGAAATATACATGTATTGATACCTGTAACAAAAATACAAGGTTATGTTTAAACCCTGACCAAGATATCAATATTGTAACAAACCAATTCTATTGTTACTTTGTAGCAAACAATAGCACAAAACTTGTTTCTCATACCCTCAACTGACAAAGGCAGATGAAACTTGTTTTTCTTCTTCATCACAACAAAGTCTGGTTCCTTCAATAACAATGTTCAGTTCATCACTCTTTTTTAACAAAAGGTCTTTTCTGTGCACTTCAACTAAATGTCACTCTTATTCTGGTTCACTTCCAATGGTTGGAGTCTTAAGACTGCTGTCATGCATATACAAAACTTATGCATATTCATAAGCAATGATAATATTAAGAGTGCATATGTACGCAGACAATACTGCAAATGGCAGCTTACACAAAAAATGTGAAACAGAGCAACATTTTTGCTTCAGGTAAGTAAAAAATTATCCTACTTTTGAGTTCTTCACAACATTTCCTAGACAAGAAATAATACACCGATTATGAAGAGGCTAAAAAAGGCATATAGATGTGTGACAGGACTTTCTTCCCAATGTAATTATAAAATTATAATAAAATCATTTTTTATGCTAACCCTTTTGTTTTTTTACCAGTTATCTAGTCTTGCTAAAAAGAAATAGTTGTTATATCATTGTTAAAATGAACAAACAAAATAACAAAATGTTCATATTCCTCACTTCCTGCAACAAAAAAAGACAAGTGTCAAAGTAAAATGATATCAGGAGCTGCAAGATTAGACCCTTCATCTTTTTAGTACCACAATTATCTGAGAAGCCTTTTACAAAAGCTAGCCTCACTATTAGATGCAACTAAGTGTCATATACAGGACATTCCTTTTTTTGCTGGAAGAGGTCTTACCACATCTGCATGAGATACAGTAAGAGTATTATAAAAGCACAGTGAACAGGATGGATGTTATACCAAAATGTTGCCCCAATGAGAAATATTCCTTCTCTATCAGCAATGGCCTTTTCATTCCACAATTCCATTCCCACCTGGTCTGTATGCAAGCTTGAAATACCTTTTAATGTTCCATTATTTTAGCATGACTTTTGGGACTTATAAATGAAATATTATATTATCCATCATAAACTATTCTACTGGTCATCTCCAAGAATTACATTTGCAACTTCTTCCACATACAATTCTCTCCATATTGCCAGCTGTTTATGTCCACAGTCAATTACTAATAGTGTGTTATATCAATGGCTAATGTTGTTCAGTTTTCTCCAGTTTCAATTTCACTTGGATCATGCATGCTTGGAACAGGGTCTATTGACTGGCATCTAACACTGGTTTTGACCTTCCTTTGAACCTCTTTTCTTTTGGAAAGTGGGTAGTTTCCAGTTTAGATATGTCCTGTCTATGCTTATTTAGTCCATACCATAAAATCCTTCTAGAGACAACAAACAGTGACTTTCTCCCAGATAGCTAACCAACTCATGTTTAATCATGTCAGTACATCTGCCTTATTTTTTTCTGAAGGCATGAACACTGCACCTAGCTGCAACTCAAACTCAATCACCAATTCTCCTAGTATTCCTAATCTATGTTTTACCAGAATTTCTACTGTACCATTTTTCCATACTTTTTTCTTTTATCAAAGAATGCACCTATGAGGTTGCAGTAGGATTTTTTCTCAACCATGCTGTGTCTTCTGCCATTATACCACCTACCTCTATGCCAATACCAATCTTGCTAGCATTGCGACATATCTATTTTTGTTTTAGGGACATGCCAACTCTAAATCATTGGATCCTCCTTCTAACCCGTTGGAATTTTCTGCATTACTGTGATGGTTTCATCATCTATCTTACTTCCCCAGCTTATACCACTTTTCCTCCTTTTTATATAACAGTATGCTATACTTAAATACCTAGCAGTGCAATAGAATTCCACCAGCTTGCCACAAACTGAGAGCAATTCTCACATACATAATCTTTCCCCTCAAACACATCATTCCTCTGATAAATTTTACCTGTCTTGTTTTTCTTTACTTAAAGCCCCAACACACCTTTCCCAATCAACCCAAATTTTTTTTAGATGGTCCACCACTTTCTCTTTAGTCAAATCTATCATAATGTCATCAATATAGGAGTGTGTGACACCTTTTATTTTATCATCTTTCCCTAGCACCATTTAAAGGACTGTCACTATAATCTTTTGTGCAGCATTAAGCCCAAACCCTTACCAAGTTAAATGGTATGTTTTTCTCTAAAATTGCACCAACTTGTACCTCCATAATTTTTCAGTGATGTGTAATTGCAGGTAGGCTGATTTGAGGTTTACAGTTCTGGTTTACTCTGAAACTTGCTTTCAATTTCTTATTCTTACCCCCCCACCCCCACCTATTCTATGCCCCACATATATCATGTCTCTCCCAGTGTGGCACATTCCATAGTTATTTATTTTTTGAAAATTGAGCACTGGCCTGACTTTGTCCTAAGTTACCTGGATTACTGCCATCAGTGGTAACACTTCTTCCTTCACTTCACCTTCCAATGTAGAGAGAATACTTTCTACAATCAATCATTCCACCTCCTTCTCAAATTCTGCTTTTTCCTCCACTTTAAAGAATTCTTGCAAATTCCTACTTTTTAAAAAAATACAACTTCCCCCAGCTATCCAATTCTTTCCATTAAACTCTGCTCTGTAATCCTTGTTTTCAATTCTGCAACAGTTTGGTGCTTGGACATTTGTAGCATTACATATCTTTCTTGAACTTCCCACAGACATTATTAATAGTCACACCTCCCAGTTTATAGATTACATCCGTCCCAACAGCAATATCAATACTATCAATGATACGGACAATTACAATTGCTTTTATGTTTATCCACAACCGTTGTATTCATACTTCACTTGATTCCTTTACAATTTACTTCTATCCTATCAATTATTTTCACAGTACCAATCTCATCTAAACTATTCACAAGCTTTAGAAGCAAGTAAAATAGTTGTGCAACCATTATTGACAAGAGTTTCTGCTATTTTACCCAGCATTAAAACTTTTTAGTAGAGATATTATTTTATTGTTTTACCAGAGAGCTAACAACTGGTGCAGTAGTTCCATTGGTTTGCTTCCCTGGGAACATTTCTTTCCCCTTCATTTTACCAAAATAGTTTGTAGTTAAGCCATTTCTTATGACAGAAAAAAATGAGAAGTAAAATATTAGGAGAACAAGAGTAGACGCCATCTTTTTTTAAGTTTCCAATTTTTCCTGTTACTCTAGCTTGTTTCTTTTTCACCCTCTTCCACTAACTTCTTTCTTTCTTTTCATCAATTCACTCAGTTGCAACACTAATGTTGGATTGACATTAAATAAATGGTACCAACTGAATCCCAACTTCTTATATAGTCATTCTTGCTAACTAAATTCTTTGTTTCTTTGTCTATAGAACTCTCCTTTCTTCACTAACTCACTTTTCCTGTCGGCAACAAGGTAAATGACATTACTTTTTATTTTTTCATTCATTCAAACCACATATATCAACATATTTTCTAAAAGTTAGATGCAATTATAGTAAATAAATATTTAGAGGTTTTATTCCAAATATTTTTTTTTAGTTTCCATTTAAAAGTTTTAAAAGTTTAGGGTGAAACAACTAGATTACCAATAAATGTTTTTAAAGCAAATGGTTCTCAAATGGTAAGAGTGGCATACTAAAAATATATATTTGACTAATGGGGCACATCAACATTTTACTTCATAAAACTTTTGTTGTTCCCCAAATATAAATGGGACTTTCAATCATTTTCTCTTTTTCAGAATCACCTTTTTAATGAGAGAAGAACATGTAGCAACTGTGATTTCCATAAAAGGTTGAATGTCTGAGACTTTTACTTTCAAATTGTCATGTAGTGAAAAAAGCAGGACAAGTTCATAACACAGATCAACCTGCCTTACTCTTCAGGGACTGGGGCATTAAACTATATCACATTAAACATTAGTGATAAAACAAAGAAGTATGCATGGTGGAGTGGTTATTGTCATAGGAAATGAAGTTCAAATCCTGAACAAGGTTGTTGGTGTGTTACTTTGCACTTATGCCATTGTGAAAAGCGTGAATCCTCTTTCCTGCTATGGGTAAATAGTGAGGCAGACTGGGCTCTTTAGCCTTGGTATGGCATCCAATATCAGAGAGGGAAAACTCTGAATTCAAACCAGCTGTAATTCTGCTTAAAAATTGACCTTGTGTCACATTCTACCCATGGCAGAAGTGTTGAGTAAATACACACCAAGTTACTTGTATGATGAAATTCAAAGCTGATATTACAAAGTGATATCTTCTAAAAGTTACACAGGCTGCATTCTTCTAAAAGCATTTCAACATAACAGACATGTTAGTAAAACACTTAAGTAAATGGTCATAACCAAAATAACAGGACAACATTCCCGATTATATACACATATTCTACATACATCATCATTCTTTTATTGCACATACCAATTATCCATGTCAATATTCTAATAAATTTGTTGTCATCAAAGTATTTAACATCTTATCATTTGAATTAGTTCTTAGATTGATAACTTCTTTTGGTTTTTAATAATTAGATGACAAGAACAAATATACATTGGTATATATTAGACCATAAAATGGCATACTTAGGGTAATTGTTTATGATCAGAGGAAATGGAATTGGTAATCTGGGTTCAAATCCTGAATGAGACTTATTGTGTTTTACTTTATGCTAATGCCCCAGGGAAAAGCATGAATCCACCTGTTTTCTTCAGCTATGGGTAAATAGTAGGGCAAATTTAGCTCTTTAACCTTAGTAAGGCAACCAGTCAAGGAGAAGGAAAAACTGTGAATTCAAAATAGCTGTACTTTGCTTAAAAATTAACCTTGTGCCGCATTCTTGCACATTTGAGGGTGGGCAGAGAAGTTCATATGATGATATCGGGTGTTGATGACTTTTTTGATTAATGGGACCCAAGCACTGCAACACTACTGGAAGAAGTGTGTGGATTGCAAGAGGAACTATGTTGAAAAATAAACCTTATTTGGTCATATTCCATGAGAGTAACTTGGTCAGCCTATGAACTTTTCAGCTAACCCTTGTATATAAGGCCATAATAGTAAGTAAAGTTGGCGACCTTAGTTGAGGGTAACCCGAAAGCTCCCTTTTCAATAGTTACTAAACCAAGGTGTAGTGGAGGGCACTACTTCTTTCCCTGGATGGCTCCACTTTACCCTTGATTCTCACCTTATAGTGCTGAGTGCTAAGCAAGGCAGCATCAAGTAACATTTTTTGAGTCTTTGGTACGACTCGACCTGGGATTGAAACCAGGTCTCCCGGACCATTGGTGAATAAGTCTTGAAATACATATTTACATATATAGAAACATTTACATAATGCAGTTTGGAAATAGTTGGAGCATACTATTGAACGATGGGAACCCCAGTTTTAGAGTTAAAATTCACTTTAGTATTTTTGAAAATTTCAGTGATTTTCAATCTAACACTTGTTTGGATTATGCAATTTAAATAAAATTATTTATTATCTAAAAAATGCAAATCAAACAAATCTGCATTAGATGTAGTTGTATAAACTAAATGATGGAAAAGTTAAGTGAATATTTTTCTCTTTTAGAGGTACTAAGAATGGAAAAAAAAGAAAAAATAGGAGATAGTATAACATACTTTATAATCATTGCAACTGCATCAGGCACACAAGTGACAAGCTGAATCCCTTCAAGTCCTTCACATTGGTTTTTTATTTCTTTCAGTTCATCTGCAATAAATTTATCTCGATCTTTAGCCATGGTGATTATTCTGAAAACAAAGAAAAAATATAATAAAAATATAAAAACTTTGTATTTGAAAAGCAAAAATATATAATAATGTTAAGATTTTTGTATGCAACACAGAAAAATTGAAATTTTTACCAACACCACAGCATTAAAATGCTTTTAGAAAATATAGCAATTTCCAGTTCAATTTTCAAATTCATAAAAATAGTTTAAGGTCAGAGTTTAAGCTTGCTCCAATAATTATAGTTTCTTAAAGGAGATAATTTAAGTGTCATTTACAGAGTACTTAATTTATTTACAATTAATGATAATAATTTGGTTCACCAATGGTCTGGGAAACCTGGGTTCAATCCCAGTTCGCGTCATACCAAAGATTTTAGAAATGGTACTTGATACCTCCTTGCTTAACACTCAGCAATATAAGGTATATATCAAGGGTAAAGTGGAAAGGAGTAGCTCCCACCTCTACACCTCTGTGTAGTAGCTATTGAAAAGGGAGCCTCCTGGTCGCCAGCTTTACTTACTTAACTATGATCAACTTTCCCTTCACCATTTTTTTTTCTATAACAAATGTTTTTGGTCACTTCTTCAGCATTATGGCCCAGTTTAAACTCACAAAAAATAAGTTCCTGAATTAGACTGCATTGTACATTCATCTATACAGCTTTCAAATCACACATAGAGTGAAGCAATGCATAACATGTCAGCACACCAACTACCACAATAGTACCTACACAGCTTGAATTGCTTTGGTCATATATGCATTGTAAACAGCAACATTCTGAAATATTGCAAACCTTTTGATTCACCCTGATATAATTAGTTATGACAAATTAAGACTTTGCTGTTGTTGTTGCTTTTTGTTACAATTTATGAATATACTAAATAGTAAAATGATGAATAAAAAACTCAAGGTTATTACTAGTGTCTAGTTCTACATTATAAAAAAAAAAAGAAAAAGCTTCTACAATTGACAATATTGGAGAAAAAGAAACCATTAATAACCTTGAGTTTATTAAAATCTTATATGCAACAGGCCTTTCATACAAAAGTAAATTTAATTATATAATTGTTCTCTGAGAATACTTTCAGTGTTTTTGAGAATTTAAAAACGTTGCCTCTATCCTTTTGTTAATTAAAATTTTTTATTTCTAAATCAACAACTAAATCGGTGTAAGTAAAGTACCATTTTCAGCTTAAGTTTAAACAAATCTTTAATGACTAAGTTGTCATTTTCTCATAGACTATTCACTTACTCTTTGTAACTTCAATAGACTCAATTTTTTCTTAAAGATTTATATAACACCAGTCATAGGTTACTAAATTTATCAATAAAGTAACAACTAAGAAACAACAGTGAAAGCTACTATTACTCCTGGCAAAAATGATGGAATAAGTACACTTATTTCAGGTGATGTCATTAGTTTAAATAATTCTAGTTTTTTAAGGTATATTTTATGAAGGTAGAATGTTCACTATAAGAGAAAAAATGTTTTTATGTCTTATCTGTTATTAGCTTATTTAATGTCAAATAAAACAACAAGGTGAACATCTTCTAAGTGGGCTAATTTGATAATTTTTGCCAAGGATAGTAAATACTTATTTTGTTAAAGCATATCCTTATTTTCTATGCTGAAATTGATGAAAAATATTTATCAGATGAAATTTAAAAGAAAAAGAAATGAACTTAGGAATTTGATTTGTCTGAAACATTCAGTCAAAAGTTAACACAACACAACAAAACTTATGTATCTTGTAAACAAGATACAAAGTGATGATCTAATCCCAAAGATGTTAAAAAAAAAAAAAAAAAAAATTAAAATCACTCTAAGCAAGGCCAGTAGGCCAATACAGAGGTAAAGGGTTAGAAGATGAAAAATGAATAAGATGAAACAAAAGAGTATTACAAAGTGACAACAAAGCAAAAATTTAAACTAAGACACTTATTCCTGGAAAAAATAGTTTGGTTGGTGCCATTTATGTTTGTCGGGCATGAATTGAACCAATTGGTCTTATACTTTATAATGCCAGAGTACTATAACACGATTTGTGTTGTAAGTTCAAGTTGGGTATTTGGATTATCTAAGTTATAATGGGCGCCTCGCATGGTGTAATGGTTAACAAGCTAGACTAGCAAACCATTACTAATGAGTTCGAGTCTCATGGGATGACCCATACATCTGTCCTTCTGCCACAACTAAGCAAAGCTAAGTAAATAACTAGTAGTAAAGTGATAATGTTAATGTTTTTTATGTTAATTATTTGTTTGATTGATTGATTGATAAGGTGTGCGATATCAGAAATAGCACAGAAAAATAAATAGAAGAATCTTTTTTTTAAAAAAAGAGGAAAACTTAAATATTGAAAGTTACTGAATTTGAATAAAAAAAAATCCAACTCTCAAATAAACATTAAAATATTTCAGATCATTTTCTTTCCTATAAGAAAATTTTAAGCATAATTTTGGTTTTGTTGGAGAATAGATAGTCACCGGCTGGAAATAAGAATTCTTTTATTGAAAAAGTTGTAGTCGTTTTTGGTTTCCGCAATGAGGAAGATTTTCTATTTTTATTATTGTGGTGATCATCAATCTGATTTTCAAATGAATGAAAGACAATTATAACGGCAACTCAAGAACTATCACGGTTGCAATGAACATCACGTTTTATTTTTTGTTATTTATCTAGAACATTAAGCAAGTAAAAATAGCTGGAGACACTTAAAATTTTTTTCCAATGGATTGTCAGGTGTGTACGTAAATAGATTTAATTTGTTGGAGCGTTGTTTAAACTGGTATTATCAAATAACGAGACTTGAAATCAAAGTGCCAGTAGCTGTCGATTGTTATTAGGGTGTGTGATCATGTGTTCCTATAATTTAAAGGGTAACGAAAAAAATAAAAATAAAAAATAAAAAAATAAAAAAGAGTTATCCTTGTGTTGAATAAGCGGGCATTAAAAATAAAGGTTTTTAATGCGAACAGAGAAAAAAAAAATGATGCAATTTTTAATACCAATTGTGTTCCTTGCAATAAATAAAGAGAAAATTAGGTGATAATTTTGTTTTAAAGAAAATAAGAACGCATTACAAAAAACAAAACAAAAAAGCAACAAAAAACAACTAACCTAATATTTGAATAATAATTTTATTTTGAGAAGACAATGTTTTTGTATATTTAAACAAAAATTTAAAAATAACAGTTCAAGTTAAAATATCTTCTGACGATGTTCATTGCTGATGTTTGAAACATTACAATGAAGAAAAATACTTAACTTTTTTACACAAAGATTTTTGTCTTGGATGAAGAATAAAACGTGAAATAAAGCTTATTTTAATTGCAACAAGAGAAAAAACATGTTAAGTTTTTAGACAAAATGGTAACAACAGCAAACAAGTCAATAATTAATTAAACAATAAAAAAAAAAAATTAGTGAAATTTACTTTAACAGAAATTCTTAGTACAATTAAAATCAAACAGAATGGAAAAGGAAATCTAGTGTAATTTTTGAAGCGTAATTATTTAACAGCTAAATTACGATGAATATGCGAAAACTAAGAATCAACATCTAACCATGATATTTACCGTTTAAACTGTCTGGTCGTATTTTGCGTGTATATTATTGAGTTGTTGTCCGGTCTTAACACCTGTGTGCTGCCATACAACATTAAACGAACTCTTCTCTTTGGGAAGTCACGTTTGTACGAAAAAATTGTAAGGGAAGTAACTCTGAATTGAGTACTCTGGTTTGATTCACTTGTAGTATTGACTAAGCTTAGTTTAGTTTAGCACTAACCCAGAATAATTGGTCGACTACCTACAAACTTAGTAACAATAGACTGCTAGCTTCTCTCGCAAACCATCACACCACACGTTGTACCTAAGGGTTAGGAACCCAGTGAAGGTCGAACTCACGTTATCAGTAATTTATTGAATTTAATTTGGTTTGGCCCAAAGCTGGAAGTATTGGGGCACTCATTGAGAATCAAAGTCATTAACTATGGTCTGCTAGCCTAGCTTGCTCAACTATAACATTATGGGAGGTGTCCTTGGTCCATTATAGACAAGTTTTTAAGATTTAATGTAATAGCTGTGAATTTACAAAGAAAATCATTTCGAGCAGTGCAGTGGTTTTCAAGTGATTTGGGGCCATGCCTCACTTTGGTATTTCTAAAATTCTAATGCCCTTCTGTCATGTTTAATTCTTACATATTTAAAATTTTACAGCAATTCATATGAAGGAAGCTTAAAAGGCCATTAACTTGATCTTTAAACAAACCCCACCAAAATATTGCTTGCTCCACTAAAGTGATTACCATGCCCTACTGGTGTGGCATTCACCCCACATTGGGAATTACTGATATAGAATAAATACAGTTGGTCAACTGACCGAATGATGAATAAGCATGCATAAAGAGGTGTCTCATCTCACTTTCTCTCTCTATTGCTATCTATGTATCTATGCCTGTTCATATCTCTCTTCCTTTCTCTTTCTCGATCTATCTATCTATCTATCTATCTATGAATTGGTGTAATGGTCATCAGCATACAAAATACAATTGACCAGCTGAGTTTAAATCGTGGTCAAAACTGAATTGATCTCTTCATCCTTTAGCTATGACTAAAATTGGCTCTTTAGCTTTGGTAGACAGTCGGTCTAGAAGAATAATAATCCTGTATTTACAACATAAAGCAGGAGCCCAGTGGCCAATATAAGCTTATTTTCCTGTAATGACACAGTTACCAAGCTGTACCAGTGCTTGCTCTTCTCTTAAACCTCACTGGTAGTATTGAGAGAAAAGACATGCTGCATGGGTAACTGCTAGTCCTATAATCAACATTGTCTAGGCCTATGCCTGGATCCATAGGCTTGCAATACTAAGAGATACTACTCTTTCCCTCTTTCACTCTCTCAGTCTCTGTCTCTGTCTCTCTATATATGTATATATGATATATAATGTATAATAATATAATGTATTTACCATCACCTCAGCATAAATGGGACCTGACACAAGGTCAATTTTTTAAGTGGAGTTCAACAAGTTTTTATCTTTCCTTCAGCGTGATTGGTTGCCTCACAAAGTTCAAAGTATCCATTCTGCCCTACTATTTACCTATAGTTGGAGGGAGAATAGTTGGATGCAAACAGCCTTGTCCAGGATTTGAAGTCTAGTCACTGTATCCATTTCCAATGATGATAACCATTACACCATGAGCACACACACACACACACACACACACATATATATATGAGGGTTGGTTTGGGTTTGTTTGGTTCTATGGCATATCAACCATTATAGATTATTAAATGCCAAACCTAGTTTATACATATATATTAGATATATATTTGTAAACTTTAGTCAACAAACTTAAATGGCTCCAAGTATTGGTATGTATCACCAACAATTCAATTAAACATCATTCATAAGTGTAAGTCATTTGTTTGCACACAGTTTAAATGTCAAACAGTTCTATTTGACTCATAGATTGGACTCTTATCAGGTGCTACCACTCTGGGCCAAAATGGACCTGAGAACAAAGGCAATAAATGGGTACTCTGCATTCCCAAAGTTCTAGCATTACTGGAACCTCACTATCAGATTGCTTAATATCATATCCAGGACACATTGGGTGGGAGGGTCTTACCCCTCTGCAGTTAATGTTGTCTATGGCCCCTGCTAACTGGACTATATATATATATATATATATATATATATATATATATATTGCAAAAAAAACGAAAAATCTGATGGTACGTAAATATGAAATATGCAAAAACAAGATATTCACACACACACACACACACACACACACACACACACACACACACACACACACACACACACACACACACACACACACACACACAGATATATAGTTATATGGTTAGCTATATTTATAAATAAAGAGTGAATTATATCAGTGATAGAGCATATGTAATTCAAATTTGAATAGTATAAACATAGAGACAACAGCTCTAGATGACTGCCATTTCTTGTCTATGCAACCATCAAACTAAGAGAACTATGTCTCAACATTATTCAAACATCTATCTATCTATCTATCTATCTATCTATCTATCTATCTATCTATGTAGTGAGATGAGTAAAAAATCATCTAAAAGCACTTTTTTTTAGAATTAAAAAGATGATTAATATCAGCCAGTAGAGTTGGATAAACACTAAAATGAATGGATGTTTTCTCACATCATCTGTGGCTGACATATTACTGTCTTTGAATTTGTTTGTCCTACTTTTTATTTTAGCAATTAATACAGGCATAACACAAAAGTTAGTCAATAAGCTTAATGTTTATGACACTCTAATGGTCATTATCATCATCATCATCATCATCATCATCATCATCATCATCATCATCATCATCATTATTATTTCATCTCTTTTGAGAGTTTTTCACTCCTGTGTTAGCTGATTATTTCTTACGAGTTTGAGCAACAGCAAGTCTCCTCAATGAAATAAAATAAAAAGTAGGACTAACAAATTTAAAGACAGTTTTTTAACTTTAAATCTTGATTGTAGGGCTAGTTTTTAGATAATGATTAAAACTTTTTTAAATAGTCAAAATGAAACCACAATAAAATCTATTTTTCAATTATATTACAAGAGTGAGTCAAAAGTTTTGCAATATTTTGGTAGTATGTGAGGCTCAATTCACCATCTCTGGATGCTTTTGTTGAGGTCAAGATGATGAACCATACTGGACTGTGAGATGCTGAGCCTGTTTGATATGCTTTGAATGCTGTTGGCTGGAAATACCTCTATGGCTTGGGGCACAGCCTTGGAATCTACTGTTTTAGGCTTACCGGACCTTAATTGATCATTGAAGTTTTTGCAACCTGAACAAAATTTCTTAAACCATCTGGTTATTGAGATCAATTATATCTTCACCTTCCACACAATAAATCGGTTGCTTTGAAATTGATTTGCCCTCTTTGAACTCATAAAACGTAAGTTCCCAAATTAGATTATGGTGCATCTTCTTCTATGCATCTTTCAAATCATATGAAGAGTGAAGCCATGCACAATGTGTCAGAGCACTAACTACCACAATACTACAAACTCCATCAGGTACCACCCATGCTTTGGTCATATCACAAACATGCTGCAAGATAGCATGTACCAAAATACTGCAAAACTTTTGACTCACCTTTATACTATGTTGAAGTTGTTTGATTCTCACTAGGAGTCTTGGCCTCGTATCAAATTAAGCTAAGTTTAGTTAAGGACTACTACTTTAGTAAAAGTCTACTACTCAATTAAAATTTGTTTGTGTGTGTGTATGTATGTCTGTCAGAAATATCATTGTAGGGTAGAAAATCTAAGGGATTTGATTTTTGCATATCCTCTTAAACTCAGACATCAAAATAAACTGAATGATATTGATCCTTAAGATCTTTTGTGATCAGGTGGAAAAATATGTCATTTTTTACCAAAAAGAGTCTGATAGAGACTTTGATACGAAGTATAAAAATGCTTTTTTACCTCCATAAATAATGGGGAAAATGAGGTCAGAACCATGTTTTTCTCAAGTAAATAGTGAAAAAGGACTCTTTTTACAAAATATCGAAGAAAATATGTACAAAGAGGCTTTGAGAAATTCTTTTTTGTGCATTTATGTAATATTGATATTTTTACATCTATAAAAGTTTGCTCAAATATATATAAGAATTATTGCATTAAAACATTATCTCTCTTTTTTTTCTGCAATAAATGAAGGTCAGATTCCTGGTTTTTACATGGCCAGCTATATGTTGGATGTTCATAAACAGAGAAAAAGAACTATAAACTCACAAAAGATGGAAGATAAAGAAACGTTATGTACAAAGATGCTTTGAAAAACTAATAAAAATTTCCCTTTTTTTAAAAATTATTTTCTTGGATATTTATGCAATATTTCTATTTCTGTAGAGATTGTTACTGAAATATAGATTCAAATTATTTCATTAAAACATTGTATCTTTTTTTTCTCCTTCAAGCATTGTTGGGTATCTCGGCTAGTAATTTTACTTGTCTAAATATACAAAAATAAATGGATGCATGTGTTTATTCTTAAAATGAACGGATTACAATTCAGTTTCAATAGAACTTTTATTTATAAACCATATAGCATCATCATTATACATGCGGAGCCACCTTTCTTGTGTAATTACACAAAATCAAGAAACGGTTGCTATGACATCTAACGGCCATAAGTACGCTTTTTTAAATCACAAACTGCACCAAAATGAAGATGAACGAACGTCTAATGTAATGTCCGTTTTTAGTTGATCTTGTGTATACATAGATTTTTTTTTTTTTAAATACCCTATCCGGTGGCAAAAGCTGCTCGGTAGCGCCAGGAGTGGCAGTACCGCCTTGAGCTACCGAAACTGTGTTATCACCCTGGTTGGCGGCTGATGAGGCTAGGGTATCACACGTGCTTCCACACGTTGTATGATAAAAAAAAAAAAAAATATAAACCATGTAGCATCATCTAAGGCTCAAAATTTAGACATTCTTTTGAAAATGTTAATAAAGAGAGAAAATACTAAAAAAGATTCATTAGACAATTTTTAAAATCTGAGAATTAAAGTAATTTCAAAAAATATACCTGCAATTAATTAGTATATGCAAATATTCATTACTTGATTAGCAAATGTGAAACTGTGGTTGTGTTAATAGAACATTTTATTATTACTTTATCAAGAAACGATTACTCATGAGTTGGTTTTTTTTTCACAAATATATGAAAAGAATTACTTCTACTTTGTAATGTCTTACTTTTTTTCAAGTTTGGGGATTATTCTTTGAATTAGTTGAAGTATCTACTTATAGTTTAAGTATCTACTCATAGTGAATAAGGGTTAAAACTTTAACAGTAACCATGGTAAAACTAACAGATTTATGTTAAAAATCCCTTTGAATTATTTCAGTTTCCAAAACAATTTTTTATTATCTTTTATCTTCATGGATTAAAAAAGAATGTGGTTTAAAGTTCCGTGTAGATTCTTGAGTTTGACAAGAAAAACTTGAAGAAGGCCAGAGGACACATTGGTCAAAACATAGTGAATATAACAATAAAGATGAAGACAATAGTCCAAAAACCCTGAATGATAAAAGGAAAAGTATTGTGCAACACTTTTGCATACTTTTTCTTATAAGTCTAACAGCATTGGTGTCTCATGTATTTTAGATATAGTTAGCTCATTTTTAAAGCATTTACATATATATATATTTCTAAAGTATATATATATATATATTTGTATATGTATATTTTGGCAGCATTTCTTCATTAATACAAATTTTGTTGAACATAATAGGAATTGATTGATGTATTTTCCATACTAGGGATATATACAATTATGGAAAATACATCAATCAATTCCTACCGAATATGATAAAAGCAATACGGCAATACGAACGGATCCAGAAGAAAATATGTAGACAGAAAATGTCTATTATGTTCAACGAAATATATATATATATATATATATATATATATATATATATATATATATATATATATATATATATATAAATGATTCATTGATTGATTGATTTTAATGGAAAGTTAACCCATTACAGGTTATTTTAAACCAAGAGGTTAAAGAATTGCCTTCACTGTATATTAACATTTTTTTGTGCTGTTGTTTCTGAAGAGTCTTTTTTTTATAAAAATTCCTATCTAATACAAATAATTTGCACACAATTATATGGTTTCATGTATTCCTATCTAATACTAATAATTATTTGATTTCAAGGAATTGTTTGTATTTAATAATAGTCATTTGTTTACGCACAGTTATATGGCTCCAATAACTAATAATAAAAATCCTTAGTAAGAAATTATAGCTACAAAATACTGCATGATGGTTAGAGTGTTTGCCAATGGCTCGGGAGACCTGGGTTCAATCCCAGGTTGAGTCATACCAAAGACTCAAAAAATGGTACTTGATGCCTCCTTGCTTAACACTCAGCATTATAAGATACGGATCAAAGGTAAAGTGGAGCAATCGAGGTAAAGGAGTAGTACCCTCCCCTACACCTTAGTGTAGAAGCTATTGAAAGGGGAGCCTTCAGGTCACCCTTAACTACGGTCGCCAACTTTACTTACTACAAATAATTTACAGTTATATTGTATCAGGTATTCCTATCAAATACAAATAACACATCCATTTGACCTAGAGATAGTCAAAGTGGACCAGGGAGTAATAGCAATGAAGGGGTACTCCACATTCCCAGATTTCCATAATTAGAGCCTCAGTATCAGATGTAGTTTAGTATCAACCCCTAGAGACCCCATTTTGTAGGGGTCTTATCACTCTGCAGGGATACTGTCAGAGAATTCTAAATTCTTCCACTGGGCAAATATATAAGTAATATATTAAGTATAATATATAATTGTATAATATAATTATATTGAATGAAATATTTTGTCTATTATATTATACATAATATTTGTAATATATTATAACAGCTAAATATAACCTTATTCCTTTTTTCACACTGTTTAGAACCATCTAAATCAGTTTTAGGCATCTTATGTGACTCAGTTACCAAAGTCTTACAGTTGTTAAAGTAAAAAAGATGATATGTTCTCATAAAATGTTGACTTTCTGATTTTAAACCAATATCATAAAACATAAACAGTTTAAGAACTCCAAGCATGGAAAACTATAGATGATCTTTTAATGGGAGCCATGTTGTTTAATACTATGTTTGTCATATCATTATTTATGTAGCAGAGGTGACCTCAGTATAAAACCAGTTGCCATGATATACCAAGCCATAAACTTCTGGCTTGATTCCCAGTTAGGTATTAAAAAATGTTCTATTTAAAGAAATGTTTTTTTCTATAAAATTGTTGTCCATATTGACCACTAGGGTGGAAAAAAATTTTGAATAAGAGCATAGGGGTCAGCAAGGGAAGATTTACTATTTACTCGGGGTAGCTATGAAATAAAATACTGAAAGTAATTATTAGCCTTATTTTTTGTACCTTATAAGTAAGTAAAGTTGGTGACCTCAGCTGAGGGTGACCCAAAGGCTTCCTTTTTGATAGCTACTACACCAAAGTATAGGGGAGGGTGCTACTTGATTCCCTGGATTGCTCCACTTTATCCTTGATCTTTACTTTATATAGCTGAGTGCTGAGCAAGGCAGCATCAAGTACCATTTTTTGAGTCTTTTGTATGACTCGACCTGGGATTGAACCCCAATGTCCTGGATTATTGGTGAACACTCTACTCATTAGGCCAATGGCCCAGTTGAACCTTATAAGTACTGGTAAATATAGGTACCCTCTGGGCATAAGTATTTAAATTTTAATAAAATATATTTAATTAGAAAGACTAACCAAACTAAACAGGAATACATAAAAATTACTATTATTTTTATGTATATTTCTATATAACTTTTTACAACTTTTTAATATGTTTAAGAATAAAACAATAAAATAAATCAATAAAACTAAGTAATTATTTATCAAACTTGATTTTGTTAAAACCAGAATGCAAATTATCCACACCATATACTATGTAAACCTTTATTTCTAAGTAATATAAAACACACATTGCAGGATTTTAAATGCATTAAAACATGAGTTGTTTTTAGACAAATCTAACACAACCAGAATTTTATAGATATTGTTAATAGATAAAATGCTAATTGATTAAGCAATAATTATCGAATGATATTTGAGAATATAGAATAAATAACTGAAAGAATTGTGACATCAGTAGTAACATGATTTTGGTTTGACAGGCACATAATGCTTTTCCCAAACTGGTGTATCCCCTCTTACTGTAGTCTAGAGTTACCTCTGATTATTATAATTATTATTATCATTATTTCTTGCCTTTTATTTTCTTGTGAAGAATATTTATTCAGTGTCACTAACAAAAATATCAACACTTGTTCCATTACTTTATTCTTGTCTGTATCAAAAATGTAATTATTTCTTTTTCTCACATACACACGCACTCAACTAGATACTCATGCATACACACACATATACACATTAAGCACTCATATACATACACACACATACATAGACACAAGCATACACATGCATACATACACACGTACATGTGGACACATACACACATGCACACACATTCATGCATGCATACAAACAGATGCACATAGAAGCACACACACACACACACACACATGCGCATGCATATACACACACATACATACATGCATATACGCACACACATTGCACACACCCACACCCACACACACATGCACATGGGTATACACACACAGACATGCACACACACACACCATACACACATACATATATGCCACACACACGCACACACACATACACATGCACATCTACACACATGTACACACACACACACACACACACACACACACACACACACACACACACACACACACACACACACATGTATAAGATGCTTTCAGTGGCTCTTTAAATTGACTGTGAGGCACATTGAATTTCCGTTATAATTGCAAATAAATATGAGAAAAATTATCTCCCTTCTAATAGTTATCTCCCTTTTGATAATTATCTCCCATGAGAAATTATAACGATCATGAATGCAAATGCCTCATTACTATTATCATTATTTTTATTAAGTTGTAAATCAGATTGGTTTAGTTCGGTTTCTTTGCTTAATGGCATATCAACCTTTGTGGGTTATTCAATGTCAAAGCCATCATTGTAGAAGAACAGTAGTGGTACTATTTAACCCTTAGCAGAGAGAATAAGAGAGTTCATACCTTTACCAAGGGGCATTAGTCTAAAAGTGACTGAAGTAATGTGATAGAGTTTGATCTTGTTTACTATGATATTGTAGTCAAGCATTTTAGCTGCTATGTCACATTTATTCCATCAGAATGGAAATTATTTTATTCCTTAAGAGTATTTTAATCCCACTGCACAAACAAATATCTCACTATGATGTGTTATTTTTTCTGTGTTATGGTAACATTATAGAAAAATAGGATCATAGGATATAAATATATCATATGATATGTAGGTATATCACATGATATGTAGGTATATGATATATGCACAAGGTTTGATTGAAAAGTTCAAAGGTTGATCAATATACTCTCAAGGAATATGACCAAATGAGTTTTATTTTTCCACCACATCTTCCTTGTGGTCAACCACTTATTTCATCGGTGTTGCAGTGCTTGGATCCCATTAGTAAAAAAGTTATCAACAGTAGATATTGTATAGCTATCTAATGAGTAGAGTGTTCACCACTGATCCAGGAGACCATATATATATATATATATATATGTATATCTATATATAAACAAAACAAAATAAGGAAATGGACAAATAGCTACATCCTCTCCTTCTCAAAGAGCGACCTCGGAATCACTAACTAATCTAATTCCAGTTGTGCTATTACATTCACATCTGGACTTATGCCCCTTGGGAAAGGTATATAGCTCCTTATCCCTTTAGTTATGGGTTAAATGATATCATGGTTGTTCTTCTAAAGGAGGGAATGGCTTTGGCATGAAATAACACATGAAGATTGATTTGCCATTAAACAAAGAAACCATATCAGCACACATCAGTTTGATTATTAAAAAAAAGGCGTTGATTTAACTTATATTTTCTCTTATTAAATTTTGATCTTGAATACATTTTTGTGCGTCAGATTATACAGTAGATTGGAATACTGTATGTCATGTAACTTTATCAGTTTTATACGCACTTAAGCTAATATTTACCGTTTATTTCTCTATCAACTATATGCAATTACCTTAAAAAACAAAATACAGTGTCAAATTAAAAAGGGCGATCATTTTTATAGAGAGGCTAAAATAACAAACAGTTATCTCCCTTACTGTATCTAAGGTAAACAGATTTAAATTTAGAAACATGGCGGATCCGAATAGTCTCAATATAATTCATTTGTACGGCCTTATTAATGCTAACACGTTCAAGCAGGCGCAGTTCTGCGCCAAGGTTAGTAAGTTCAAACATTTTTCACAATCTTTTGATTCAAAATGAAGAGGATTGATAATTTACTCTCTCTCACTCTCTTTCTCTCACATACACACACGCATGCTTTCTCTCTTTCTCTCATTCTCTCTCTCACGCATACATTTAAAAATGAACCCTCAATCCTTCTTTCACATACGTTTTATTATTTCCTCGATACTCTGGACTTCAGTTTCATTGTTAAAACTGGGTGACAAAAAAAAAAGAGACGAACAAAAGAGAAAGAAGACACGTACCTCACATGTATGTTTCTAGTTTTAGACACTCCTCTCGTCACCTCAGTCTCTTCATATGTATATTTGTCACTCTCGCTCCCACTCTCTCTCTCTCTCTCTCTCTCTCTCTCTCTCTCTCTCTCTCTCTCTCACACACACACACACACACACACATATATATATATATATATATATATATATATATCATAGCCATGCTGATAACACGGAGTCCTTTGAAATTTAGAATTTGTTCAAAGTATGTAGCATTCTTGTGTAGTTCCCACCTAGCTTTAGCTTTTTCTGCAAGCGTTTCTGCAAGCGTTTCATGCAGTGCAGCCATACAGTAATACCGACTTGGAAGATATCTTGTTTTACTCTATCGATTTCTCCTGGCTACTTGTTGCGTGCTCTTAATGAAAACCAGAAAACACCTATCCAGAAATTCCTCACGTCTGGCAAAAACAAAGAACCCCTTGTTCTATTTATGGCGATACATTGGAAGAAATTAGCACCCAAAGAATTCCATAGAAAAACTGTGTTTGCTTCATTGAGCCAAGGATGTTTCATGCTGTCTCCTCAAAATGACACAAATGAAGTGATCACAAAAAAAACTTTGCAAGAATTAACTGCTGATCATGAGGAAGTAGATATGTATCAACTGCTTTCCCTTTCATTATCATCAAGACTTCGGATACGGATGTTTTTCTTCTTTCCCTTGCTCAACAGCATGAATTAAAATGCTGACTTGTATGTGGCGACTAGTACTTGTAGATTATCTTGTTTGATGTCTGTTTGATCAGTTGCAGAGAAATGTGGACCCGTTGTTTCAAGTGGTCTGTTCTCATTGCGTGCATTTACTGGCTGTGTTAGTGTTAGTTATTTTAAAGGAATACGGAAAATAAAACCTTTTGAGTTGATGAAAGAAACAGGAGTTTGAGCACACTTTCAGACCCTTAAGCTGGAACTGGAATCTGATTGAAGATTTATTCCAGCGACTTGAAAAGTTTGACCTGAATATTTTGACAGAAAAATGTTTCTTCTTTCAATGCTGCTCGTTTTAACATCTTTCAAACAACTCACAAATTTGATAGTACATTGTCATCTTGCCAAAATAGTTAATGGTTACATGCAACAAGGTCAAATTACCGGGTTGCTATTTGGCGAAAATGTGTTCCCGTCAATATTAACGGTCCTGTGGTTTTTAAAGGTATTTAGAAGGTCAGGGGCTAAGGGCAAGACTGTGTTGCCGTAAGATATCTGACTCCATATTTTGGTTATGTTATTTTACCCCACGTTGACTGGCTGGCGCAATGCCTTGCCCAAAGAAAGTCCAAAAGAAATATACAAAAAGAAAAGATAGAAACAGATAAGAGACGAAAACATTTCTTCCATACTTTCCTTTATTTACTTGGTGAATGGACTAACCAACGCTACGTCTTGGGACGTAGCGTGGTGCCCAAAACACCAGACAGTAAAATCGGTGTTGTCGGTTCGACGTCACTACCCGAAAAAGAGGTCGGTTCACAGAAAACCTGAGTATTTATCTCTCTTCACCGGCTCCAAATTTGCCACTCCAAAATCCTTCTAATTTTGGCGCGACCGCTTCCCATTGGCTACTTTACTTTTTATTATTTTTCTTTTTTCTGATTTTAACCGGATGGATGCGTGTAGCCTAATGCGTGGCGACGCGTTTATACATTTTGTATCTGGCAGCCGACGAGTCAATATTCGGTTGGGAGTTTTACTGTTAATTCCTAAGTCCCTCCCCAATAAATCATTGCTGGAAATGTGAAGATAACTGATTAGTTGCCCAATGAAGCAGCCTTCCAACAACTCCATCTCCATTGACCAACCTTGTAAAGTTCAATTGTAAGAAGAACAGCAGTGACTCCAGGCGTTGTTCATATGTTTGTTAAATCATATCCTACCTTATCCTGGCTTTTGGCTGTTGTAATATGCTTAAAGAAAATAAGGATAATAAAATGTTGCAGTATAATAATATGGAAGATTTTGACTCCTAAGAGGATGAATAATATTAGTAAAGATGAGCTTGCAGACGACAATAAATCACATTTTACTTCCTTTTGAAAATGTTGCGTTCCAAGAGAACAATTTTCTCAACATATAGAACTCAACCTATTTGCATTATTCTTTTATATATAGTCTACTTTAGTTTAACCATCCATATTTTTTATTTCAGCCAAATTGTGTGTGACAAAATTATATCAAAAAGTAAATGGCAGTACAAAAGAAAGTTTAGCGACGAATATTTGTTATTTGTTACCTCCTTGCTATATTGTTGGAAAATAAATGAGTTGATTCAAGCTATAGAAAAGTTTTTAAGTAGGTTTAATAGCAGCCAGAATAAAGGGTATCTTTATGCTGCAAGTCTCGTAGGAAGGAAAGAAGGAAATAGTTATTGAGTTGAGGAGGAATTATAGCAGCTAAATGCCTGAGCGGAATGTGCGTCGCCACTGTCAAGACAATGCTAAATGTCTGAGCGGAATATGCGTCGCTATAGACATAGCAAAAGTCGTGTTTGCTGGTTAAGGACAGAAATGATGTAGTCATTCATAAATGTGTGGTCCTGGTTGCTGTAGGAGAGAGGCATGAAAGTCTCCAGAGAAGGTTGCCCAAGAATGAGGTAGCTGGATGTCTGAGAGAATTGCGCGTCGCTGTAGACATAGCAAAAGTTAGAGGCGACATAAATGTGTTCCTGTAAGTGGCAGATTAAATGCATCTAATTCATGTTCAACTGGGAACACTTGGTCTAAGAGGGTGGACTCAAAAGGTCCATAAATTAGACGGCTTTCCTCATGTTGTTGTGATTCTACTGCTATGAAGGGAGCGGACAGAAAGTACGTACGTCCAGCTCGAAAGGTTCTGAGGAAGAGATAGTTTGGCGGGCTTTCACCATTTTTATGTTGTCCGGGAAAATGGTCCGGGCTGAATTCGATAAGTCATCCTCATTGGGTGAAAGTATGCGACGACCATAACAGTCAAATTAATTTACGCGCCAAACAAAAATACGAAGTTCTTTCTGCTACAAAAGTAAAGGAATTTAATCCCCACGAGTATTTGAAAAAAGTTCTTCCATGTATAATTTTTGGAAGGCACAAGGTTTGAAAACATATGTAAATGCTTTTCGCCTTCTTTATCAAATGAATATAAATTGCAATGTTTTTATAAGGGTATTTGCAATGTAGGCATCTGATACGCGAATGAAAAGTAACGTTTTCTTTGTTATAGGCTCATTTCATTTGCTGAAATTCCCTCATTAAGGAAATTAACTGATGATACAAGAACATAGACATATCAGCCTCTTGTTAATACACTTAGATATGTTAAACAGCTTGTTTAAACTTCATTTTTCAAAAATTAAACGATAAAAATGGAATTTTCTATCAACTTCACACCCAGTATTATCTCTCTTTTTCTGAAGCAGTGTGCACACTTAAAGCGGAAATATCTTCGGATTTGAAATCAATACGAAAAGTACCTCTAGAAACATGAAATTTTCTCAAATGAGTAGAATGTCCACAGTACTAAAAAAAACTAAGCCCTTCTTCAGACTCTGACCCATAGCCTATAAGCTCTTTTTAAGCCTCTGACCCTTACTCTAATATACCATTAAAAAGAATTGCCCAGTCGTCTGGGGCTGTAGAATATACCAACTGCACCTCTACAAAGGGGTAAAACCCCCATCCAAACGAGTGTCCTGGATATTACACTAAAAAAACTGATGGTGAGGTTCCAGTAATGCTGGAGCTTTGGGGATGTGGAGTACCCCTTCATTGCCATTACTCCCTGGTCCACTCTGACCCGGAGTGGTAGCAACTGATAAGGGTTCGATCTATTTTAAATAGAACTAAACTTTGGTTTCTTGAGTTTACTGTTTTTTGTATTTATACCGCGCATTTATGCTAAACTGAACTGTTTAAAATAGAACTGTTTTGAAATTTATACAGCATACTTATGCCAAACTGAATTGCTCAAAATAGAACTGTTTTGTCCTCTAAATTGTGTACTTATGCTAAACAGAATTATCTGAAATAAAACTGTTTTGACATTTAAGTCTGTGTATTGCCTAGTCGGCTGGGGCTGTAGAATACTCCGACTGCGCCTCTGTAGAGGGGTAAGACCCCCCGCCGCTGAAATGAGTGTCCTGATATATAACTTTAAACAATCTGATGGTGAGGTTCCAGTGATGCTGGGGCTTTGGGAAATGAAGAGCACCCCTTCATTGCCATTGCTCTCAGGTCCACTCTAGCCCGGAATGGTAGTACTTGATAAGGGCCGTATCAATGGGTTAAATAGAACTAAACTGCAGACTTATGTTGAACTGAATTGTTTGAATTAGAACTGTTTGGCTAAACTGAATAGCTTGAAATAGAAATGTTTTGACAATTAAACTGTGTACTTACATTTAAACTGCGTACTTATGCTAAACTGAATTGTTTGAAATGAAACTGTTTTTGACATTGAAACTGTACTAACGCTAAACTGAATTGTTTAATATAGAACTGTTTTGACATTTATCCGTGTGCAAAGAAAATCTATACTTATACTAAACTGAATTAGCTGAATTAGAGCTGTTTGACTAAACTGAATAGCTTGAAATGGAAATGTTTTGACAATTAAACTGTGTACTTAAGCTAAATTGAATTGTTTGAAATAGAAGTGATTATTTGTTTAAAAATGGATTTGGCATTAAATAACCTACAAAGGTTGATATGCCATAAAACCAAACAACTAATTGCCCAGTCAGCTGGGGCTGTAGAATACACTGACTGCACCTCTACAGAGGGGTAAGACCCACCCCATAACGAGTGTTCTGGATATGACACTAAACAATCTGATGGTGAGGTTCCAGCAGTGCTGGAGCTTTGGGGAATGCGGAGTACCCCTTCATTGCCATCGCTCCCAGGTCCACTCTGGCCTGGAGTGGTAGCACCAGATAGAACCCTAAAATAAAATAGAACTAACAGCATACTTATGCTAAAATGAATTGAGTAAACTGAATAGCTTGAAATAGAAACGTTTTTGACAATTAAACCGTACTTACACTTAAACTGCGTGCTTATGCGTAACTGAATTATTTGAAATAGAGCTGTTTTTCGACATTAAAATTGTATTTACACTTAACTGAATTATTACATATAACTGCTTAAATAGTTTGAAATAGAAATGTTTTTGACAATTAAACTGTGTACTTATGCTAAACTGAACTGTTTTCAATAGAACAGATTATTTACATAAAAATGGATTTGGCGTTAAATAACTTACAAAGGTTGATATGCTATAAAACCAAACCAAACCAAACCAAACAACTAACAAACCATATAAAAGAAATAAATAAAGAAGGAAAGACAATACCAATATTTTAAAAGCCAATTTGCATTGTCTGCTGATGCTGTAGAATACGGTTCTTGTGGCCAAAAAGTACCAAACCTTATTTTATCTTAAAAGTGCCAGAAGGCAGTGGCTGAGAGTCAGTTGCGTTGACATAGCAATAGTTGAAACCATTTAAACTGTATACAAATGAATAATGTTAAATAGAATTACTCATCTTAAATAGCAATATTTGAAACCATGTAACTTTGAGCAAATAGTTGATTAATAAATAGAATTATTAATATTACATAACACACACTTGACACCATTTAATAAATAGATTATAAGTGTTAAATAGGAATAATGGAAACCAGTTAACTGTGGGCAAACAAATTAACTCTGATTTGTTTAAAAATAAAGTTAGCTATTAACAAAATTTGGGATTAATTAACCCACAAGGGTTGATATGCCATCAAAACAAATAGCCTAACCTAACCTTAGAACCAAGATCAATCGCAAATCGGAGTCGTTGGTTAGCGAGTAAACGGATAAGACCGCACAATTAATAAAGTAAAAAAAAAAGTCGACGCCAACAAACAGAGAATAAACACGGCTTTGTAACAATGATAATATTTAGTAAGAAAAGAAAAAAAGTCTTTTAACAATGGTACAAGCATTCACCCTTCACCGAGGCCGGGGTGGGGGTTAGGTCAATGACCCGATTAACAAAGTATCAGTCAGTTGACTTCTTGTATAAATTTAGGCTTTCCTATTTTCGCTGTCTACAGCCTGTAGTAAAGCAATCTTAGTGGCAGTTATATTTTCTTTCTTTCAATCCTTGGGATTATTCCGCTATGTTGCAATATGACAGGCTTTCTTCCCGTTCTATAACCAGGGTATAGAGAAGGCCAAGGTGTGGAATCTAGTTGTCGCCTTTTGGTTCTGACACGTTATTTTGGTCTTTCTCTGATTCTCTCCAATTGTCGTATTTTTTAAAATTCACTTTGCTTTTTCTACATCCAGAGTAGTTTGGTAGATGATTAGGTCTCTGCGCGACGGGTAATTCAACTTGCCTTGTCTCAGTAGATCTCTTCTGAAGGAAAGGAATCCCGTATATTTTATGCACCTCTCCTATTCGATGGGTGGTGGGCGAAGCTTAGAAATATCAGACCTCTCCTAATTCCGTTTCCAACAATCAATTCCGCCTCCCACTGTTTGTACCCTCTTCACATCCGCTTTACTCTTACTTTTATCCAAAAGGGGCAGTCCTTCCTAAATTTGGAATTATTACAATTTTGTATTCACGTGAGATGACGTCAGTAGCCGTTCATTCACAACGGTAAGAGAATTGAATTAAGATTTTCCATACTTAAATTTAAAAAAAATTGCTTTTTCCCAAATTTTTCGTTTTTAGGCCTGCTGATGGACAAGAGCTGACCTCCAAGGCAAATTTCCTGAGCTGATTTTCTGCTTACCCGGGCTCGTATTCAAAACAATCCTTTTTGGAGTTTCTGATTTATGAAAATAATGAATAACAATCGTTTCAATATATATATATATATATATATATATATATATATATATATATATATTGTCATTTTCTTTTTGGTCAAAATAACATTTTTCTGATTTACTCCTTCTGAACCTATTTTCGTTAATTTTCACTTTTTACTATGTACAGAGTTTATTCTTCTAAAATCTGCCTGGGTTAAATCTTATTTTTTACGTTCAATAAATTTCCTCGACTGACCTCTAGTGCCACATTATATCAGTATTTTGAAATAGTGTAAATTGAATAATCAAATATTTTCATTTATATATTCTATTATAATGGAGATTTGGTGTCTGTAACTGAAATTCCGTCACCATCGACGACACACATTCCTTGATTATTTACATCCCATTCTCCAAGATTTTATTTTTATTTAAACCTCAATTATTGAGAAAATGTTTTATATCATTAATACTGTTGGCATTATCTACGCACTAATAACATGAAATTGTATTTTTATATGTTATTTACATTGTGAACGAGAAAGCTAATTTTCATATTGATTTTAAAAATTGATTTTGATGAATATTTGCGTGGTATTATTGATTTGTAATTGTTTGGTTTTATTTTAATGAATATGAACAAAAACCTCGTTGACAGATCATAAAAAAATCTGTTAAGAAAAAAAAAAGAAAAGAAATAATTGTAATTTTATTCTTTACTGTCTAATTTAGTTAAATAGTTAAATTAGGAAAATTTAGCAATGAAAGCCGAAAGAGATGGGAAGAGCTAGCATCCAAGCTGTTTAATGTAATTATTTAATTTTAAATGATATTAAATACCATCTTTTAAAATTCTGTTAATTTAATTTTGTTTTGGTTTGACCTATATTAATATATTTTTCAATATTTACACATATATGATGCTATTGATTTTAAATATTATCGTTTTATTCTCAGATGTATTAAAAGCAATCCGATATATAATTTTATACAGAAATCTATCAAAATAGAATTAAAATAAATCTAATCTTTTTATATGTGTAATGATTTAGTCTAGTTAGTCTAATTTATTATATTTTACTATATAAAACTTCAGTACTTACACCCGGCGAAGGGTTTATATTCTTGCTAGTATACACTATATATATGTGTGTGTGGGGATATATATATATATATATATATATATATATAATATATATATATATATATATATATATATATATATATCCACACATACTCAAAATCGCAAATTAGCAGCTTAGAATGATTTGTTTTAATAAACGTTATAAGATGACGCCACAGTCATTACCAATGTCTAGCCTATACATTATCTTAAATATTTCCCAGGAAGAAGTCATATGAAGAAGACAGTTTCATAAAAACAAAAAGAAAAACCTTTGACAAATTGCCGGCTGACCCATTCTAATTGATCTAAAGACACTTACTGGCAGGACTAAAGTAATACTCACGGATTATTGTGTAGGCTGAAACTTTGAATCTTCTTATAAAATGTTGTTGTTATCAATATGTACAAGGTGTCTGATAAGTTGTGAAAGACTTAAAAAATCAGAATATAAATGTTTGATTTTATATTAAAGTTAATTTCAAATTTTGAATCTTTTATAATTTTCAGAAAACCTTACACACGCATATGGTCGTTGGTCTCACTTGGCAGGAGTACAAAATAGAAAAAGCTTACTTGATAATCAATCATAAGAGATAACCATGTGACTTTGTGACTTTATTGTTTTCTGTCAGGGTCAGAGACATCGTCTCAATTGGTCAAAGACCAGAGGCGAAAAAAGAATGGGTTTTTGAACTGTCATGTAGATATGCAAAATATTTATGGTGGATAATTATTAATTGTATCTCTTATCATTTATTTATTTATTTGCATTTAATTAAAATATTAACACTACAAATAGGATGCAACTTGACATTGAGCTTAATGACCATTGGAGGTGGCCTTTAAGGGAGTAATTTGAAACATATTTTCTTTTTATAAATTTGTATGCTTTTTGCTCTCATTGCAGAAACTTGCTCTCTCGGCTTCGAAATACTTTGGTGAACCAATCATTGAAAAGATGTTTGAGTTTGAATGGGAATATTTTATGGAGCAGCAGAAACAGGTGAGTGAGTGAGTCAGTGACACTTTAGAGATTTATTGATTTAAACTTTTTATTCTTGTCCGAATTGTTTGTCCTAATTAAGCAATAGTACTGCCACAACTGCTCGAGAAGGTGACACATTACTCGTCAGATGTTTTAGCTCCTGAGAGCGAAAGTTATACTATCTATTCATTGACAAATAACAATGACTGAACCTGTACTTCCGTTTGTTTTCCATAATGGCGGAACAAGTACTTCCAGTTTCATAAAACTCAAGAACCAAATTTCAACAAGTTCTATGTAATTTTTTTACATCTCCAACTTGAAGAAATTCTTATTAAATTAATTAGTAATCTTTAATTAGATGATAAATGATAAGACAATCAGAGAAATAATTTATGTTTTTCTTTTGAACTTTGGAAATTTATATTTTATGTGATTAGTTAAGTCTTGCAGTAATATGGCTTCCTGCTGATTTGTGTTTATTGTTAAAGACCCTCCTCTCGAATGAGATTCTCCATTTCTCATAATGGACAAAACATTTTTATGTTAAAACTTTTCCATTAGAATTTTAAGTATGCGTACCAAATTTGATAGTTCTACATAGAACCGTTTGGTCGTCTATAGAGAACAGACAGACAAGCTATTTACAATTATTAATATAGATTATGAAAATAGGACTATTTCTCGTGTCGAATTATCAAGTCACGCTTAAAACCCCAGTTTCTGTAAGATCACGGAAGTTTAGCTGCGATGAACATTCTTCGTACTTCGATGAATGACCACTTAGAAAGTGTATGGACTGTGTATCAGACTAAGCAACTCTAGATAAATTTTATTGATATCTCGCGTTGTGTGATAGCGAAATTGACTAGCACACCATAGTAAGTCAATTTGATTCTCATTAGGTGTCCGATAATTTTGGCCTTGTGTCAAACTAAGATAAGCTTACTGATTGTCACTCTCCCTCAGGTTATTGTATGTCTTGAGGTTAAAGAATCGTGTTCATTGTACACTCATGTTTACATTTTTTGAGTAGTTAGTACTTAAGAATTTTTCTGCATATAACCTTATCGAAATGAATTTTTTAAACAGATATATATGGCCCCATAAATGGGACCCCAACAAATACTACCACTCCGGGCAGAGTGGACATGGGAGAAATGGCTAAGAAGGGGTACTCCACACTCCCTAGATTTTTTGAACTGGAACCTCACCATCAAGTGCAGTTTAGTGTCATACCTAGTACACGCTTTTTTTTGGTGGTGGTGGGGTGACTTAGAATGCAGTGACTGTAGCACCCATGTAGGGGGGATATATTTAGTACAAAGCAGTAAACTAAGCTGACTTAATAACTGTTTCTCGTTTAGAATTCAAACCAATTACATGATTCCAAAGACTTATTTAAAAAAGCTAACAGATAAATTAGGGTTTGAAGACTTGCTTAGCGTAAGGGACATCGTCGTAGAAAATAGAATCTGTGATTCGAGTTCAAATCCTGAACAAGGTTGTTCGGGAAAGGCATACTTTTTTTTATCCCCAGCTATGGATAAATAGTAAGACAGACTGGGTTATTTAACCTTGGTTTGGCAACCAGTCTTTGAGAAGGAAAATTCTGAATTCAAACCAGCTTTTCTCCGCTTAAGAATTGACTTTGTATCGTGTCCTGATCGTGGATGAGAGGTTGGGTAACTATAAACTGAGACTTCTCCCAGAAAAAAATACACTATGACCCTGTGTCTATGCTATTTGAACATAGATATCCATATAATCTCTCACTGATATTGAGTACTCTTTATTAATGAATATAGCAAACTAAATTATATTTTGTCGATTTCACAATTTTTGAAACAAATAAAATCAAAGACCACAAATGATAGACTTATAGAAATTACATTTATTGAAAGGTGAAAGGATATTATTTCAGGATTTGCAACTATTTCGTCTCAAAAATAAAACCAAAATGTCAAGAGAAGCTCTTAAGTGCATGCTCCTAATGTCCACCATTCAGTTGAAAGCATTGGAAAATGCGGTGTGCAAAGTTGTTGATAACACGTACACATTCCTGCTGAGTGATCGCTTGAATCTTCTCAGTGATAGCTGCCTTCATTCCAGTCATGGTACGAGGGCTGCTCAAGTAGATGTTATTCTTAAGGAACCTCAGGGGAAGAAATCTGATGGGGGGTTCAGGTCAGGTGAGTGAGGTACCCATTCTACCTTAGATTTGAGGCTGATAGACACTCACCTAAATTTTCACAGAGCCATGCTATGTAACATAAGCAGTATGAGAAGTAGCAGGATTCTGCTGGAACCACTCAACAAAGTCCTCACGATCCACGAACTCTTCCTAGAACTGCATTGCCCTGATCATCTTCGAAAGAAAATGATCAAATGATGTCATGTTTCAAGATGGCTACCCATTCTGTCGACTTTTTGAACGCAGAGGGCGCCCAACGACTGTGAAGATTCTCAATTCCCCCAAGCATCAAATTCTTGAAGTTGATATGATCATTCAAGAGGAAGTGGGCTTCAACCGAAAACCAGACATCATTCAAGAATTCTTCGTAATCGTCGATCTTTTCCGAAAATTGTTGACACATGGCTACTCTCTTTTTCCCATATCAGCCTGGGTCAGTTGGTGTTTGATCTGGACCCACTAGGGATGAAATTTGAGATCTTTAATTAGAATGTACCGAATAGAAGATACAGAAATTTTTAGATTACGACTCCTACGTCACAATGGCCGACTGATTCTTGGGTGCTCGGATTGTTATCGAAGGTCGAGAGGTTGAGGAAACTGTTGCCCTACGATCTTCACAAATGCCATGAGCTTTAAGATTCCTGACCAACTTGAAAATCTGACTCCTGTTTGGAAATTGAAATTCCTTGCTAGAACAATCTTGAAATCTTCGTAATGTGTTTTCACACAAATGATCTTTTGTTTTATTGTTCAAGGCTCGATTTTGCTATATATGGTTAAATATACCAAAATGTTGATTATATTTTTGCAATAATCTGAAAAGAGAAAGAGAATTAATCAACAGGGAAGACCTGAGTACTCGTGATATATATATATATATATATATATATATATATATATATAATGTGATGAACGGTGATTTGTATCCATATTCCTTTTTCATTTCTTGGAAACGTCGTATGTTCTTTACAGATTTTGACTTCCGTTTGTTCACTTCCGAGCTCTTTACTTAGCTCGTTCGCGATTTTTATAACTTATAACCAAAAACATATTCCTTTCTGTCTTGATATAACTACAAGTAAATACTATTAGTTCAAAAGAAATAAAAAAGAAACAATAATGAAATTGTTGAAATAGTCTAAGTAATATCGAGTGACAAGTTATATATATATATATATATATATATATAACCCCTTCGCCCCGAGGTCAACTTTTCAGCGGATTAGAGTTGGTTTGAATCTAGTTTTCCTTCTTTTAGTTTTGTTGCCTAACCAAAGCTGAAGAGTTCAGTCTAATCTAATATTTTACTCGTTACTGGGGAGAGAAGAAGTGAATTCATGCCATATCCAAGGGCATTAGCTCAAAGGGAAACATAAACAACTTCGTCCAGAATTTGAACTCGGCTCACCATGTTCATTTCCTAAGACTGATACCGTTAAGCTAATTCGCCTCCATTGAGTGGCACCATTCATAATTTTACCAAGAAAATGATATTGATATAATGTCATTTATATTTCTTATTAAGTTATATAAAATTTCAATTGAAATAAGTAAGATGCAATAAAACTAAAGCATGCACTGTATTCAAGAAAATTATCGATGGACGAAATATACTTGTAATTTCTTTGATAAAAAAAGTACAATTAATAAAGTTACGCACGAAAATACTCGAGTATGTTCAATCATCTTTTGTTAAAGGCTTCATTACTATCTAAATCATATTAATCTATTACATACTATTTAGGTAAAACATTACTCCTCTTATGACAAGACAAATTAATCTTTTATTTACTCGAATTCGCTAAATTGCAATTTCTAGTGACAGTGATACGATAACGAGTTGTTGTTTTCTTGAGGGGTGGTGGTGATTATCCCCCTTCTTAACTGCTTTAGTCCAGAATATACAAGGAATGATCAGAAAGTTATTTCCGTAGAGACTGCAAAAATACATGAAGCAAAATAATATCGTTGGAGAGAAGCTTTTAGCGACAAAACTCTATTTTTTTCGTATAGTCATTACCATTCGTAATATATTTATACTGGTGATGAGTAAAAATCTGTACGTCATACTCCTAAAAATCCAAACCGGTGGAGGCGACCCACCTTTTCACATCAATGATAAAGACATCGTTATCAAGATAACGTTGTCTGTGTTGTACATCTTTCATCATCCTGACTTGCGAAGAATCGATCTTCATTCAGAAGTGGTTTGTCACTGACATCACCGTCACCACGGCTGAAATGTATTATCCAGCTCCTAATTGTGGTCATATCTGCTCATGTTTGGTCTCCGTAAATGTTCTGCAAGAATCGATGAATGCCAACGATGCAATTATTTCTTTATAGAGGAATTCGATTATATATTTCTGCTTTCATATCAGACATCAGCTGCTATCTGTAAAAAGGGCAAAATGGGTAAATATAGTGCAGGTCCAACATCTACTGCCATACCACTAACATTTTCGTTTGACATTGTCGGACAACATAAGATAGAAAATTTCACTTTCACAACACCCCTTTTAAAAAGAAAGCGATATATGACAAAACAAACATTCAAAACATTTATAAAAATCAACTCTATCGTCATTATCTTTCTACCAACAATAAGAAGAAAGAGTGGAGAGACTTATGATATAAGAATTATTTTTGTTCATTCCATAGAATCGGTGATATTTGAATTTGAAAAGTTATATAATTGTTATACTTATATTTATTTATAGGTGATACTATAGTTCAAAAGTCAACATATTTGATAAGATATTATTACACAGTTGTTTTATTAGACGCCCTACAACTGCTATCTTGTGCCAGACTATATGAGAGCCTTGCAAATAGCGACGCGATCAGAACGCCTAATTCAAATCTTTTCTTAACCTGTTGATTTCTTCCCTGCGTCTCATTATCATCTGTTAGTATCTCCATGAGTTTTATTCAATAAATGAATTTAACAGGGTCAATGTTTATCTTCAATCTTTCAATCTACGATTCATCGAGTTATGTATAAAACTTTACAATTCACCTTCATTATCTCGAATCTTCCATATTTATGACTCGTTTGCGTACATAAGACACACTGTTGTTGATATTGCTGTTATTAAACTCCAGGACATACGTAATCTGATTGTAGATACACATCACTAAAATGTCTTTTGAATTTGGCGATCAATGTTAAGTAAAGAACTGTTTGAAATCCTTTAAAGACGTTTCTAACCGGGTGCATCACGGATGTAGTTTATGCGTCAAATGTTGGCCTCATCCAACAAATATCAACAATTTCAGAGTCATCTAATTTATGGGATTAAAAAGAAAATTATCGTGTGTATATGTTCTTATTATAATGGAGATAATGCGGCTGTGAACGAAACTACGTTACAACCTACGTCACAATTCCCTTAGTTATTTACGTTACATCTTCAATGGTTGATACGTAAGCATTATCTATTCTTAATTGGTTGCTTATTTATTAACAATGTGTCTATTAAAGTCAGGTTTGGTTGGTTCCTTTATTTAATGGCATATCAACTTTCGTGGATTATCTAATGCCAAAGTGATCCTTGCGGAAGAATAGCAGTGATACTATTTAATCCATATTTGAGGTGGGGAATAAGGGGTTCATACCTTTCCTAAGGGTATTAGTCAGAAAGTGGACATAAAGGGGTGACTGGAGATCGAACTCACTTACTATGATGTCGTAATCCAACACGTTAATCATAACGCCACGAAGATTCCTCTCGAGTGGAGTTAATCTTCTCTTGAAACAGTTCATCTTATTAATGCATTTAAAATCCTGCAATGTCTATTATCACTAAGAAATGTTTTATTAGCGTGGATAACCTGCATACGGGTTTTAACAAAACTTGGCTTAAATAATTAATTGGTTTAATTGATTTTCAATATTATTATTTTATTCTCAAAATTCTATTAAAAGCAAACCTATATATTTCATTTTATATAGAAACCAAATAAAAAAAAGAAGAATATGTATCATTTTATATGCATCCTTATTTAATTTTGCTAGTCTTTCGATTTCAATATAATATTTTATTACATTAATACTTAACTATTTGCACCCAAAGGGCATATATTTTTGTTAATGTAATCATGATTATAATGTTTATTATATTATCATATAAGGAATATGTCATTTGTACATATTTTTATTTTTTAAGTAGAGGAATTAATATTGTGAATTGAATTAATTTCTCTACTCAAAAAAAAAAAAAAAAGAAATGTGCATCTATTCCCTTGCCCTGAGGTAAAATAATTACGCGGATGCGTATTTCTAAGCTTCTTGGGAAGACGGAACCCTGAGTGTGACCGTGTCCTCTGGAAAGAGTACGGATGTAACTTGCAAGACACATTTAGGTTATTTGGCCGCGCAATTACGATGCCAAGTTGATTTGGCGTTACTTATGTTCGATATGAACTGGTGGCTCAGTTGTAGAGTTTCGGCACTGCAATCTGTGGTCGCTGGTTCGATCTCCAGTATACACTGCTGATGAGACCTTATAAGGTCGAAATAGCTGTTTAGTGTTCCTGTATATCGTGCGTAGGTGTTCGGCAGATAATTCAATTCACAATATGTTATTTGTTATATAATTTTATGTAGATTATATTATTTGTTATATTATAGTTATATCATTTATTATATAATTATATCATGATTTTATCATTTATTATATTATTATTATTATTATTATATGAAGATTATATTATTATGATGATGTTATTTATTATATTATCATTATATGAAGATTGTGAGAATCAAAAGCTTGACGACAATCATACAAGAATGCTGCGAGCAATATTGAACAAGTCCTGGAGGCAGCACCCGACAAAGCAGCAGCTGTACGGCCACCTACCGCCTATCACGAAAACTATTCAAGTTCGACAAACCAGACATGTGGGACTCTGCTGGAGAAGTAAGGACGAACTCATAAGCGACATACTCCAGTGGACCCCTTCACATAGACGAGCAAAGGGAGAACGACCAGCTAGAACCTATATACAACAGCTCTGTGCCGATACAGGATGTAGCCTTGAAGACCGACTGAGAGCGATGGACGATAGAGACGGGTGGCGGGAGAGGGTCAGGGGGGATCCGTGCTGGGGGCGCGACATGATGATGATATGAAGATTATATATTATATTATATTATGAATATACTATTTTATTCTTTCTCATATTATGATTATATTATTTATTACATTATGATAATTTGTCATATCCTAATTATGATTAGAAGTTAACGTTAAAATTTTTTTTTTTATCCCTAGGATATTTACTGTGCACGAAAATGCATTTCAAATTTAGAATAAGATAATAATAAAAAAAAAAAAGATAGCAATTAAAAAGATAAAAGCTCACGACCCAGAGTTTCACGTTTTCGATCCTCAGGTGAGCTAGTATTCTAGACGCATAATTCAAGAGTCGTTTGTTTTTATCATGCGTTACTATTGTCCTATTTTTATACTTGAAATGCGCATGCGCACACTCATGCACACACATCGTTTCGTCTGAAGATATTTCTTGTAATCTGTTGAATTTTTTATTAGTCTGGTACACAAATTGTGGTATCTGCTATTTTGGTCATTCATCTAAGTAATCTGCAAACTCATTACTGCTGAACTTCAGTGTTTTAGCGGAAACGGTGATTTAAGTATGACTTATGTATTTTTTTTATTCCGAATTCAAGAGTAGCATTTATGGGGTAGAAGATGGTTTTTGGTTGGGTGTTGTTGGGAAATTATAAGGTTTGTAGCTGACTTTTTTTTTCTTATCCTCATTCACCTGTTATCTTCGTTTGTTTGTTGAAGCTACAAAAGAATTAAGGACGGAAAGGAAAGAAATGGGGATATTTTTAAACTCAATTTCTATTTTTGTGGTTTTCGACTATTTTGTGGCGTGGAATGTTTTCCTGAACCTGTAGAAATAATCGTTCTTCCCGGTCAGGGCGTTAGTGAACCCAGGAATCATTTTTGGTAAATTAGGAATCATCGGTATCGAGTATAAGGGTTTTAGGGACATTTTGGCAAATTATGAATTTGAGGACTCGCCATGTATGTCTGTGTTGATTCGCTATGTTCAGCTGACGCTGCTACGAACAGAAGACAGAATGCACTGTTCAGGTAGGGGCCTTAGTAATTACGTGTGCCCTAATTGGCTGTCGAGAGAAAAAGGCACGTGTCCTCTCGGTCGAGGGTATGTCAAGGGAACTGAGGAAGAATTTTTTTGGTGCCAGGAAGCCCATCTTTTCATGAATGCGTGGATTGCGCTTCCTGCCAGAGGCGCCGTGGGAAATTTCTATTTTTGCATTCATTTATTTTATTTTGTGTTTATTTTTATTTTTAGGTTATTGTTTTTTTAAAAATTTCTTATTTAATCCCCACACATTAAATTAACATAGTGCATCTGTGACTTGAAGCATTGCATATCTATATGTATGTGTACGTGAGGTTTGGCGTATCCGTTCGTATGTTTATGTGGGGTTGGGCATATCCGTACGTATGTGTGTGGGGGGTTGGGCATATCCGTTCGTATGTTTATTTGGGGTTGGGCATATCCGTACGTATGTGTGTGGGGTGTTGGGTATATCCGTACGTATGTGTGTGGGGGGTTGGGCATATCCGTTCGTATGTTTATGTGGGGTTGGGCATATCCGTACGTATGTGTGTGTGGGGGGGCATATCCGTATGTATGTGTGTGTGGGGGGGTTGGGCATATCCGTACGTATGTGTGTGGGGTGTTGGGTATATCCGTACGTATGTGTGTGGGGGGGTTGGGCATATCCGTACGTATGTATGTGTGTGGGGGGTTGGGCATATCCGTACGTATGTGTGTGTGGGGGTTGGGCATATCCGTACGTATGTGTGTGGGGGGGTTGGGCATATCCGTACGTATGTGTGTAGGGGCTTGGGCATATCCGTACGTATGTGTGTGTGTGTGTGGGGGGTTGGGCATATCTGTACGTAGGTATATGTGTGTGTGCATTGGTAGAGTAAACATATTTATATACTTGGATGTATGTGTATGAAAATATAAAAAAATAGTCATGCAAATTAAGAAGGTTGGCAGGTTTTAATTGGGTTTCTTGATATGGGATGAGTTTTTACTGTCTGTCAGAAACAGAAGTTTTTGGTGGTAGTGCAGTCAAAGATCAGTAGATGAGGCTACCATTTTTTAAAGTACTTTAGTTTGGAGGTTCATGGTGGAAAAAGTTTCTTCTTTTGGAAATCCAAACTGTATTTATTCAAGGAAGCAACCAGGAGAAGATCAGGTCAATTTGGAGAGGGGGGGGATTGTGAGACAAACCAGAGGGACTTCGAAAATAGAATTGTAAGTCGCAGTGGGTTGCCAGAATGGAAAAGTTAGCACTCGGCTTTATCGATATAGCGTGGGATAAGGGAATTTCGCCTACCGTTCATCTTGTGAGAGTAAGAAATCAGCACTTAATTCTTTTTGTGAAGTCTCCCCTATCAAGAAGAACTCAAGGAAAAAATAAAGAAAAAGTCAGTAAATTCTCGGAAATAATTTCTTCTTCTTCTTCTTTGGGGTGTCCTCGTGATGAAAGCGCTGGACTGCGGAATCGTTGTAAGCGAGTTCGAACTCCAGTCGCACTATTATGCTCACTTTCCGACAAATACCCTTGTGAAAGGTATGAACCTCCTTATCCTTCCACTTATGGGTCAAATAGCACCACTACTGTTTTTCTAGAAAGATTGCTTTGGCGTTAAATAACCTACGAAGATTGATATGCCATTAAAAAAAGAAACCAAACCAAATCTTCTTTGTGGAGCTGATTCGTAGCTTTCACGGTTTTGACCCCAAGCTGCGAACGAGAAATCTTGAAAAAATCTACACAATGTGGAGTTGAGTCGTTCAACAGATGAGATTGTGCCATCTACGACGCAAAGATTTTACACACAACCCATAATTCTATACTTTCTTATCTTTCAGAAACACAGAGGAGAGATGTGGGTGTACAAAGAAAACGAATTGATTTTCATCAATGATGAATTAATTGGAGGCTACAAGGATCTTTTGAAATGGGCAGAGAATAATATCGCCTTTGAGGATCAATGGATTCAACCATTGTATTCCGTCTTAACGGAAGAGGATTACAAAAATCAGTTAAAAGACAAAAACGTAAGTAAATGTTTATGTATATGTTTGTGTTTGTGAGGAAGAAAGGGAAAAAGAAGAGAGAGAGAGAGAGAGAGAGAGAGAGAGAGAGAGAGAGAGAGAGAGAGAGAGAGAGAGAGAGAGAACGTGAATGAAAAGGAAAGATAATCACAGAGAGTACAGACAGCAAATCAACCGGCATCACCATGTTGGTATCAGCTTACGCCAGGACGATGATTGGACGGTTGCAGCCATGTTTTATCAGAAGAGTTGAATCAGTTTCAAAGGACGTTGCTTAATGATAAGAAAATTTGAAAATCCGTTATAAAATAGAAAACATCTACATGACAGAATTATAAAAATCTGTAAGAATATTAAAATGAGTGCTAAAATATTGAGGAGACTTGCAATCACTTGATCTCCATTTAGGTTTTTCAGAGAGAAATTTCAGGAGAAATGATGACGATAAAATGAATTTCTTCGATAATTCGATTAAAGACTGAAATAAAATTTGAGAACCCTTCACCACTCTCACCGAAAAACATTACCCCCAACCTTGTAATCCATGGAGATATTTTCCGGTCAAACATGGCTGACCAGGCGTAAATAGGAAAGGGAAAATACCTACCTTTAAAGTATTAAGTCGAAATAAGTATCGGATCGAAGGTTGAAAGAATCTACACACAAACTGAGCTAAGATAATTCAATCAGCAGACCGAACAGAGACATTAATAATTTGGCGGGCCATTAATCAGGAAAGAAAATCTGTCGATCAAGAAAACAGATGTATGAGTTTTACAAATGAACCAAGGAAGATGTTAATATCATCTATAAAGATATACAATTTGATAAGAGCAGATTAATGTCGTTACTGTATGTACGTGTGTGGGCTTCTATATAAAAGAACCATAAAACGTTAGAATAGTTAAGATAGGCTGTAACTCCAATCATGCAAGTGTGTGTTTGTCTATATATATATGTGTGTGTGTCTAATGAAGAGTGGATATGAAATTAACATGAGACAAAATAGAAGAGAAACAAAACATTGTTTATTCTCTTCACGTATTTAGTAATTTTCTGAATGTTTAACTAATGAGTTTCTATTTTTATTTTCCGTTTTAAGGTGCATTTCATCTTTTGGTCATAGATTATTTTTTTTATTACTTTTCTTTCCCTCATTTTCATTTTCTCATTATTCCAACAATGACCTCTATATCATTTCTCTCCAAGCAAGTTTTTTTCCCACCAGTTTTAATTGATGGTCTTTCACTGCAGTCTAAGTGACAATAAGTCTCCTCAGATCTCCAAAACTCTTTTGAATATTCAAGTCGATCTCAACACTGCTCTAGTCTAGATGGTCTCGATTCTTCCTTAGTTTTCAAGTTCCACAAGGATTTTTTTGTCTAGACTTTGGGAACTATTCTAAGTGCACCAATTACAAGTGGTATCACTGACACTCTCCTGTTCCATAGTTTTTTTTTGTTCTCAGGCAAGATCATAGGATTTGTCTATCCTTTCATTTTCTTTTATTTTCATTTTGTGGTCTGCCGAAATAGCAAAATCCACAAGATGGCAAGTCTTTTTTCCTCTTAATGAACAGGAGATCTGGTCTTCTGGCCGGAATTGAGTGCTCCGTTTGTATCTCAACATCTCAGAATCATTACACTGGTTTACAAAAATAAATTTTTGGTCTGAGGCAAGAATGGGGATAGGTGTTTTTTGTTAATTTGGGTGTGCTGAATTCAAATTCATAAATAGTTTTGCTCTATCACCTCTAGTTTTCTGGCCTTTAAAAAGTCTCTTTTTAGTATAAACAGAGAATATATGTGCATATTTCAAGAGTTGCAGCAGCTTATAACAGATAAAACAGGATAGATAAAGAACACTGATTGAATCAATATACTTGGATGACACAATTACACAATTCATAGTACCACAGACAGTCAAAACTGTGTTTTCTTAGAAGATCTGGTGTATTTTGCCTCCGGGATGTCACGCAAGAGCATCCAGCAGAAGTCTCACATCATGCCGGGGTTCCATTTGCGTTGATAGTTGATCTCCATCTTCTTAATGACTTGGTGGAATCTTTCTCCATGCTCATCACTCACTGCTTCAAGGTTGGGCGGGAAGAAGTTGAGGTGGGAATGAAGAAAATGAATCTTGAGTGACATTCGGCACCCCATATCCTCGCAAGACTTTAGCAAGTTCTCAATACAGGCTTGGTAATCTGGTACGCGTGTGTTACCAAGGAAGCCACTATAGACTGACTTGAATGCTTCTCATGCTCTCAGTTCCTTTAAGTTAAGAAGCTCTTCAAAATCAGTATCCTTCAGCACTGCTCGGATCTGAGGTCCGACAAAGATGCCCTCTTTGAGCTTAGCAGCACTAAGACCTGGGAACACAGTAGACAAGTGTTGGAAGGCAGCATCATTTTTGTGCAACGCCTTCACGAAATTCTTCATCAAACCAAGCTTGATGTGAAGAGGAGGAAGAAGCACCTTATTCATGTCCACCAGAGGATTCTCCTCGAGGCTGTGTTCGCCAGGAACAAAAGTGCTTCTAGACCCCCAGTCTTTCTGCTTGTAATGCTGGGATACAGCTCGACTATCCCAGAGACAGAGAAAACAACAGTACTTTGTGAAGCCCGCTTGCATACCCATAAGAAGACCAATGACCTTATTTGTTCCGATTCCTGAAACTGGTGATCCTTACATCTTCCTGGACTAGGTTCCACTGTTTAAACCGAGAAGACAAGAGCTCTGACTGCTGTTTTGACAGATACAAATCACGAGCAAGATCATTCAGGTTTTCTTGCGTGATCCAGTGTGGCTTATTTCCACTTGTTCCTGAATATGTAGACTCAATATCTTCCAAAGATTCGGCAGAATCCTCCCTTGAAGGCATTTCTTCATCTGATGAGGAAAGAAGATCCTTATTAACTGGAGGTGAGGGTACAGGATGATCATCTGAATGGGGAATGGGTCTCATAGCAGATCGAAGGTTGGGATATTTGATCTTTTTCCAAGAAGATGCATTGAAACCAGTTATATTAGTTAAACAAAAATAACAATCATCTGCGTGGTTTCGCGGCTCTCTCCAAACCATCGGGACTGCAAAGTTGAAAGCTACTTTCTTGCCATTAAACCATGCAGTTAGTCCATTGTAGCAGGGTTTACAACAGATATGTGGAGCCCAAGATTTGTCCTGATCACCAATTTTACAGTCAAAATAGTGAAAGTAGGCGGTTCTGAGGAGGGAAGTGATGGTTCGACGCTGTGCAACTGTTGTGAAGTCCCCACACACGTAGCAGAAAGAATTGGCCTTGCTGAGGCATCCTTGACATTTTGACATGCTTGAAGCCATTGGAGAGTCTGAAAATACAACAAAGTAAAACTAAATGTGCATTTGAAAATGTAATACTAATATTTAGTAACCCAAAAGATGTGTAACACGATAGTTGAGGGACACCAACCTCCTGCGCCGCCTGCGAGACAACCTCTTCCAATGACTGCCAGAGTGTGGATTGAGACCTGCTGCCTTAACTGTCAAAATCCGTCTTGATAGATAACTATAACTATATATATATATATATATATATATATATATATATATATATATATGTAATGTAATGCTATCACTTACATTTAGTGCATAATAAAAAATAAGCCATAAGTCTCACAATATTAGAATTAACACTGAAATCATATACGCCTTTATGTACCGTATATGCACAAAATGCACACTATGCATATCTAAAAAACTAGAGGTGATGAGTAAAAACGGATTTCAAATTTGAATTCAGCACCTTCAAATTTGGTAAAAACGGGTATTTTTGTGCTTGCCTCAATTTCTTTGTAAACCAGTGTTATTATTAATATTATTTTGCTCCTTCAGAGCTTTTCATACTAGCGTAAGCTGATGGGTTTTCACTGGAGTCTGAGTAAAAGCAAGTTTCCTCAAGTCTCCTGGAATCTTCTTAGTATTCTGGCCGATCTAAACAATGTTGTAGTTTGTATGGTCTCCAATCGTCTTCTTATTTTCAAGTCCACCAGTCCCTGTACCAAATATTTGGTAACTATGCCGGGCGTACAATTACAATTAGTATCACCATCACTTTCATATTCCGTAGTTTTTTTCAGTTCTCAAGCAAGGTCTTGTTACGTATCTCTCTTTTCGCTTTCTTTCAGTTTTATCCAGTGATTATTATTATCATTATTATTATACTCTTTGCGAGTTTTTCCTATCAGCTATTAGTCTGAGTAACAGCAAGTTTCCTCAAATCTCCAGGACTCTTTTCAGTATTCTTGCCGATGCAGTGGTTTAAATGGTCTCGATTCTTCCTCTATTTTCTATATCTTTCAGTCCCCTTTCCAATTCTTTGGGAACTGTTCCAAGGACTCCAACTTCAATTGGTATCACCGTCACCCTCATGTTCCACAGCTGTTTTTAATTCTCTGGCTTGGACCAAGTATTTATCTCTCTTTTCGCTCTCTTTTATTTTCGCTCTGTGGTCAGCTGGATCGGCAAAATCCCCAAGGAGGCAAGTTCTCTTTTTTTTGTTGATTAACACAAAGTCTGGTCTTCTAGCCAAGATTTCATGATCAGTTTTTATCCCAGTGTACCACTCATTCTCCGAGACGGATTCTGGTTTGTGCGTATAACATTTGGTAGTATGGTCAAATTTCAATTTCTTGCACAATTCCCAATGAATCACCTTCCCCCATCCAGTCGTGTCTAGTGTTGTACTCCTTTTGCGCTAGTTCGCTACATTCACTTATTATGTAATAAATCGTTTCATCTCTATCACCACATAACCCACACTTGATATTTTGTTGCCTCTAATCTATTTTCGCTTTAACATAATTGGCCCTTATGGCGTTGTTGTGTACTGCTTATATTCATACCAGATATTTTCTCATTAGCGCCGGGGATTAAGTAACAACAAGTTTCAGAAATACTCCAGAAATATCCGTAGTATTCCATTTGTACTACTCGTACTACAACTACAACCTAGGAGGCATATTTAGCGCAACGGTTATAATCGTATAAAATAGAATCGGCCATTCGAGTTCAAATCCTGGATGAGGTTTATTTTTAACTTCGCGCCAATGCCTTTGGGGAAGTTATGAATCCATTTCTTCTCCCTTTAACTATAGGTGAATAGTAGGGCAGATTGGGTTCTCTCACCTTGGTAAGAAAACCAGTCCGAGAGATGGAAAACTTTGAATTCAAAGAAACTGTATTTCGCTTAAAAATGGACATTGTGTCACATCCTGCACGTAGGGTTGGATAAATCCATCCATCTATACATATATACATATTATTACGACTACTGCTGCTGCTGCTCCTCCTCCTGATTGAAAATTCGTCTTAAGTTTCATCGAAAATTGCAATGATAAAAGAATGACATTCACTGCAGTCTCAGACATCATAAAATCGTCATTCATTTGCAAATTGGATTGGAAATTGATTTATTCTTCCTTTTAAGTATATAACTACGATAAAAATCTTACTACAATGTGCTTTTCTGGGTTATGGTCTCTCTCTCTTTCACACACACACATATATATATATATTGTAATTTACGAAGCTCTTTGCTTCGATGTAGAACAAGGCCGAATGAATAGAGCACCCAATGAGACTCGAACTCACTCGCATAGGTTTGCTAGTTAACCTTGCAACCAGAGGTGCTCACACACACACACACACACACACACACATATATATATATATATACGCTATAAAAACGCGTATCATATGGTCAAATCAACAGTGATACATACATACATACATACATACATAAATATATATATATATAACAGTGATATATATATATATATATATATATATATATATATATATATATCACTGTTGATTTGACTATATGATATGCGTTTTTATGGCGTAACTGTCGACCAAGCAAACAACTATTTTGTCTCACTTGTAAAATGTTATGCGCCTATCATGTCCGCTACAGATCAAGAAATAGATGATTATAACAACCAATTACGCCCGGTCATTTCGGGGATCCCTTTCAATTAGAAATTGATCCTCAGGGGAGACATTAATACTTGGATGGGATCAGATTAACAAACATGACCTGGTGGAGTTTGGCAACTAACACGGACCACGCCTTACTTCCCTCTGAAAAGAATTCGAATTGTATCTCCCTAAGAGTTTTTTCAACAGCTAAACTACCCCCCCACAAAAAAACAAAAACAAAACAAAAACAACAAGATATAAAAAAAAGAAGAACAAAAAACAAACATGGAAGTATCCTAGATTCAAAGACTGGCTCATAAAAGACAATGTAAGATCCAAGGAACAGGGTGTGAAGGTTTGTATATCATTCACTCTTGTCCCAGTATCTGTTGTCTTTCAGACTGTTCCTTTTTTGTGTAGCACGACGTCTTTCTACTTACCTCCCGCGAGAGGCACCTAATAATTTCGACTATTCCCGGACAAATCAATATGCCGCCTTTGAAGTTAGATGTAAAGAGGACAGAATTATCTGATAAAACCTGAAACGACTCTTGATTCGTTTGTGATCTCAGATGATATTTTAGCTTCTTGGAAATCTCTTATGAATGCCAATTATTCCATCACTTTTTAGGTTGTCAGGTTTTCCATTAGGAAGCAACAGGATTGGTTCGATAATAACAACATAGACGCTTAATCTCTTTTAGACAAGAAGATACTTGGTGTGCATAAATTATAGATCTATGATTAACAAAAATCAGCATCCAAAAAAGGGAGTATAGAAAACGCATGAGCACCTTGTTAGGAGAATCTTAGGTGAATGAAGGAATCAAAATTGTCTGCTAAAGATGTTAAGCTTAAAAACACAGCCAATAGAAAAGATTTCAAAGTCTTTCATGAAGATCTTAAGAAAGTGTACAATCCAAAAGAGGGTTAGATATCTCCAGTTCAGTTTTATGATGCTTAGAAACTCACATACAAACAACTATACCAACTGGACTTAGAATACGCTGACTGCATCCTTTGTAAAAGGATATGACACCTTCTTACAAAAAGGGGTGTCCTGGGTATGAACTAAATTACATCTGGTGGTAAAACTTCAGTTCTGGAAATCTAGAGAGTGTGGAGTACTTCCTCTTCATTTTCATTACTCCTAAGTCCACCTGGTGTGGTTGTCCATACATGGAGCAAATAGATTTCTTTTGAAATTATTCATATTCGATTGGACCGTTCGCAAAATACTCTTAAGACACAACTACACCCCCCTAAATATGAACGTACAATGAACACATTTCCCTAACCCTTGACGAGTTAGTTGCCTTTAAAATCAATCAATGTCTAGACATGAGAACTGGAGTGTAATATTGAGGTTGGAGATCGTATAAAGAAGAGTAACAAAACTAATAATAAAAGTGAAAGATTACAGTTACAGGGAGAGATTCGAGGAATTAGTATTAACCTCTTTAAAGAAAAATCAGAGGTGATCTAACAGAAACTTTCAAAATAAATAATGGGATTTCTAATTATGGATGACATTTCCCCTCAAACTGGAAATTTACTCTCAAGGCAGATTGTTTACAAACAGATTGGATTTTTCTTGCCAAAAGAATGATAAATCTTTGGAACAAATTGCTTAATCAGATCAGAAGCAGCAATACAATAAAAATGTTAAAATTGCATTGGAAGATTTCTGAAATAATGGTAATAAAAAGAATTCAAGAGGACATTTTTGGGGAACCCTTGAAAGAATTCCTTAACAGAATTTTATCTGTATATAGATATTGTATTGATATTGTATACATATTTACCAACCCCTCCGCTCGGGCAGTATATGATACAAGGTCAATTTTTAAGTGGAGTTTAACAGGTTTTGAATTCATAGTTTTCCTTCTCATAGACTAGTTGCCTCTCTAAGGCTGAAGAACCTAGTCTGCCCTACTATTTACCCATAGCTGGAGGGAGAATAATTGGATTCATACATTTTCCAAGTGTATTAGTGCTATGTGAAATGCAATCTGTCTCGTCCAGGATTAGAACTCGTGTCGCCGTGTCCATTTTCTATTGATATTGTATATGTTCTGGCAAAGATTCCTTTTTTCAATGCGAGAATTTTGTAAAAAGGGAGATGCATGAAGAGATATGACAAACAAATAATTGATTAATCACATAGAAAGGAAAGTTAAATAGTCACCACTTTTCGTTTACAAACATGGCCTTGGTATTAAATAACCTACAAAGGTTGATATACCAATTAAACCGAAACTGAATCTTAGTGTGACTTCTTTTCTAGTTGTGGGATCATCGACATGATATTTTCGCTTCGTCAGGTTGCGAGAAAAACTGGATAAAATTGACCTAGAACTTTCTATGGTATTTCTTAATTGAAATGCTCAATTGAAAGTTTTGATAAACCCTGTTTTACCCGATGATATGTTAAAAGTTATCATCTGATTAGATGAGGGAATGAATGCAACAGTCACATTCGCTTGAAAGTCATTCCATTCATATCATATATAAAAAAACAAGCTAAAAACAAAATTTATCATGGTACCCGAGTTATTTACTCTCTAATTTTCCATCTTGAAACAATATTCATTTGGTGTTCTGATTGGTTGATTGATTGATTGATTTTAACGGCAGATAAACTCGTTTAGGGTTATTCTATGTCTAGAGGGTTAGGGAATCGTATTTATTGTACATTTGTATTTACGTTTTTTGTGTGGTTTCTTAAAAGGTGTTTTTGCACATATTTCTATCGAATACGAATATTTTTAAACAGATCTATTTAATCCATAGATGGGACCCTAACAGGTACTACCACTCCTGGTCAGAGTGTACCTATGAAGGGGTACGCTACACTCCCTAGGTCAGTAGAACTAGGGCTTCATTGTCAGATGCATTGTATTGTCAAATTCAGGACATTCTTTATTGGGAGGGGTCTTATCTCCTTGCTGGGGATACAGTTAGTATATTGTAAACCCCACCGACAGAGTGAGTCTACTTTTGAGTGGGGTCTTACCCCTCTGAAGAGGATACAGTCAGTGTATTCTAAGCCCTACCGACAGAGTGAGTCTACTTTCGGGTGTGGGGGCGTCTTACCCCTCTGCTAGCTATGCAGTCAGCATATTCTAAGCCTCGCTGACAGAGTGCATCTACTTATGGGTGTGGTCTTACCCCTCTGCAAAAGATACAATCAGTATATTGTAAACCTCGCCAACAGAGTGAATCTGTTTTTGGGGTGGGGTGGGGGGGAAGGTTCTTACCTCTCTCCTGAGGAGATACAGTCAGTGTACTCTAATCCCCGCCAACATGAAAGCAGGAGTTTAATTTAACTTTCCCACCACTAGTGATCTCATTAACCATCAACGCTTTTAAATATAAACATTCATCAGATCAAGTATAATCTGTAATTTGCTCTTCAATGATGATGACGCACTTATTGCAGTTTCCATTGAGAAAATATAAGAATCTATTGACTTTTTTTTCATGGCTGGCAAAATTTTTGGCTTAACTGTTAACATAAAGAAAACCAAAATAGTGCACGAACGAAAACCTAGTTGAAAACCAGTAATTGGTGTCAAACAGCGATCACCTGCCAAGAAATTTACAGGCGCATTGGAATTGGCAATCCAAATTCCAATCCTGGACGAGGCTATAAATATTTTACTTCGCACTAATCCTCTTGGGAAAAGGTATCAATGCATTTGTTGTTCTCTACCACCTATAAGTAAATAGTTGGGCAAACTGTTTTTTTTAGCCTTGATTAGGCAACCAGCCTACAAGAAGGAAAAATCTGAAATCAAACCTGCTGTACTCCGCTTAACAGACTTTGAACAGTTTTTATATTGTTTACAACCAAAGATGTAACATCTTCATGTTTATGTTCATGCAACATCTTTATGTTCGGCAACAACAACAAAAAGGCCCAATAGAAAGCTAAACACTAGATCCTTGCCTGGCAGTTTCAATAATATATATATAAACACACACACACACACACACACACACACACACACACACACACACACACACACACACACATATATATATATATATATATATATAATGGTACTTGATACTTGATGCCTTTTTACTTAACAAAGCATTATAAGGTGCGAATGAAAGATAAGTGGAGCGATCTAGGGAAAAGAGTAGCACCCCCTTACACCTCGGAGTAGCGGCTATTGAAAAGGTAGCCTTCAGGTCGTCCTCGACTACGATCGGCCAACTTGTGTGTGTGTGTGTGTGTGTGTGTGAATTTTAGACTGAATAGATTTTTATAGATCCGAGTCATAGAGAAGATTCATTTCCTAATAAGAGTTAATTTTTTCACTAGACTGATGAAACAACGGTTTTGAGAAATGACGTAAGTCACGAACATAGAGAATTCCCATAGCTCCATCCAAAATGGAAATATTCTTGTTATTAAACTCCTTATTAAATCTTACAAAATGTTAGTTTACACCTGAAAGGAATAATGCAACGACATGACATCGTCAAATAATTTAATCAAGTTTAAATCAAGTCATATGAGGCCGTCAATTATAAATCTATTTGAATGCAACTTGGACTTAACTGCAACTCACTATTAAAGTTCTTTATCTGCTCATATTTACACGATAATTTAACGGCCATAACCATATTTACCCAACTCCTCCTCTCGGGCAGGATATGACACAAGGTCAATTTTTAAGCGGAGTTTAACAGGTTTAAATTCAGAGTTTTCCTTCTAGACAAGTTGCCTCACCAAGGCTGAAGAAAATCAGTCTGCCCTACTATTTACCCATAGCTGGAGGGAGAATAATTGAATTCATACCTTTCCCAATGGTATTAGTGCTATGTGAAATGCAATTAGCTTGGTCCAGGATTAGAACTCGTATCACCGTGTCCATTTCCTACGACGATAACCATTACACCACGGGCACCTCTCAATTCAACGGCCTTAACAACCAGTGCATCGTGCCACGTGTTATTCTACGTATTACTTTGTGTATAAGATATAAAAATATTATTCATTTATCCCTTTGGCTGGTTGATTAGGTTTAATGGCATATCAACCTCTATAGGTTATTTAATGCCAAAGCCTGTTTATACATATTATATGTATGGTTTGTTAACACATAATTTAATGATACCATACTAAAAAACAAACGACTAATATACTCGCATATGAGTAAATATTTTCAAGTATTTTTATATAATTAGTTTATTTAGTGATGATTGTTTTTTTTATTTTTTTAAAAATTATTTTTCACTGCTATTTCTACTAACACAAACAAAATAGTATTTCTATTCGGCAATAATTTGCTTTCAGTTTATTAGTTTGTTATGTTTTCAGGATTGTAACCAAGTCTACATTTTCTGGTACAACCCGGTCTCTTTCCAGATTGTCTTATGTCTTTCACATCGCTAGCTCCAATACGTCTCCATTCCGTTGATGATCTTGCCCTTCTTTTCCACATTGGCTCGATTCAGTTGATGGTTTCATCTTCACATTATCATCGAGGAGCTCTTCCGAGCGGTCGTTTTTGGTTTCTCGGATACCAGTCGACAAGTGCACGGGTCCAACTGTTGTCTGTGGATCTTGTGACGTATCCGGCCCAGTGGAACTTCTGCTTTCGATACTCCATGATCTTGTCCTTCACTCCGCTCTACCTCTTAATTACATCACTTCAGATGTACTCACACTATCGTATTCCCAGAATGGATCTTTCTAAAGCATTTTTCATAAAAGATATTTGAAAAAAAAAATGAAAATTAGAAATCAAATGATTTAGCAAAGTTCAAATCAAGTAGTATGAGCATTAGTCGGATGATTTCAGCGCGTTTCATATATGACCCAGCTCCATTTCATATCTGATACTTTTTCTGTTTTCTTTAATTTTTTTCAGCGCGATTTGATGTATATGTATATTTCCATTGACAACGAACCAGAAGGACATTTTCTTATTGAGGTAAGATCAATAAAATTAATAATCATTGATATTCCTTAATAGTTTATAAATATCTATTAAATTTAGCTGAATCTGAAGCTGCAAGACAATATATATGTATGTGTGTGAGGTGGTGGCGTATATGAGGGGTTGGGGTTAAGGATTATAATGCAACTATCTTCCAACTGGCTTGTCTTGAAAATCCGCACGCAAAATTCTCCGACCCCCAAAGAGAAAAAAACAGGCAAGGATGGTACAGTTGTCTCACGCTCAGTTTCCAAACAAAAATTGACATATAAACAAATCTTTATCATGATCCTTCTGGTTTTTGGGTTGTTTTCTTTGTTTAATGGTATATCAAACTTGGTGGATTATTCAATACCAAACCCATCCTCGTAGAAGAACAGCAGTGGTGTCCTTTTTTACCCATTGCTTGGTTTGGTATTTGTTTGTAATGTCTTCTCATCTTGTTTTACTTTTTAAATTTCATTATCAATTTAAGACTGGATTTCCTTTCATTTTATATTTGTTGTGTGTTTGGATGTATTAAGTGTTATAATAGTAGAGGACGTAATAGTCTTCAATTCGTAGATTGGTTAGTTCATTAGATGTACGACATGTCAACGCTTTTTGGGTTATTCAAAGTTTTCTTTCTTTTTTCATGCAATTGTATGGTTTCAAGTAATTAATAATAATCATAATCATTTGTGAACTATAAAGTAATTATTCTTTGATTAGGTTTTGGCTTCTTTATTTATGGATTATTTGATACCAATTCCATCCTTGTAGAAGAACAAAAGTGGTACTATTTAACCCATAACTGGGGGGATAAGGGGTTCATGCCTTTCTTAAGTGAACGTAATAGGGCAACTAGCGTTCGAACTCGTTTACTACGATGTTGTAATCCAGCACGTTAGCCACAACGCCTTGGGGACTTCTCCTAACTATTCTAGACACGACGCGGCACAAAAGGCTCTTTCCATTTTACGAATGAAAAAAACTTTCGTGTCAAAAAAAGGAAAACATTTTTCTTTTAAATTTGTTTATTTTGATTCTTGAAAATTACGTAGAACTATTTGCGAAATATAATATTCCTCAAATAAAAATTTGCAAACAGTTTTTTTGACTTCTAAATGCTTTCATAAAATTTCTGAATATATTCTCAATGATTTGGTTGGAAAAACTGAAGACAAAAATATGTTGAAATTCTTTGCATCACAATGTCTATCTCTTGATTCTTCTGAGATCGGTAAAGAGATACTATAAACGAATATCTCACCCTGTAGTCAGGACTTCGAATACACTGCCTATATCACATGCAGAGGAGTAAGACGTCCCAAATGGGTGTACGAGACATAACACTAAACTGTATCTGAGGGTGAAGCCCTAGTTCTGGATCTCTAGGGAGTATGATGTATCCCTTCATTGCCATTAAACCCATGTCCAGTCTGATCAGGGGTGGTAGTACCTGTCAGTTTCCTACTATTGGGTCAAATAGATTCGTTTAAAAATCCTTCATATTCAATAGGAATAACTGATACCATATAACATTAATTCATTTGTATTAAGAAGAAGTAACTTGAAGCTATAATTGTTTACTCAGGATTATCATTGGTTACTTGAAACCATATAACTAAGAATTATTTGTTTTAGATAGGAATACTTGATGTCAAATAAACGTGTGCAAAACCCCTCCCTCAAAATCACTCAAAAATGTAAATATAAACGACAATGAATGCGGTTACCTAACCGCTTTGCATAAAATAACTCTTGATGGGTTTACATGCCGTTAAAATCAATCAGTCAATCAATTTATTATGTAAACCCATAAACAATAGTTTAATAAACATCACTTTCAATTCTACGGTTATAATAAAAAAAAAAAGAAATTCAAAACAAGCGACCAATTTCTTGATATTTGTTGTTTCTTTTTTATTTCAATACTGAAAAAAGTATTGAACTCATATAATACGAAGGTCATTCAATAAATAGACGGAAGTTTTTGAAAAAAACAAAATATCTTTTTTTCAAAATTGTATTCCATAAATGTAAAATCTGCATTTTTTAAAATAATTTTATTGAAAAAATTATTTTAATCTCACAAAAATATTTGTTTTAAGGCTATTCAAAATGGTGGCAAATCAAAGAGAGTAATCCAGGCTTGAACAGAGGTCTGTCATCAAATGCAAACCATATGAAATTTACAGAAGAATGCGTGATGTGTATGAAGAATCATGCTTTAGTCAAATAAATCTTTAAAAATGGGCTAAACATGGCTTTTCACACAAAGAGCCTGAGTTGAAAACACAATCCATGGAGTGGAAACATTGATTCTCAGGAAATGAAAAGTCCATAAAATAGGTTATGCTGACACTCTTCTGGAACATGAAAGGATCCATTACTATTGATTTCCTTGAAAAAAAGGAAACCGTAAACAGTGTTTCTTATTGCCAACTTTTTGGCAAAATGCAGCTTATTCATTTAATGACTCGTATATTGAAGAATGTAACTTAATCACAAAGCTTCGTAGCGTTTTTTTTAGTTTTAAAGCACGTAATCAGGTCACAAGACTATATGTATGATTATGTAATTTTAACTTTAGATATGATTTCATCAATAATCATTCTCACTGTCAAGTATTAATCAATTCTGATGAGTGTCATTTTTGGGGGGTTAACTTGCTCTCCCTAAGACAGCGTTAACTTGATAAATCATACTGTCGTGTCATTTTATTGGGGTTAATCTTTCAGTGTTACTTGGTCATCACTTGTGCTACCTAAAAACTGTACCATGGAGAGAAGTTGCTGTTCCTAAACCTGTGTTAACTTGTTAAATCTTAGAGTCGCATTTTTCAAATGTTTGACACAGAATTTGATATTTTTTTCCTGGTATATTTAACCAGACATAATTCAAAGTAATTCAGCTGAAAACCAATGCCAACAGATAAACATTAAATATTTTCATACTCATGCAAGATCAACATGAATCAAGTGATTTTCTTTTAAGGCTAACAAACTGAAAAAGTCACATGATTTTCTAGACTGACTTTGTATATTTTTGTATTGGAAAGATAACATTCGTTGCTACTAATTTAGCAAGAAAGAAAATGATTTGTTATAAGTTTTTGTTATCTACCGAAAAAAAAAAACCCACCAAAAAAGAAAAAACAAAATGAAAAAATAAACAAACAAACAAACAAAACAACAAACAAGCCAAACCAAAGAACAAAAAACAACAATACAAAACTAAACAAAACCAACTCCCCCGTAAATGTCTATTAATCATTGTCACCGAGTGGACATCTTAGAGACAGTATATAAACGTTTGACTTCAAATGCAATGATTTACAAAGAGCATAAGTAAGGAGGCGCTCATTGCTTTACCATTATCTTCGTCAGAAATGGATTGGGTGACTTGAGTTCAAATCCTGGACAAAGTATGAATCCAACAATTCCACATCCCTCGCAGATAAATAGAGATTTGATAAGAGCCTATTTATGATTTCCTGGAGGTAATGAATACCAATTATAATAACCGGACTGATATTGTAATCTGTTCGAATTGGGAAGATTTTCTTAATTAATCAATTGCTGAAGTACTGTTATTTTTTAGTTTCTTATATATATATATATATATATATATATATATATAAAACTCTGAAATTTATAATTTCAGTCAAATAGACAAATTAGGCGCTGCCTATTTTGCCTCCCCATTTCCTTGGATGGTAACCGTTACGTAAAGTGGGCCTCCCTAATTATTCTAACGACACAATTGTTTCTTTTTCTTTTAGATTTTGAAAATTTAAATTCTGGGGGATTCGTTGTGACTTCTCGTTGATTATTAAAATATGTAAAAGTGAGCAGAATAATTTTTAAATGCATACATCATCATCATCATCATCGTTATAATCAATCCATAAATTGCTTCATCTTAACATCTGGTGGTGAGACTCCTGCTCTAGATCTCTGGGGAATGTGGAGTCACCCCTTTGTTGCCATTACTCCCAGGTCCACTCTGACCCGGAGCGGTAATACCTGTTAACGTCACATGTATGTGTTGGCCCAGTCGGCTGCAGAGGGTTAAGACTACCCCAACAAGTGTCCTGGATATGACACTAAATAATCTGATGGTAAGGCTCCAGTCATGCTGGAGCTTTGGGGAATGCGGAGTACTCCTTTATTGCCATCGCTCTCAAGTCCACTCTGACCCTGGGTGGTAGCACCTGCTAGGTTCCTATCTATGGGTCAAATAGAACTAAACCGTGTACTTAGGTATATGCGCTACAGCTTTTGGCTTTGAATTCGGGTTATACTCCTCTTGGACTGATTACTTCCAAAGGCTTGAGAGTTCAGCATATCCTACTATATTATCCATAACTATGAAGAAAAAGAGTTGGATTCACGCCATTATCCAGGGGAATTAATGCGAAGTAAACAAAAAGAGCCTTGGTTTGTCTTTTTAGATTTGATGTTTTAACTTAAAAAAATATTATTTTTATAAAGAAAAATATTTGTCATTCTCGTTGGAGTTATGCAGCCTTTTGCTGGGATAATTAATTTGTAAATATCACTTCTTATAAATTACAAAGATTTCGTTCTTGAATCATTAGTTGAAAAAAAAAAAAGAGTTGAAAGAAGCAATAATATTTCTATTCAATATTGAAAAAATTAGTGAAGTCAACGACCTGCTGGTTATTGTGTCATCAAAGCAGACCATCATATCGGCTCCTATGAAAGAAACATACTCGTAAGAATAGATTAAGATGCTAGAAAATTGCATAAATCTTCATTTGCCCTTTTTTCACAAACTCAGTTAAAATTCATTAATATTGAAAGTCTGAGACCAGTTGTGGATTTAGATTGATTGATTTTAACGGCATATCAACTCCCATTGGGTTATTTTATTCCTTGAGATAAGGGAATCGCGTTCATTGTACATTCATATTTATATTTTTGTGTATTTTTTCTAAGGATTTTTTGACACAGTCCTATCGAATATGAATAATCTTTAAACAGATCTATTTGACCCATGGTAGGGCCCAAAGAGGTACTACCACTCTGGGCCAGAGTTGACCAGGGAATAATGGTAATAAAGGGGTACTCCACATTCTCCAGATCTCCAAAATTAGAGCTTCACCATCACATGCAGTTTAATGTCATATCTTTGGGAGGGGGTCTTAAGGGGGATACAGTCAGCATATTCTAAGCTCCGATAGAGTGCTGTGAACTTAGTTTTCTTTTCCTAGATAGGTTGCCCGACAAAATTAGAGCCCAGTCTAGTCTGAAATATTATTTTACCTATTGTTAGAATCGGGAGTTGAAAGGATGGATTCAGATTTTACTAAAGGGCATTAGTGTAAAATAAACGCAATTCAACTTGACGATACGATTCACACCAATAACAGATCCTCCTATTATTTCAAGCGTTTAAGAAATTATAAAAATATAAAATGTTTCTCACCTTTACTCAATTCATTTCTCTTTTTCAAGCTATTTACCGATATTGTTCCTAAAACTTGTGAGAATTTTAAAGCGCTTTGTTTTGAACATACTACGGAAACAGGAATTTCATTGAGCTATATCAATACAATATTCCATCGGATTGTACCAAACGGATGGATACAAGGAGGAGGTAAGTGTATTTTTCCTATTTTTCTGTAGCCTATCCTAATTCGACAGTAGTTGTCGTTTCATAATGAAATTTATACTAATAATAGGGGAGAGTTTGTCACTCCTCTATTGACGACGAAACAGTTTGATGGAGAGCAACTAATTTTGAAGAAGTCATGTTGACAAATCACACAGAATTTTAGATTTCACAATTAAAAAAAAGAATGAAAGTGGTCCTCTTAATGTAACAGTTATTATCATCAGAAATGGAAACGCCGACCCAAGTTCAAATCCTGGACGACGTTATTTACGTTTAATTTCATGCTAATGCCCTTGAAAAAAAAAGTCTGAATACGTCTCTTCTCTTCCAAACTATGGGTAAATAGCAAAGCAGACTGGGATATTTAGTTTTAGCTTGGCAACCAATTTAGGAGAAGGAAACTCTGAATTTAAACCAACTGTACTCCCCTTAAAAGAATTAAACTCGTGGCAGAGGGGTTGGGTAAATTCACACTAGAATAATTTAGTTATGTTCAGTTAGACATTACTAAGTAAGTTTATTAGTACTTCTTAAATTCAGTGATGAAAAATATTGACATAATATTATTAGTTAGGACTAATGATACAAATAAAAACACAAGATGTTTGAATCAACCAATCTCTTAAACGTCATTCAAATATTCAAAAAATCTCGACGAATCTCAGAGAAATTTTCCACAGAAGAATATTAACTTGATAAGAAAAACTCAAAATGATACAGTTAAGTCTCTTTTAAGTTATTGAGATTCATTTTTCATTGTAACAATTCGGTATAGATTTTACATAATCAAATGTCTCGACCTCCTTCAGATATTTTGAATGCCTTTCTTATCAACCGGCCTATTAGCATAATGGTTAAAGTGTTCGCCAATGGCCCTGGAGACCAGGGTTCAATCCCAGGTAGAGTCATACCAAAGACTCGAAAATAGTACTTGATCCCTCTTTGGTCAACACTCAGCATTATAAGGTATGTATCAAGGGTAAAGTGGAGCAATCCAGGGAATGGAGTAGCGCCCTCCCCAACACTTCAGTGTTGTAGCTATTGAAAAGGGAGCCTTCGGGTCCCTCTAAACTACATTGACCAACTAGAGAACACAATTTGTTATATTATTTACTCATTGTTGGAGGGAGAAGAGATGAATTCAAGTATGATACTATATTTTGGTCCGGTTACCCGTACCAAACAATATGCTTAATGTTTGCACGGTACCAAATTTAGTACCCTCGCATGGCTGTAGGTTTTCTGGGTCGAATCCTGTTTGTGATTGCACCGTGGGTTTTTATGTTTGAATACTGCGTCTGGTTGTGTCGTGGATTTTCAGGGTTGAATCTTGGTAATGGTGCCAAATATAACATCGTGGTTTGCACCATCCGAGCCCTTATCTTGGCTCGGCACCAATTTTAACACTATCGCTTGGTCCGGTACCAAATGTATTTCCAGATAGTTTGTTTATCAATTTTCTCTGTGCCCACGCTGTGTTTGAAAGATCTTCAGAAAAGGAAAGACACTATCCATCCGGAACTTCTGACGGTCGGAGTGATCTGTTGGAATAAGGTTGCCTGGGTGTTGGAAACTGAAAAATAAGAAGAATTCAACAATTAACAATCATTAGCATGAGAGAGAGAGAGAGAGAGAGAGAGAGAGAGAGAGAGAGAGAGAGAGAGAGATCTGTGAGAGTCCATGAACAGACCGAAAGAGACCCGCACCCCCAGCCCGACTGAACTCTCTGAACGTAAACTTCTGACTGACAGCTTTTTAAAAATTCGCTAATTTTTACATTCGCTAATTTTTACATTCAGGATATCGGTAGGGTGATCATATCTTGTTAAATTATGGCATCATCTTTCACGTATCCCAAATTCACTGTTTTCATTTCCCCAATCAAACTTGTCACAGACAAGATATGAATCCGTTTTGTTTACATTTTGGCCTTCCTTTGTGGATCATCATATACCCACTTAAACTTTTTAATTTGAATTACCTTTTACGCTCAAAGATTTTTAGCTAACTTAACTACTAACTGAAAAACTCGCAGCCTAACAAAACTGGGTAATAAAATAATTAACCATCACGGCAACTGTGTTACATGAGTCTTTCCCAAAAGGAATTAGCGCGAAATGAAACGCTAACGGCTGCGTTTAGGATTTGACCTCGGGTTGCAGAGTTTATTTCCTACAGCGATAACAATCATGTCAGACGTGCCTTGAATGTCACGAGGGAATTCCGATGGTAACTAACCAAAATTTGACAGATGAAAGAAAATCCAAGTTAAAATCTTTATTATTATTAAGAACAACAACAATACTTATAATAAACTGATCACTTATTGCCGGCTAGAAGATCAGACCAAGTGTTAGTTAACAAGAAAAAAAAAACAAAAAAAAAAAAAAAAAACTGGCCGTCGAGTGGATTTTGTCATTTCGGCCGACCGCAGAGAGAAAATAAAAGTAGGCATAAAGACAGACGAATAGTTGGATTTAGCAAGACTACTATAAAAATCGTGAAACATGTGGGTGACAGTGATACCGATTGTAGTTGGTGCTCTTGGAACTGTCCTCAAAGTCTTCAAAAAGGGACTGGAGGAATTGGAAATCAGAGGAAGAATTGAAGCCATCCAGGCTACAACATTATTGAGAGCGGCATGAATACTGAGAAGAGTCCTGGAGAGCTGAGAAGACTTGTTGTAAATTTTACTCCAGTGAAAAGCCACCAGCAAACGCTTGTATGAAAAACTTGAAAGGAGTGAAATAATATTAATTATAATGAAAGCGAAAAGAGAAATAAGTGCCTAGACATTGCTTGAGAACTGAAAAAACTATAGAACATGAAAGTAATTGTGATACCAATTATAATTGGTACGTTTGGTACAGTCACCAAAGGTTTGTTAAGTTAGGTTCTTTGTTTAATTGAATATCAACCTACGTGGATTATATAATGCTAAAGCCATCTTTGTAGAAGAACAGCAGTGATGCTATTTAGCCCATAACTAGGAGGATAACGGGGTTCATACCTTTCCCAAGGGTATTGATTTGAAAGTGAACATAATAGCGCGACTGGAGTTCGAACTTGCGTACAGCGCTTTAACCATTACACCACGAGGACACCCCACCCAAAGGTTTGGTACAGGGAATGGAGGACTCGGTTATATAAGGACAAGTGGAGACTATCCAAACTACCGCATGATTGAGATCAGCTATAATACTGAGAAGAATCCTGGAGATTTATGGAGACTTGCTGTCACTCAAACTCCAGCTGGTGTGAAACTCTCAAAAGAGAAATAATAATAATAATAATAATAATGATAATAGTGGTAATAGTAGTTGTAGTAAAGTGATATTTCTCTTCTCATATCAAATATTTGCCTTTTCAGTAGATTGTTTCCGCTATGACAAAAAACATCACTTAATTGAAATTAATGTTTCTATCTGGTACGCTTCCATTTCTATGTCACATGATGAAGCAGATAATGAGAGAAAACAATGGCGATCTTGTACAAGTTTACATCGTTGTGGTCAAATCATCATGAGAAGTATTATTCCTTCCCCAGAATTGACTTCTTATGTCTTTGCTCACGACAATTCATAATAGTTGGTTGACAATATGATGATCTTTAAGCAGTTGTTTTATCTCTTAAGTAAATCTTTGTTGTTCACTTTACTGCCCCAACCCATTCTGGAATTCGTTTTGATTCACTAAATTTTATGCCTTGGATTTGATTATTCTGAAAATTGTTTGCTGCTTCGTTTGGTAAATGGGAAATTCTGAGACCGGAGAACGAATTATCTGCCAAAATCCAGAAGCTTAGCAGTATCAGCCTTAATTCTAAACAAGGGCTATTCGTGATTATTTTTGTAAATATTACCTAAAAGAACAATTTCCGCATCAAACTAACTCAGTTTCTGATAGAATCTAAGGAAAGAACGATGGACAATAAATATTATTCGAAAGATAAAAAGTTCAAATCATTTTTTGCCAGCAGCTAAAAAAGAAGGACAAACATACTTTAAATTATATCTCCAGTTACTTTTCGATAACTAACTCCCAACCGGACATTGGCCTGGCGGTTAGAGTGTTCGCCTAATGGCCCGGGAGACCTGGGTTCGATCCCAGGTCGAGTCATACCAAAGACTCAAAAAATGGTACTTGATGCCTCCTTGCTTAACACTCAGCATTATAAGGTACGGATCAAGGGTAAAGTGGAGCAATCCAGGGAAAGGAGTAGCGCCCTCCCCTACACATTGGTGTAGTAAGCTATCGAAAAGGGAGCCTTCTGGTCACCCTCAACTATGGTCGCCAACTTTTTACTAAATCCCATAAGCAAAACTAAAACTATGCATGGATTTATCTGAAATTTATTACAAAACTTTCCTTCGATATGATTGGTTGAAATATGGTGTCTTTTTATTGTAGTTTTTTCCCGCTTTAACGAGGCCCTAAATATTTGACAAAATTTACCTTAAAAAAGTGTTTGATTAATCAAAGTTAAATTGGAATGTTTTATTGTTAATCAGTTTTCAGGGTGGTTAACGATCGACACAACCGTCTGAAAAGATTTCCATTATCAATCTTATTTTGATTCATTCATTGATGATAAAGTCATGTCAACCCGTCTCGGGTTATTTTATGCCTCGAGGTTCGGAAATCGCATTCATTGTACGTTCTCATTTACATTTTTTGTGTAGTTGTTTCTTAAGAGTTTTTTTGCCCACGAATAGGAATAATTTTAAAATGATTCTATTTGATCGATAGATTGGACCCCTGTAGGGAATACGGTCAGTATATGCTATGCTGCACCGACAGGGCGGTTGACAGTTGATTTTTTGATTTGTTAAATTCTGATGTTTTTAATATCGGATTATTTTTAGAAATAAACCTTAAGACTAATTAGCAGATTTCTCGATACATGGGATTGTGATTTGGAAAAATGACTGCTAATCCGGTCATAGAGTTCGATTTAATCATGTTGGCGGTCACAATGACACGAAGAAAAATGGCAGAACTTCCTGTGTAGCTCAATAGAAGTGTGCTCATCTTCAATGGTCAAAAATTCTTTAGTTTATTTTGAACTAAAGAAGACTACTTTTTCTTCTATCAATTGATTTTCAAATTCATTAATAAGGGTTAAAATACTTGAATGTAGTGACTTCCTTTGTATGGAAATAGAAATGTAGCCATGGAAGTATTGATAGATTTTAATGGCACATCAAGTAGTCAACGGTAATTTTATGCTTAAAGGTTAAAGAATTTTCATTAATTCTACATTCATATTTACGTTTTTTGTTGTGTTTCTTAAGAGTCTTTTTTTTTTGCTCGCAGCTCTATTGAATATAAAGGATTTTTCAACAAATCTATATGACGCATGCATCCCCACCCCTAAAAAGGGTGACCTCGGATTAGCCAAAAACTTACATCCATAGCAGCCAAAATCTACAATGCCCTACTACGAAACCGCGTAGAACCCAAAATCGACAACATGCTTAGGAAAAACCAAAATGGCTTCCGAAGAAATAGATCCATGACCTCACAAATATTAACCATCCGTAGAATCCTTGAAGGTGTACGGTCAAAAAACATGCAAGCGACATTAATATTTGTCGACTTTACCAAGGCCTTCGATTCCATTCACAGAGGAAAGATGGAACAAATCCTACTAGCATACGACCTACCTAAAGAAACCGTAGCAGCAATAACGATTCTCTATAGAAACACCAAAGTGAAAGTACGATCACAAGATGGAGACACAGAATACTTCGACATTGTAGCAGGAGTACTACAAGGGGACACGCTAGCCCCATACCTCTTTATCATTTGTCTAGACTACGTACTTAGAACATCGATTGATAAAATCAGAGAAAACGGCATCGAGCTGACAAAGAAAAGAAGCAGAAGGTACCCCGCCAAAACAATTACCGACGCCGACTACGCCGATGACATAGCGATACTGGCAAATACACCCAACCAAGCCGAAACACTACTGTATAGTTTGGAACGAGCAGCCGCAGGCATAGGCCTCTATGTCAATGCATACAAAACGGAATATATGTGCTATAATCAAACAGGTGACATCTCCACACTAGATGGAACCCCCCTTAAACTAGTAGACAAATTCACGTACCTAGGAAGCAGCGTCTCATCAACCGAAAAGGACATCGACACGAGGTTAACGAAGGCATGGACAGCTATCAGTAATATATCGATTATATGGAGATCAGACCTAACCGATAAAATGAAACGCAGTTTCTTCCAGGCAGCGGTCGTGTCGATACTGCTATATGGATGCACTACATGGACTCTAACAAAACGGCTGGGGAAGAAGCTAGAATTCTGCGAGCAATATTGAAGAAGTCCTGGCGGCAACACCCCACAAGACACCAACTGTACGGCCATCTGCCTCCTATCACGAAAACTTTTCAAGTTAGACGAACCAGACATGCAGGACACTGCTGGAGAAGCAGGGACGAACTCATAAGTGATGTACTCTTATGGACCCCCACATATGGCCGAACAAAAGCAGGACGACCAGCACGAACATACATTCAGCAACTATGTGAGGATACGGAATGTAGTCCAGAAGACCTGCCGGAGGCAATGAACGATAGGGAAAAGTGGCGAGAGAAGGTCAGGGATATCCGTGCTACCAGCATGACATGATGATGATGATATGACGCATAGATGGGAGCCTAACGGGTGCTACCACTCTGGATGAAAGTGGACCTGGGAGTGATAGAAATGAAGGGGTACTCCAGAGCTCCAGAATTAGAGTCTCACCATCGAATGCAGTTTTGTGACATACTCAGGATATCTCTTTTGGTTTTTGTGGGGGTGTCTTAATTCACTGCAGGGGGTACATTCAGCATATTCTAAACCCTACCGACAGTAGAGGAAAGTGTTCTTGAATGAATGAGATAAAGGGTGTTTGCTAAAGAGCATAATAAATGAATCAAAAGAAATATCATAGAAATACTTCTGCCAAAATGGTTTCAAATTCTGAGTACGATCGTTTTTAAATGTTTCACTTGTGTCCAGTTGGCTGCGGCTGTAGAATACACCGACTGCATCTCTGCTGAGGAGTAGGACTCCCCCCAACAAGTATCCTAGATAGGACCAGATATAATCTGATGGTGAGGATCCAATAATGCTAGAGCTTTGGAGAATGCGGAGTGCCTCTTCATTGTCAACGCTCCCAGGTCCACTCTGGTCCTAAGTGGTTGCACCTGATAGGTTCCTATCTATGGGTCAAATAGAACTAAATAGTGTACGTATGCTAAACTGAATTGTTTGAAATAGAACTGCTCGATTATTCAACTGTGAGTAAACAAATGACTGATATCTAATTGAATTGTTGATAATACATAGCAATACTTGGAACAATTTAACTTTGTTGACATGCTAAACTGAATTGTTTGAAATAGAACAGTTTGATCATTTAACTGTGTGCAAATAAAAAAACTTTATTTAAATCAATGACTAACAGTGTCTCAATAAAAGACTGTACTTAAGCTAAATTGAATTGTTTGAAATTAAGTGAAACCATTTAACTGTGTGCAAAAAAAAAAAAAAAAAATAGGAGCTTAGGCTTGTTTAAAAATGTTATCTTCAAAATGTGTTTAGAAATCATATATTTAATATTTGTATAAAAAGGATTTGGCATTAAATAACCAACAAAGGTTGATATGCCATAAAACCAAACCAAATCAAACCAAACCAAACCTTTTTCGCTTACATCTCAGATAATTTTTGTTGTGTTACGATTATAAAATAATAGAAGATAGAAGTGGGTTCAGTTTTCCGATTTTCTGAAGCCGTGATATTTGAAAAGAAACGTCCTATTCGGAAAGTATAATACTTTTATGAAGTCAGTTCACTTAAGTTCCCAACACTTTTAAGGTGAGTTATGTTTTTGTATTTCTCCCCTACATCCTTACACCGATAAACCATCACCGACATTGCAGTCGTTGTTGATTACGTTACAGATTCCCGCTCATGTTAAAACGTTGGAAACCAAAATTTTATCTGAGATTCGCTTATTGACTCATCATCAAAAACTGTTTTAATCATTTAAATACTTCTCAGTGGACGTGTATCAAAGTTACACACAAAGACTTGATGCATATTTGCAGTGAACGTGACAGTTACGCAATTTACAACATTTCTCAGTTGCTTCTTACTGCTGATTAAATAATCTCACGAAAAAGTTCATGTTCACAATAAGTGAATGGTTGCCAAGTTAATCAAGGCTGCGAAACTAGTTCTCAAAATGGCTGAATATTTTCTGGACAGCCCTTCTGTAATATCATCATCATCATCATCAAGGGGGTACCGACCGACAACATGCATTCCTTTGATTCTCTTTTGTTATCTATCCCTATTGGCCATCGCATTTGGTTGGTCCTCTTGACGGTATCCAGTGTCCGCTTTGAGCTGATGAATTTTGCTGGTCAGCCAGCACTGGTGTGTCTAGATGTCGGAGTCCACCGTAGAACGTCACTTATGAGTCTGTCCTTACTCCAGCATTGTTCAACAAATCTTGCTCCTTTTTCTTGGATGGTTTGCGAGAGGAGTGTCCGCTGTTTTGTGGGGTGCTGCTTCCAGGATTTGTTCAAAATAGCCTGCAGTATCCTTATGTAGTTCCCATCTCACTTTTCCTTCAAGTATTTCGTTAAAGTACAAGTTGTGCAATTATGCAGTAGTTCTGACACGGTTACAGCTTGGAAGAATTTCCATTTTATTTTATCAAAGAGATCAGATTTCCTTATGATTTTTAATTTGTCAATAGTAGTCCATACCTTATTACCTATGCGTATGTTGCCATCGATACTTTGAAATTCATGTGAATTTTTGTTTCTATTAACCATTTATTATTTTATTATTTAGATGTCATAAGTGGCAATGGTAGTAATGGAAGATCTATTTATGGAGATGTTTTCGAAGGTGAGTAATTTACATCACATTGAGCCATTAAACACTGTCACCTTTTGGAAATGTTGCTAATTAACAAGGTTTCGGGGGACAATAAATAATTGTCTTCTCTTATCTTAGGGGTACGTCTTCACAGATCACGTGTACGTTGATCATGTGAGAGAGCAGAGATCTTTCTCTTTTGGTTCCCGTTCATTGAGAAGATAAGACCTCTCTTCTTGTCTTGCTCTTAGAGCGAAATTGACATACTACTTTTTACCCTTGTTCGTTGATCAGAAGATAGACTTTGTCTCGAACTCCAGCGAGGTACTTAATTTCACCTCGTCATTAAAATGAAAACCACTGAAGACAAGTCAGGCTTTTACCAATTTTGAACGCTTTTTATATGCACTGCTTAAACATAGAACACAGTGCACATTTTATCTGCGTGAGACACGTTTGTGTATTGTTAAAACATGCTTGTTATATATTTTTATATATGTATTAAATGTCTTCAATGAGTTTATCTCGTCTTTCTTTTCTGTTTATTCAGTATTAGTGTATCAATGGATATAGTAATTATAATATTGGAATTTGGTAAATGGGAGACACGACTAAATATCCTTCATAGCACCAAATACCGATAACGTCTTTAATAGCAGGTAACAAATCCGATAAAAGTGTTTAAAAATTGAGCCCTGTTTGTATTTATGAACTTACTTCCGAGAATACTTTTATTTGCTTGATGGAAATATAACATGCAAATATAACCACACAGTAACAAAGACAGTATTTTGTATAAATATATTTACATAGCAAAATAAAAAAGTGATAATTAAAAATGGTAGAATCATTAATTTCTCTTAGGTTTGAAAAATAATTACGTTTGATTTAAATTTAAAAGATATATCTAGGTAAAAGGCTTTCGAGAACTGCCACTGATTCCTTTAAAAGTTACAGGTTGCTAGTTGTGGTAAATATGGATGATACTGCACTTGAACAATTTTGTGTTTCAACAAAAACCACCGATCAAGGAGTATCGAAGCTTTTCGTAAAAAAAAAAGACTTTTAATCAAGAATTGGCCCTGATTCGTCAAGACGTCAAGACATCATCACTTTTATTATTATTATTATTATTATTATTATTATTATTTACTCCTTTAGAGTTTTTCACATTACCGTTAGGTGATGGTCTTTCACTGGAGTTTGAGTGACAGCAAGTCTCCTCAAGTCTCCAGGACTCTTCTTAGTATTCTGGCGGTTTTTATTATTATTATTATTATTATTATTATTATTATTATTATTTACTCCTTTAGAGTTTTTCACATTACCGTTAGGTGATGGTCTTTCACTGGAGTTTGAGTGACAGCAAGTCTCCTCAAGTCTCCAGGACTCTTCTTAGTATTCTGGCGGTTATTATTATTATTATTATTATTATTATTATTATTATTATTATTATTATTATTCCACTGTGCACACGTATTGATTCAGATTTTTAATTTAAATTTAAAGTTGACTAAAATAAATTGAAGATTCAGTCTCTGCTCTTTTTTTTTTATCACACCTCGTATATTCTAAGAAACTTAAATTTAAATCTATAAGTAATATAAATTAATTATTGTAAATGATCACATATACGGATCACTATGTGTACAGGTTCGAAAATAAGAGGTGCATAAAATAAGTACTTTTATTTCATTGTATATTCTCCTTAGATGTTATCAATCCCTCATGCATACAATGATAGTATACTGATATAAATATTATTACGCCACAAGATGACTGAAGACTGTCAATTTTATCAAAATATATAATGGCTATTAGCATGCACTAAATTAATACAATTCCATTTAGTTTTTTGGTGTGAAAAAGTAACACAAATGTTTGTGGAAGCCATTACCTTTTTTTAGTTAATTATAATTGTCCACTAAGTGAATTCCGTTGATAATGCCAAAAAAGAAAGTGCTTGTTTTATAATTGTTTTCGAGTTGTGGCATTCTTGTTCTGTGAAATCGTTTAACATTGAAACTATAAAAAGCTGATGAATCAAAATCAGATGAAAATTAGTTGTCCTTGGGGTGCTGCTAGGAAATAAATTTCGGGGTTTTGGTAAAAAAAAGACGCTGAAGAGGAATTATAAGCAAAATAAGAATAGAGAACACAACATAGATAGGCTAGACGAGAATAGTTGTTTTGAACGGTTTGCGAGTGCAAGTGTGTGTTTGTGTGAGCAGCCCCCCCCCCGCACTTTGTTGATGAGTTGATACAACTAATAATAAACAGCAACAAAGTGAGTCATTAACTTACGAGAAAAAAAGTTCATGTTCTAGTATCGGAGATACACAGCGTAGTCCTTCAGAGACAACAGTGAAATGAGATAAAAAAAAAGACCCAAATATGGAAATGTTTTTTCTTTTCTGTTGGTCCTTTCCAGAATGAGTGACGGACTTCATTATTTCCTCTGTTCAAGCAAATCGTTTGCTTTAAATATTCTTCAGTAGAACGAAGAGGCCATGCCTAAACGCATCCCAAGCTGTGCGTATCGCTTCTCCAAATGTTTTCTACTTGACTGGATCTTAGCTATCCTGCAAAATGGTTCCTCCAAATTAACACGACTTCTAGTTTGTCTTCAATCCTAGCTCCAATCTTTTGACACCTATTCCTTAGAGTTTCCGGTTCTCATGTCACTGATGATTTTAGTCTCTGACCGTCCCAACCACTCAGTACTGATTCCCAGCAATATAATTGTCTTAGTTGAAGTTGCGGAGATGTAACGATATATTAATTTACAAAACTGAAAAAGTGTTGCACAGCCATAAAGATCTCGATTCATCTCTGCCGGTTGAGATCCGAAAAACTCAACCGCACGCTTCAAAGGTAAAAAAAAAACTGCACCTTTCAACGGTCGAATAACCAACTACTATATTTTCAAAATCCTCATATTATCAGGATCATCTCTTCTGGGCCTGACGTCATCCACACTTCAGCCCCATTTCCTGTTTGGGGTTTATTATGATAGCCGATGATTGTCATATTATTTCGGCGCGGGCGTAAGAATGCACCATCTGACTATGCACCTGGACTAAGAGACCCGAGTAGTTCAAAGCCTTACCAAAGTAAATAATAAAATATAATTTACGAAAAATGATAATTATAGAGAAACCATTACCTTAATTATATAACAAAAATTCCGTTTGTTTAAAACTTATGCGGATGATTTTCTACCTGTCTTGATATTTGAACATATTTTTCAGATGAGAACTTTGCGATTTCACACAACAAACGAGGAATTCTGGGAATGTCAAATCATGGTCGTCATACGAATAATTCCCAATTTTACATTACATTAACAGCCACCCCTTGGATGAACAACAGATATGTGGCATTCGGGTAAGAACCCTGCATCTAAAATCTTCATACTGTTCCATCTAGTTTTTTGGTGTCAAAAAGTAACACAAATGTTAGTAAAAGCCATAAACTTTTTTAGTTAAATATATTTGTCCACTACGAGAATTACTTTGATAATGCCAAAAAAGAAAGTGCTTGTTTTACATTTTCTTTTGAGTTGCGGCATTCTTGTTCTATGAAATCGTTTAACATAAAAATTATAAAGCTGATGAATTCTAGAGATGCAAGAATTCTGATTGAAGAATCTGAAGAAAATTCCCTTTATCTTGTGCTTAAAAAGCGTCAGTTCATGGTTGAATAAGTATTTTTTAGACGTGAAGCTATTGAATTAATTGAGTGTCAGCTGCATATCCTGAGGTAAGCAGCAAAAGGAATTTATCTCAAAATGAATTTAGATAAAATGAAATTCATGTTTTCATCAAGGTGGTTTCATCTAATTAAATGGCAAACCTCTGAAATTATGAAAACAGTTCATATATCTTGGTAGCAATATCTCATCAATAGAAAGTGATACAACATTTGCATAGTTAAAGCATGGATTGCTCTTGACAGTTTATCGACCATATGAAAATCTAATCCCTCTGATAAAATAGTAGGGAATCATTTTGAGCAGTACAATTGTATGGCTGCACCATTTGGACTCTGTTATTTTCAACAAATCCCGGAAGCAGCACCCAACAGCACTAGTACGGCTACTTACCTCCCATCTCATTAAACATCCAAGACTGCAGGAAAACATAAGGACGAACTCAGAAGCGTCGTTTTCTATGAATTCCTATTCATGCACACACCAGTGTTGGCCGACCAGCAAAAACTTATATAATCAACTCTGTAAGGATTCTGGATACCGTCTAGAGAACTTACCAAGTGTGATGGTCGATAGAAATGGATGTTGAGAGAGTATCAAAGAAATCCGAACTATCGATAGGCCTATTTATGGTGATGATGATTAACATAGTAGATATATTTATCCATTTCTTTTTATATCTTCTGTTTAACCGTCATTGAGCTCGCATCTCGCCTTATACGTGTGTGAAAATGAGTCTCAATGAAATCTCTTAATCGTAGCGTATCCTGTTTATAAAAGTTGCCTCCTTGTGGATTATCGTGTTTTCATTACCTTTGTCTCGTAATGCGTATTACATTTTTTTATGATGACCTACACTTATTCAAATGGCTCTTCTCTTTCCTCTAGCATAGCAATTCTTGCCAATGTGAGAAGAAGGAGGAAAAGGAAGAATTCGTGTTCGTCGCGTTCGTAACATTGTTAACGGAATGCTGAGTTTCAGTATTAGTAACAATGTTCTAGAAATGAAAATCAAATGAAAACTTCAACGAGAAAATCGATTTTATTACCTAGCAACAACCTTGTGTAATGTTTAAACTTGACAAGAGTAATTTTATCTAAAATTATCGTTGGGTGTCTTTAAGCGAACTGTTCGAATATAAGTAAAAACTAAAATGACAAAATTTGTACTTGCTATGTTTAAATGTTTTAGCAGATAATATCAATCATGCGAAAAACATTTAAGAACATAGAAAGTAAAACCCAGAAATAACAAATTATTGTTACGAATCGACTCCTGCTGCTAAATCGTCTTCTAAAGCCACGCTATTTACTGAATTTTCAAGTCTTTATTCAAAAACTGTGTGAATCCAGTACGATAGTCTGAAAGGCTGCTGAGAGCAGGAACTAAAAAATAAAGCCAATAGAAGAACCACATAGACACACAAAAGTTCATAAAAACGTGGTAAAAATGGCAGAAAAAAACCTAACAAAGTTCAGTAATACATGAAAAAAGCATTAAATAACTTTCCCTTTTTGTAGGGCCGTATTATCGGTGTCTTGCTTCAACGACCCGCTCCTTCGTACTCTCCCTTAAACGCACCCTTTTCCCGGTGTTTCCTGGTGAAACATCCACTTGTTTTTAGAAGACTGGTATCAGTCAAACAACTCTCTCCTTTATTTATCTAAATTTCTGAGATGAAGCGTGATAATTTTTATCCCTTAGAATATTCGGACTATTGTCTTCATCTTCAGGGCTATACTCTCAACGTTTCAGCCGATATGTCCTTTGGCTTTCGTCAGGTGTTTCATGTTGTACCCAGTCATGGTTAACCGAATTAGAACAATCTACCCCTGCTGATTGAATAAAGGGTTCAGTTTGAGGTTCTGTGTAGGCTCTCGAGTTCAGCATGAAATACCTGTAGAAGGCCGAAGGACATATCGGCCGAAACATTGTGAGTATAACAATAGTCCGAATATTCTAAGTGATAAAAAATTTATTTCCTTCCTCCAGCATATCAGTTCTAGCCAATGTGAGAAAAGGAGAAATGAAAAATCAGTGTTCGTGGCGTTCGTAACATTATTAACAAAATGCTGGAATATTGTATTAGAATTACATGATTCTAGAAATAAAAATCAAGGGAAAACTTGGACGACAAATTTTGTTATCAAACAACAAGCACCGTGGTGCCATTTTGAATGCTAAAATGCTTGAATTTTAATTAAATTATTAAAATGTTTTTCAAAATTAATTGTTCCAAGCAACGAATTGATTTGGATTGGTTTCATTGTTTTAATGTCATATCAACCGTCGTAGATTATTTAATGCCAAAGTCATCTTCATAGAAGAACAGTAATAGTATTATTTAACCCACAGTAATATAATTATTTAACCCACAGTAATGGTATTATTTAACCCACAGTTGGCGGTGATAAAGAATTTCATACCTTTTCCCAAGAATATTCACCCGATAGTGACGCAGTTGTGCAACTGGAATTTGAACTCGTTCACTACGTTGTCACTGTTCACTACGATAGCCACAACGCCTTGGGGAATCCAGCAGTGAATTAATAAACTATTCAGTTTTCATTAAGTTTATTTATCATATTTTTGTTTACAAATATAACAACTCTATCGGGAAAATTTTCATTGACTAAATGTAACGAATATTATGGAACAGAGGTAATAATATTTTTTTAAGAAAATAGCGTGATAATTTATTTAAAAATCAATTTTGGTCTCAATGATAAATGAAGCTTACATTTTTAATTAAGTATATCTATTTGCATACGGGTTATTTAAGTTGAGAAAATCATTATTTTGTGTCTTTATTTGACGTAGTTTCTCTTAGTCCTAATATATATTGATTTAATAAATCTTTAGCTAGTAAAACTTATAGAAACTCGCTGTTATTCAACGCTTTACATGTCAGTCTTGCAGGTTATTGTTATCGAGAAATGGGCTAATGTTAACGAGTTCTCACCCTACTAGATGCCTCATTATAATGGCTTTGTGTCAGACTAACTTTAGCTGAATAAATATTCACTATTAACCATGTTATATATGATTTCCCAAATAAGAATGAAACAACAATAGAATTAATTTTTACTTGTATTTCGTTGCAGCCAGTTGTTGGAAGGTACCGAGTTGTTGAAGAAAATGGAGGAACAATTAACAATAAATGAATACCCGTTAAATAGTATTATGATTTCAAAATGTGAGATGCTTAATTTTGAAGAAACGATCGATGACAATCTTCCAGATTTTTCTATTGGACAGGAAGAAGACGAGAAAAAAGATGAAGAGCCCCAAGAGGAAAATGAACAGGTCCAAGATAACCCAGAAAATGAATTAACTGAAAATTACAAATGTCCAGAAAATGAATCTACTAAAAAAGAAATTATTCAAGAAGAAGGAACAAAAGATGAAAATATCAAAGACGAACTCCCACCCGAGGGTAATATTTCTGAAAATGAATCAACCAAAAAAGAAATTATGCAAGAGGGAACACAAGATGAAAATGTTAAAGACGAACTCCGACCAGAGGAGAATATTTCTGAAAATGCACTGACCAGAAAAGAAACTGTACAAAATGAAGGAACGCGAGGTGAAAATATTAAAGACGAACACTTACTAGAGGAGAATATATCTGGAAATGCACCGACCAGAAAAGAAACTGAACAAGAAGAAGGAACAAAAGAAGAAAATATCAAAGATGAACTCCTACCAGAACAAAATATTTCTGGAAATGCATCGTCCAAAATAGAAACTATACAAGAAGATAAAAATATCAAAGACGAACTCCAACCAAAGGAGAATATTTCTGCAAATGAATCTACGAAAAAAGAAATTATACAAGAAGGAAGGCAAGATGAAAATGTCAAAGACAAAATTTTATCCGAGAAGAACATTTCTGGAAATATATCGACAGATAAAGAAACTTTAAAAGAAACAAGACAAGAAAAAGGAACAGAAGATGAAAATACTAAAGACGAACTCACATTGGCAGAGAATATTTCTGAAAATGGATCCACTAAAAAAGAAATGAGAGAAGGAACACACGATGAAAACATCAAAGACGAACTCCCACAAGAGGAGAATATTTCTGAAAATGAATCTACCAAAAAAGAAATTATTCACGAAGAAGGAACACAAGATGAAAATGTCACAGACGAACTCCAAAAGGAAAAAGAAGTCAAAGAAACAGAATAAATGATCAATTTTTTAGTTTATTGTATGATCAATTTTTTGTGATTTTGAAGTGATCGATTTTTGCTTAAGATTGTAAAGTAATTGAGTAAAATTAAGTTTTTATTGTTTTTTATTGAAAGATTTTCATTCGATAGGTAAACATTCTGTCTTCCTAAAATATATCCTTCACAGACAATATAAATTAATGTCAAAGAATTTCATAATTTTTCCCCTATATCGGGTTATTCCATAACATTTTCCTCTTCATAGCTTGGAAAGAATTATACTATTATTTTTGATGATTTAATCTAGTTTGCTTAAGGAACATTTATAAAGCCAGAATGTTCAGTTATCAAAGAAAGAAAAGCTTTTGTATCTTATCTGTTATTTGTTTACTGCTAAATAAAAATACCCAAGGTGAACATAAGTGTGGTAATTCCATGATTTTTGTAAGGTAGCAATAAGTAAACTTGAATTATCCGATAGATAAAAAAGTAAATCAAAGGACTCATACCTTACGTCCCAAATATTAAAAAATATTCGCACTGGTCTGGTAGAAATACCCTCCCCATACTTTAAGCTATCATCTGTGTGGTGAAAGTGAACTTCTGTAAGTAGCAATGGTAGCTCTATCTAGCGAATGTCTTATCTTTTTTTTTATTTACGATCTTTTACGATCATGGCTTGCACACTGTGCATTTGCTGTTGAAACTTCTGTGATTCTGTAATTGCTACACAGAAAACTTTTTGTGCTCATTTCATCTTACGTCGGAATGACTCTGTTAGAGAATCGATATTGCTCTGAAAATTCTATTCGGAACAGCATCATTCCGACATGACATGAAATGAGCACCAAACGCTCACTGTGTCATAATTACCGATACGTTAATCTTAAAAATGTTTCAACAGCAAAATCACTATGTGCACTGGTCCAAGTCATAGTCATAACTGCTCATATCAGAAAAAAAGTTAAGACATTAGCTTGATAGAACTACCATTGCCACTTGCTTAAGTTCACTTGGATCCCACAGGTGACAGTTTAAAATGTGTGTTGTATATTTCTATGGCACAATTTCTTTTCCTTATCATTATTTCTGAAACATCCAATTCAGTTTTTACATTATTGTTATTTTTGATCTGGTCAGGCAATAGTTTAAAAAACAAATTTTTTCTCTATTAGAAAAAAAATCTTATTGGTTGACTTAGCTTTTGCAATTGCCTTGAGAGTAAATTTCCAGTTCGAGGAGAAATGTTAAAAAAAATATGAACCGTAGACCTAAAATAGGAATAATTGATATAATATATATTTTTGTGCCCCCCACCTCCCAAAAAAACCCAAACAAATAAGAAACTTACAATGAACGTGTTTCCTTAACCTCTAGACGTAAAATAACCCTGGATGAGTTGAAATGCCGTCGAAATCAATCAGTTATGATACAATGAATAAATAAATGAATAGAAAACGAATTAAGTTATCCAAAACAAATTTGATAAAACCTGAATGAATTGTTTGACAATAATAGAAAGAAAAGGGAAAAAATTAATAAAAAGAGTAAAAGAAGAGGAAGAAATTGGATGATTAGAATTTTCTATTTTTTACTAGAAAGAAAAATGAGAATTAATCTAATTGAAACTTTCAAAATAATGGAATTTCTAATCATGGTTGATATTTTAAAAAAAAAAAAAAATATATATATATCCTCAAACTGGAAATTTACTGCCAAGCCAGATTTCAGAAAACTCTATTAACCAATTGGATCTGTTTGTTAATAGAACAAATTGCTGAATCGTAATTGTATAGAAAATTTTGAGATTAAGTTGGATGAATTCAGAAATAATGCTAAGAAAAATAATCAAATAAGACATTTTTGGAACTATCTGATGAATTACTTAACATAATTTGATTTTTATATAGATATTGTATTAATAGAGCACATGTTCTATGCAAAGATAATTTTTCTTTTCTTTTAAGGTTGAAGATACCCAAGGAGGCAGAACAAATAATAATTGTGGTTAAATCCTTTGAGAGATAAGTTTCTAATGATATTTGGCAGTAACAGTTCCAAGTGACTCTACAATAATAATGGTGCCTCCACTGGTGTAATGATTACTGAGCTAGGCTAAGAGACCATTCCTAGTGAATAGGATTCACAGTGGCTGTCCCTTACTTTTGGTAGAGTGCTAAACTAAGCTGAGCTTAGTAATTAATTATAACAATAAAAACAATAAAAAATTAAAGTGAAAACGAATTTCTTATAAAAGGTGTATCAGGATATGGTGACTGTATCCCGGGCGGGCGGGTGTGCTGTAGAATACCGACTGCGTCTCTACTGAGGTAAGACCCCACCCCGACTAGTGTCCTGGATATGACATTGAACCATCTGAGAGCGAGGCTCCAGCCTTGGAGATTTAGGAAATGTGGAGTACTCCTTCATTGTCATTGCTCCCAGGTCCACTCTGACCCGGAATGGTAGCACCAGAAAGGGTCCTATATATGGGTCAAATGGAATAGACTGTGTGCAAACAAATGACGTTAAATTGTGACGGTTATATAGTAATACTTGAAACAATTTAACTGTGTTTTATCTACAAAAGGTGTTTACAAATCATGTACATATTTAATTTATATGTATAAACAGGATTTGGCATTAAATAATCTACAATGGTTGATATGCCATAAAACCCAACCCAACCAATCCCTTGCAGAAAGTTAAGACTCCTCTCTAAAGTTTATCCTGAGTATGACATTAAACTACATCTGATGGTGAGGCTCTAGTTCATGATCTCTGGGGAGTGTGGAGTATCCCTGCATTGCCATTACTTCTAGGTACCCTTTGATTCGATATGGTAGTACCTGTTAGTATCCCATCTAGGGGTCAAATCGATCTGTTGCAAAAAAAAAAGAACACCTTTAAGAAATAAATACACGAAAATGTAAATACAGATGTACAATTCCCTAAACTCTAGGCATAGAATAACCTCCAAACGGATTGACGTGTCGTTAAAATCAATCCATAATAAAACATGTACAGAAAGTTATTTTAAAGAGTCTTCATCCTTAGAAACCGAAATCAAAATATTTCAGGCTGAGCGTTATTTAACGATACCCCATAAGACCTATATTTTAATTTGGTTTCTTCAATGGCATATCAAACTTTGTGGGTTATTTACTCTGAGGTCGCAGTCTAATACGTTATTCACCACACCCAGGGGACCTGTGTTTTAAGTTTATGAGGATCGTATCTGATGTCAGAATAACAAGAAGCTTAATATAGCGACCATTTACTCACTTTTTTTTAATTTCATAGCGGATATATTAAAAAAATATGTCTGTACTCTGCCGCGAAGTTTGAACATAATGTTCTATTCTGGATTTTTTTGAAATTTGTCAGCCAAAGGATTAAGTATGTAAAAGTTTAATTTTGTCCGAATTTCTTTTTGAAAATCTCATTATCTAAAGAGAATAAAGTTTAACGAACTTTTAACTCAGCTTAAATCTTGCTTGAGGTGTTTGAGTATCGAAAGTAATTTAGGCGCCAACATTTCTGCCTCCAGTCAAAGACTCAAGTTGCATGCTTGCCAGACCTTGACTTGAAAGAGGCTTGACTGTAGTTCTTTGATTTTGTCACAGTTTCTTTTGATTTTATGAACTGAATTCAAATATAATGACGTTAAATTTACAAACATATTTTCATGACCTCTTAAGTGGGATACGGTCACAACTACTACTACTACTACAATTACAAGAAGTAATACGCTATCAATATTCCAATTTCTCCAATGACATATTTGCTTTATGTGAATTTTAATAATTTAAGGTTTCAATATTTGATTTTCCCATTAATCACATTCATATGACGTTTTTAGGAGAGTATTGCTTCTTGCTTTCAGTCGTTACTTGGAAACGTTCCTATAATGAGACAAGAATGTCTTCTCAGCGATTTAAAAAAAAATTTACTCCATTAATTTCTTCGTCTTCTTCAGGTTTTGTTGACGTTTAAGAAAGACTCTAAAAACCGATTTCTGATGACACAACAGGGTTTTATGAGATTTCAAAAACGCTTTCTTTCTATTTACCTTTAGAGAATTTTCCTCTGTCAATTGAAGATAACTTATTTACTCACTCTTATGAGAAGTCAAGTAAGTAGCCATGCAAGAATAGCAAACATCTTAGACAAATTTTCATTCATTTATAGGTTATCTTCGGCGGACATTAAGCTCAATAACAAGTCACATTCTGATTATCCTTGGGCGAATCAAAAGTTTTGCAATATTTTGGTGATGTGAGGCAAAATTCCGGATGCTTTTGTATAAGTCGTGAAGGTGATAAACTACATTAGATGGTGAGATGCCAAACTCGCCTGATACTAGCCGTGGATTTTGGTTTGGGGGGGCACAGTTTCAGAATCTACCCTTTTAGGTTTATCTGACTTTGCCTATTAAGGTTCTGCCACGCAACGAAATTTCTTGAATCATCTGGTTATAAGTCCTCAGTATTCTTTAGCACAAATAGTTTTAATTTTTTTGTTGTACCGTTAAAAGTAACCTTTGTAATTAACTCTCCCTCGAATTTGATTTTCGTCCCAGTAATTGTCTTAGCAGTTTTAGACGTTTTTTGCATTCAACTGAACCTTCACTTTTCATACAAGCACATACGGAGTGAAACAATGCACAACGTATCAGCTCACCAACTACTGCGACACACACTACCAATCACAGCAGATATTTAACACGGATAGAAATCCTACAGTCATATAATGTACGCGCAGTTAACAACCACGTACCAAAATATTGCAACTCGAAGAATTTTTTTATAATTAATTGTTGGTGAATAGATAAGGGCAAGTACTATGTAATTAGCATTTAATGGTTCTCTCTCTTGAAAACCCGAACTCCACACTATAACTATTAATTTGTAAATTGGGCTGGAAATTTCTTTGTTCTACGTACGAATATTTAACGCTATTGCTCTAAGAAAAATCTCGCCATTTTTTCAGTGTTACATTGACACATACATAAAAAAAATCAGATCATTATAACATAGATGATATAGATGTTTGGGAAAGGAATAGAATAGGAACCGTCAAGCATTTTCATTCATGTTTATTACCAAATCACGTTAATTCAATAAATTCTGATAAAAATAAAGTCATTTGTTAAAAATTTTATATTATTCCCTAACAACCCTTGCAAAAATGTACAAATGCGATTTTTCTTATGGAATTGGATATTTATTTGATGAACATATCGACATTTAGAGTATATCTTATTCTTCAAGTACTTGCAACGGTCTATAACTCACGTGTGTCACCAAATTTAAAAAATAGAAAAACGCCTGCGAGTATTTTGGTTTTCAGTAAGAATTTTTCCCTATTTAATCGGCAAAAAGTTAGTGAGTATGAATTGAATAAAATTTCCTGCTCTACAGTAGCAGTCCAGTAGTCATCAGTAAGTAGAGTCTTTTTAAAAAGAATACGAAGAAGATCAACGTACACTGTACAAATACAAAGATTAATACTCACACAACGTATCTTTTGAAAGCTGTTGCTCATTACCAAAATGATATATTAAAAGACAACGTCTGTTTTGACTCAAATTCCTTTTTTTTTGTTTTTTTTTGCAATTTATTTTATATATAATTCTTATCTACAATATCACGGTACCCGGAAAACTCTGTTACAATATCAAGTTACCATTTCGTTACCATGATTCGCTTAAACATTCACGTTACTCACGTAACATATTAGTTTAGTACACATCATTCGGAAACAAATATATTTAAAAAAGATATTTTGATTTGAGTTATTCTTTAATAGCTATGCAACATTTTATGTATTTTTGTTTTTCGATGAAGCACTATCAATCATCATCAACATTAATTACTTCTTTATCGCCTCTCGGATCGTCATTCTATTCGCGCGAAGAACAATATTAGATCGAATATGACAAGAACTGATAAGTTCTGGGTGAGATTCGAAATTACGTACCCTTGGTTCCGGGGTGGCCTAATTAACAGAAGTAGCTGTTCTACCAAATTAAGTCGGCGACCGTAATCGAGGGCGACTCGAAGGCTCCCTTTTCAATAGCTACTACACCAAGGGGTAGGGGAGAGCGCTACTCCTTTCGCTGAGATTGCTCCACTTTACCCTTGATACGCACCTTATATTGCTGAGTGTTAAGCAAGGAGATATCAAGAATCATTTTAAAAGTCTTTGGTATGACGCGACCTGGGATTGAACCCAGGTCTCCCAGACCATTGGGGACCACTCTACCCACTAGTCCAATGAGCCGAATAAGCTACCCTAATTAGCTATGTACTACTTTAAAAAGTAGGGATTAGATAAAGTAACGTCTAAAAATAAAAGTCAAAATAAATTAAACATTTGTATATATCAAATTTTTTCTTTTGAGTGTTTTTCATACTAGTATTCGCTGATGACTTTCCACTGGAGTTTGAGTGATAGCAAGTCTCCTGAAGTCACCAGGACTCTTTTTAGTATTTTGCCCATAGTCAACAATGCTGTAGTTTTGATTGTTTCCACTTGTCCTCTTATTTCCAAATCCGCTAGTCCCAGTATCAATCCGTTGATGACCGTACCGATACAATTGGTATCATCGTCACTTTCATGTTCCGTAGTTTTTCAGTTCTCTAGCAAGGTCAAATTTCTTTTCTCTCTTTTTGCTTTCCTTCAGTTTTACCCTGAGGTGAGCTGGAACGACAAAGCCCACTATTCGGCTGTTTTTTTGTTGACTATCACTCGATCTGGTCACCTGGCTGAGATTAAGTGATCCGTTTGTATCTCAAAATCTCAGAGACGTTTGTGCATCTCATTTTCTAGGACGGATTCTGGGTTGTGTATATATCATTTGTTCGTATGGTCTAATTAAAACGTCTTGCTCAATTCCCGGTAAATCACCTTCTCCACCCAATCGTGTCTAGTTTTATACTCTCTTTGTATTAGTTTTTTGCATTTGCTTATTATATGATTGCTAGTTTCATCTTTATCAGCACATATGTTGTTTTGTTGCATCTTGTTTATTCTTGTTTTGACATGAGTCTCCTTTATGGCGTTGTTTAATGCTCCTATCAGAAGAGATTCAGTTTCTCTCTTAAAATTTCCCTTTCTTAGCCATGTCAAAGTTTTCTCAGGTGAGATTTCACTTGTTTGTCGTTTAAGATATCTATACAGTTGATTTTCTTCCCACTAATGATGTGGTTAATCATTTCGTTTCGATCATCACATAACTTACACTTGTTATTCTTTTGCGTTTCATCTACTTTGCATAAACTTAGTTGGTCCTTATGGTGTTGTTTTTTTTTGCTGCTAGTATCATTATTATTTTACTCATTGAAGAGTTTTTCACATCAGCGTTTTTCACAGTATTCTGAGGGACAGTAAATCTTTTCAAGTCTCCAGGACTTTTCTTTTCGATTGTCTCTTCTTATTTCTAAGTTCTCCAGTTCCTGTTGCAATCCTTTGGTGATTGTTCCGAGGGTATCAATTACAATTGGTATTACAGTTATTGTCATGCTCCATAGTTTTTCAGTTCTCTAGCAAGGTTTAGGTACTTAACTCCATTTTCGCTTTCCTTTAGTGTTATTCTAAGGTCAACCGGAACGGCAAAGTCCACTATTCAGCAGTACCTTTTTTTTGTTGACTATCATTAGGTCTGGTCGTCTGGCCGAGATTAGATGATCCGTTTGTATCTCAAAATCCTAGAGAAGCTTATGCTTCTCATTTTCTAGGATGGATTCTGGGTTGTGTATATACCATTTGTTCGTATAGTCAAATTTAAGCTTCCTGCACGATTCCCAGTGGATCATCTTCCCCACCCTGTCATGTCTAGTCTTATACTCTCTTTGCGCTAATTTACTGCATTCGCTTATAACGTGATTGACCGTTTCGTCTCTATCCCCACAGTCGTCGTACCGATGCATTGTAATGCTGGTGAGTTCTTCCATTTTCTTTTATTGGGGCGTAGAGACCGTCTACGTTGTCTCTTGGATGTGAGGCCTTATGCATCGTCATAAATTTTCTTTTTCTGTTGTCTATTTGTTGAAGTTCTTATCTCATCTATTTTTAGAATGGTCCCGAGTAGAATTACGAAAGGGACAGCCCAGGTATTTATCCCTCCGATAACATTTCTACAATGTAGTTTGGTTTCGAGAAGTTTTCTCGTTCTTCTGAAATAACCTTTTATTATTTTTTTCTTTTCATCTCCGCTTGTTTGATGGTGTGCACTTTCAATATTCTCAGTATTTGTATGTTTCTTTTTCTCTGAGCTTTCTGATTTTTTCTTGATTCGGTAGTTTTATTTCTCCCATCATTTGTCGTTTTCAGCTTTTCATTATTAGCGTGGCACTTTTTTCAATACCAAATTTCATCCCTCTATCGTCACTATATATCGTCACTGCTTGTATTAGGGTTTCCAATTCTTTTTCATTTTTGGCAAACAGTTTGATGTTGTCCATGTACATTAGGTGGTTGATTTTTTGATGTGATTTATGAAGTTTATATCCACCAGTGGATTCCCAAAATATGTGATTGAATGGCATCATCACTATTACAAAAAGTAATGGTGATAGCACATCTCTCTGGAAGATTCCTCTCTGGATTTTCTCCTGTAAAACTTTCCCCTCTTGCTGTCAGTTTCACGCTCCAGTTTTTCATAGTATTTTCGATAAACTCTATGATTTTTTTTTCGTCTCGTTTTGTTCTCGAGAATGTGTTGATCAATATATAGTAGCTCTTCTGTACCCCTGGTCTCCTTGCGGCATCCTTCCTATTCCATGGCTTATTAACAAATCGTAAATCTCTTCCCTAATTTGTGCCGTAAGTAATTTCCACGTCATCGGTAGGTACGTTGTGGGTCTGTAGTTGTTGGGGTGATTCCTTTTTGTGTGTCTTTTTAGATTAGGGTGGCTTTTCCTTTGGTCATCCATTTGGGTATATGTATTTCTTGTAAGCATCTATTCCTTGCGACAGTCAATCTGCCATAGATGGAAGTGCGCTCTTTAAACCAGTATTCATGTACGGCATCATGGCCTGTATTTCTTCAATTGTTACTTTTTTGAGTGTTGCTCTGAGGGAATCGAGGTGTACCCGTATGTTCGCCTTCTAACTCTCTTCCTATGTTGTTGATTTATTCGTCTTTTTTGTTATATTCTTTTCGTTCCCATATTTTGCTCCAAAATTGTTTTCTTTCCTTGTCATCCACTTGTTGCTATATGTTGTTGCATTCTCCTCCTACTTGCTGGTAGAATTTTTTTTTCGTTGATTGGGAATGTCCTGTTCTGTCTGTATTGTTTATGCTGTCTCGATATCATTTTAGTCTTCCTTCCTTCGCCAGTACCTTCTAGTTTATTTCCTCGAGATGAATTGTTCGTTTTATTTGTAGTGTTGCTTTTTTCTTTTCGTCCCAACATTGTTGTCCTCTTTCTTATCATTTTTGCTTGTTGAGGAAGATTTCTTATCTGCGTTTCCAACCGAATTTCCCATCTAAGTTTTGAGTTTCTGTTCGTGTTCTTTAGGGAACACCGATTTTTTCATAGACTAACTTCGCTCCTGCATATTATTATTATTATCATTATTATTGTCAAAGTGATATGGTCCGTACATAATGAATAAATGATTAAATAAATAATTTAATTTTCAAAATCTCTTTGGAAATCTTACACCGGTGATTAACGAAAGATTTTCTGTTCCCGAAAAAATTGTTGTTGTAATTTATATTTTCTTTTCTTTTATTAAACATCATTTAATTTTTTTGAATTTTACAAAACAAATAATAATCTAAATATAATAACAAATTTATATAATTTTTTTTTTACAATCTTGATATTTTAATTCAATACAGTTTAATACTATGATTAATCAATATTAGCATAATAACCGAATGCCATGTGGCAGGACAACACTGAATAAAAATTACAACTTTTGGTTTTATAAATTACAAAAAAATCAAAATATATCCAGCATGATCTTAAAAAATCAAATTGAATCAATCTGTGACATTTGTTTCAACGATGACAATGAATATGTTAGAATTATTTTGGGCAAGTTTTTGTGGCTAACATCAGTGTCGCTACCCGGCTCTTTCGCGAGCTTGAAAATGTCCCTCCTTGACCTTCAACCGAGTATTGAATTGTCACTTGCCGGGATTCTCTTGTGGTAATTTACTAAGCTTTTTGCTTAGATGTGGCACAAGGCCATATGAAAAGGGGCACCCATTGAGACTCGAACTCACTCGTGTAGGTTTGCTAGTCCAGCTTGCTAACCATTACACCACCAGGTGTGGTACTCTGTGGCACTCTGCTTATGATCACACTACCAAATATAAAAACGTCACTCCCCTGCATTCTACTGAGTGGTACTCTGTGGCACTCTGCTTATGGTCACGCTACCGAATATGAAATAGTCGCTACCCGACCCACTTTTGCCTATGATCAAAATGTTGTTCATTGACCCTTTAATGATAATGACTATCCTCGACTCTCTTTTCCGAAAGGTCGAAGTATCGCTACTGTGCCTTCTGCGTGAGATCAAAATATCTTTTCTCGAATCTCTGCCTAAAATCAGTCACGTATCTTAACTTGGTATTTTCAAGTTGATTTTAACGTGCTGTTCAAGCAGTAGAATGCTTTCGTATTGAATGTGTCACTTTCTGGTCGTATGTTCGAATCAGAACGGGATTCACTGTTATCTTTTAATATCTATAATATAGAAATTGAAAGTGGAACGCATCGTTAATGGTTAGTGACTTATTCCTGAAGATCATTTGTGATTTAGATTTCCTCTGAGTGCATCATTTACCTGACCTTGTACGACAATTAACCAAAGTTGGTAAATGACAACAATAGCTGAAGGTAACAATAAAATATTCCCAAGAATATTTCTCATCGTTGGAAACATAATTCGGAAAATTAAGGAAATGGCGTAATATTGTCAACATCTTTAAACTTTGGAATACCTTGCATTGTGTAATGGTTAACGAGCTAGTCAACCAGCCCATTGTTAGGGAGTTGGATTCATCATGTATTTAGTCTCATACCAAACTAATTTAAGCATAGTAAATGAAGAGCTTATGGTCAAATGACTATGAAAGCAATTGTTCTCGATTGATCACCAAAGTTAAGAATCTATAAGCTTGATCAGTACTTAAATGGGTGATCACTAAGAAACAGCAGACTTTAAAAGCAGCTTGCGTCCTGTATGAAAGAAAAGGGTCTGGCCAGGAAGGATATTTAAGTGGACGTGTCAATAAGTAAAGCTTTAAAGATTCTACTTTTCTTTCGGACGATTTGATTTTCAACTGGAATGCTAAAAATAAAAAATAAAATTAAAAAAAAAGAAGCTGCATAAAAATTTTATGTAAAATGAGTCATAAGATTCGCCTTGGAACATTCAGTTGCACAAAGAATAAAAATTCTTTGTCTTTATGAACATTAAATATCGAGTCAGAATATTGTTTCTGAATGTTTAAGTTATAGTTTGCTGCAGGTTTTGTCTAAAGTCCACAAAGAAGATACAGGCAAAAGAATCTTATTGATTTTAACAGTATGTCAGCGCGTTTTGGATTATTTTATGCCAAGGGGTTTGGGAATCGCGTTCTTTGTACTTTTATATTTAAATTTGTGCAGTTTTTTTGCACACGGTTATGTGATATCAAGTATTCCTATCTAATACAAATAATTTGCACACGGTTATATATAAAATATTCCTAATACAAATAATTTGCACAGTTATAATGTTTCAAGGTTGTTGGTTTGGTTTTATAACATATCAACTCTTGTAGGTTATTTAATGCTAACTCCTGTTTATAATTATATGTATTTGATATATACAATTTGTAAACTAATAGTTTGTAGGTAACATTTTTAACAAGCTATAACTCATTTCTGCACACAGTAAAAAAGTATTTCTATCTAACACTATTTAGTATTAATCCATTGCTAACACAGTTAAACGGTTTCAAGTATTGCTATTTAACTCTAACAATTCAATTTAAAAGCAGTCACTTGTTTGTACCCAAGTAAATAGTTTAACAATTCTATTGAACTCATAGTTGGGATCCCAACAGGTACTACCACTCTGGGTCGGAGTGGACTTGAGAGCAATGACAATGAAGGGGTATTCTATATTCCCCAAAGCTACTGGATCCTCACCATCAGATGTAGTTTAGTGTTATACGCAGTTCGCCATATTGTTTCAAGTATTCCTATCTAATAATTATAATTTATATAGCACGTTATTCAGCGTATTGCAAGCCCGCTGATAGAGTGAAAAAAAATTGAAAATCAAAGTGTAAGTCGATGCAAATCTTAAGTTATTTAAAAAAGATATTTTTGAGCCATCATGATCATAGTTTTGTAAACGTCTTAGAGAGAAACTATAATCAGCAGGAAGATTCTTTATTTAATGGCATATCAACTAGTCCGGGGATATTTAATGCCAAAGCCATCCTTGTAGAAGAACAGTAGCGGTACCAGCGAAAGTGATCCATCCTCAAAGCAGCTTTGTTAAAATGGAGTAAAACTAGTTATAATAATGGTTTGGTTTCTTTGTTTAATGGCATATGAACCAGTCTGAGGTTATTTAATGCGAAAGCCATCCTTGCAGAAAATAAGGAGTAATGGCCCGGGAGACCTGGGTTCAATCCCAGGTCGAGTCATACCAAAGACTTTAAAAATGGTACTTGATACCACCTTGCTTAACACTCAGCATTATAAGGTACGGTTCAAGGGTAAAGTGGAGCAATCCTGGGAATGGAGTAGCACCCTCCCCTACACCTTGGTGTAGTAGCTATCGAAAAGGGAGCCTTCGGGTCACCCTCGACTATGGTCGCTAACTTTACTTTAACTTACTGTTTAAGCCATATATAGGAGGGGGCGTTAGAGGGGTTCACATTTTTCATTCGTTCGAAAGTGAACGTAATTGCTCGACTGGAGTTTGAACTCGCTTACTTCGAGGCTGCAGTCTAGCACTTAAGCCATAACACTACGATAACCTCCACTCCTTTGCAGGAAGAAAATATGATGTCTGTTAGAATTAGTTACTGAAAGATTAATATAAAAAAATTATTTCTGGAATAAAGAATTTGGTGCTTTGTTCCGAGCTAGAAATCCACCGAATTAAATTAGTTCTCATGTTGATCTTTGGCGCTATAACAGTTCCAAGACACACAAATCCAGAATTGCAGCTGCTCGGAATCTAGCTGCTTCTGGTAGCGATGGCCTCTGAATCTGAGGGTATCCTATGGCCTGTTACATGCTAGTAACTGCGGTGCCCGCCTGCTGGTCATCCAAGCGCCCTTAGGCGTTCTCAGAAAATCTCTGACTGATAAGCCGGACAACTGTTGAAAATTCTCGTCTACAGAATCAATGAACAATCAATGAGGCTCACGAATGTGGCTGAGGTCCACCTTCGAACACCAATACCTGAGAAACTTTATACCTGAATACAGTTCCACGTGGGGAGCCGGTTTAACCCATATCGAGTGAATGCAGTCACACACATACACACACACACACACACACACACACACACACACACACACACACACACACACGCGCGCGCGCGCGCGCACACACACACACACACATGTTGATCTTATATATTTGATTTGAATTCTGTTCAAGTTTAGTTGGGCAAATTAGCATTAACTAAAAGAAAAAAGAGGGAATTTTTTTGGTTTCGATGTAATTTGTTTACAAACATCTTCAGAATGGCTTCGTCAATAAATGTAAATTTTACAGGAATGTCCAATGGCTGAAAAAAAAAACCCCAAAAAACAAAAGACAAAAAAAAAAAACCTAAAAAACAAAAAAACAAAAACGAAAACAAAAAAACAAAAACAAAACAAAAACAAACCAAAAAACCCAAAAAAACCCCAAAAAACAACAAAAGAAATGCTTCGGTTTTTGAGTGTTCTAATAAAACTTCAATCTGGTGATTCTGATATCTCGAAAGTGTCCATTTCCAAATGCCAAAGAAACAAATTAATGACAAAACCAAATGCAATTAAAATTTTCCTCATAGTAGAATTCTAAAAGTTCAAATACGTAGATTAAAAAAACAAAACAAAATAAACTATGAATTTGGCTAAAGTGATCACATAGGGAATGAAAACTGACAGTTTTGAAATTGTATTGTAATTAGCTGATTGGTGGGATGCATTACCAAAAACTGATAATAAAGAATTCTATAACCAGAAAAATATTACTATTTTTAACTTGTTGAAAATCCACCCAAGTGATATTCTAAGATTTAAACTGACCATAAATTTATTCTTCCCAATTTTTATTGCAACAATAAACAAAGGCATAACTCTGAACTATGTTTTAGTGAGGATTTATAAGTCAATAAACATCTTCAGGAGGTTAAGATCTCTATGAGAATTTGTTGCAAAGATTTTGACAATTTCACTCTTACTGAAACTATTTATTGCAACGTAGAGAAAATCAGGGACTTATTATTAATTTTGCATGAATTACCTATAAATTTATTTTACTTTTATTTGCAGCAATAAACACGGACATAACACTGAACAATGTTTTTGTGAGGATTTATGTCTCTATCAGTGAACATTGCTCACTTGACAAGTTTAAACACAGTTGTACGATTATTGAGTTTCATTGACTGGAAAAAGGTTATAATGTTGGTTTCTGGCGAGAAAATCTAGGTATCTACTTTATATGGTTAAAGAAATAGATTTGATTTAGCTGATCTAACGTATTAGAAGTAAGAGTTCGGTAATTCAGTACACTTACAAATCGAAAATCATTGCTAAAAACACAGGCATAACATCTAGCTATGTTTTTTGAGGATTTGTAAGTTAATAAGCATCGACGAGAGGCTAAAATTTAATACCCTAATTGTGATCATTGCTCATTCAAGTGTAAAGATTGTAGCATGATTCTTGAGTTTCTAGTGTCTAGAAAAAAGTTTAAAAAGTTGATAATTTTAGTTTCTAGCCAGAAAATCAAGATATATACTTTTGAGATTAAAGAATAAGATTTGGTTTAGCTGATGTAAAAGACACAAAGTGAGGGTTTAGTTATTCCTTATACATCCATTCAATAAAAAATAATAACTAAAACCTTCAAAATGTTATGTTGTTTTCCCAAACTAATAAGCTAACAACATGCTTCGGAGTCTGATTAGGAAGTACAAAAAATTTGGCAGCAATAGTATTAAACGACTCTGGATGAAATTTTGGGAAGTATACTTAGATTATTCAATCAATTGTACAAAATATAGTAAGGATTATTTAGTCAAAATATAATTAGATTATTCAGAAAATTGTACAAAATATAGTTAGACAATTCTGTCAAAATACAGTTAGATTATTCAGTCAATTGTATAAAATATAGTAAGATTATTCAATCAATTGTACAAAATATAGTAAGGATTATTTAGTCAATTGTATAAAATATAGTTAGATAATTCTGTCAAAATACAGTTAGATTATTAAGTCAATTGTCTAAAATATAGTTAGATTATTCAGTCAATTGTTCAAAATACAATTAGATTATTCAGTCAATTGTACAAAATATAGTAAGATTATTCAATCAATTGTACAAAATATAGTAAGGATTATTTAGTCAATTGTATAAAATATAGTTAGATAATTCTGTCCAAATACAGTTAGATTATTAAGTCAATTGTCTAAAATATAGTTAAATTATTCAGTCAATTGTTCAAAATACAGTTAGATTATTCAGTCAATTGTACAAAATACAGTAAGATTATTTAGTTAATTGTATAAAATATAGTTAGATTATTCAGTCAAGTTACAAAATATAGTTAGATTATTCAATCAATTGTACAAAATATAGTTAGAATTATTTAGTCAATTGTACGAAATATAGTGAGGATTATTCAGTCAAAATATAGTTAGATTAGTCAATCAATTATACAAAATATAGTTAGTTTATTCAATCAAAATATAGTTAGATTATTCAGTCAAAATACAATTAGATTATTCAGTCAATTGTACAAAATATAGTAAGGATTTTTCAGTCAATTGTACAAAATATAGTAAGGATTATTTAGTCAATTGTACAAAATATAGTTAGATAATTCTGTCAAAATACAGTTAGACTATTCAGTCAATTGTACAAAATATAGTAAGATTATTCAATCAATTGTACAAAATATAGTTAGATTATTCTGTCAATTGTCCAAAATATAGTTATTTGTATGCAATAAGTATACTTAATGTGATGCAATAGAATATTTGTCTCATGAATATTTACTTGAGGTTACAATTGTTTACTATGGATTATTATTAGTTACTTGAAACCATATAAATGTGTATAAACAAATGATTATTTTTAAAGGGAAATCATTACTTGAAACAATGAAATCGTGTATAAATTATTTGTATTAGAGACGAATACTTGAAACTTTTCAAATGTGCAAATTATTTGTATTAGACAGGAATACTTGATATATAATGGTGCGAAAAACTCTAAAGAAAGAATAACACAAAGAAATATAGACATAAACATACGATATACACGATTCCCTAACCTCTAGACATTTAATAACTTTTGACGAGTTGAAATGCCGTTGAAATCAATCGATGAATTATAAATCTGCAGGCGTAAGATATGTGCAGTGAGTACACGTCTTCTAGGCACAAGGTGAGGGGCAACATCATCTGATCAAGGAATCAGTGACGGTCAGGATTTATGAGAAGAGTAGCAAACATTTACACCTCATCATTAATAAATAGAAGAAAAAAGAAAAAAGAAAACTTTCTTTTAGATTGAGTGAGATAGCAGAACAAAGAAAAATAGTAAAAACAAATAAATAAATGAATAAGTAAAATAAAGTTAAAATAAAAATAAAATAAAAAAATAAAGAGAGATTGCAGGACAAAGAAAGATAGCAGAAAAAAAAAGAGAGATAGCTGAAGAAAAAAGGTTGGAACGTTTTCAGCGTTTTGTTTTAAAACGTTCAGTTGGAAAAAAAGTTTACTTATAGAGTTAGTGATTCTTAGTTATTAGAAATATTTAATTTGTTGGTGCCAATGTTAAATGCTATTTTTTTTCATTTTTTTAATTGCTTCTAGGATTTGTAATCGTTTTTTATAATTGTTTTTATATATAATTACTGTATTATTAGTGAGAATCTTCCTTACATCAGAAGATTAGTTGGTTAGTGCTATTGTTGTATTTCATGATTAAATGTTGTTTTATGGCGCAATTTTCAGAAAGGTGATAACTATTCCTGAAGACGACCAAAAGTATGGTCGAAAGCGCTTGGGTAGAAGATATAGGACAATACCTTTACCATCTAGATCCTGACTCTAGAAAAATAACAAGGAGTCTTGAAAAAATATTAAAAATAATAAACAGTGTTCCATCGTCTTTAACAAAACTTTCTTGAATATATATATATATATATATATATATATATATATATATATATATATATATATATAAATTATTTACACGGAAACTACGATTGATAGACGGAGTAAAACGACATTTTCAGCTACAAAATCTGATTCTTGCACACAACACCATTGCTATTGCATTTTTTTCTGTGATGAAAAATAAACCGCACTCCGCTCTCGTAAGATGTTCGCTTTGAAAATAATACTTCTTTTATAATTATTTTAGCAGTGGCTGTTGGTAGTATTGCAGTAGAATTTGAACCTTCTTGTCAATAAGCCATTTTACTTTTTCTTCTTACAGATAAGAGATGAACGTCTGACATGTGTGTAATAAATTTTCCATGCAAAATAAATAAATAAAAATAACCTCCCCACCAAAAAAAAAAAAAGAAGAAAACCTAAAACAAAACAAACAAAATAAAAAGTAAAACAAAAAAAGATCAAACTTGCCCCCACTGTCAATCATCGACACTTGTAAAGGCTTATGGAGATCAAACGTTAGACATGCATACAATTAGGCTGTGGGCAATGCATTTCAACAGTAATAACGATTTCAGTCACAAGATGTTCTACATTTTCCCGACAACGACGCCATCATCGCTGCTTCGAAAGATTGGGTCATCTAAGTTGGTGCTGATTTTTATGAGCACGGCGTGCAGGCTCTTATTCCTCACAGGCAAAAATACATAGCAAATTGTGATGATCCTTTGGAAAAATAGTATATTGTAGCTGAAAACTAGCTCTATCTAACGGCGTTATTGTGCTTCCTATAGCTGTGGTATTTTCTGTGGAAATAAAAACCTTCGTAACATTACACTTATTTATAAATATCAAAACTAGTTTCATTTTTTTAATAATTGTTTTCATTTATATCAAGAAAATAAGGTAGATGATCAATTATTTTTTACTTAATTTTACCTTTTGTTTGATATTCAGAAATTACAGAATATAAGAAAATACAGAATGATGTAAAAAGTTTTTCGGTTAGGTCACGCTCAAAGCACTGATTCCCGCCATATCACCCAAGTTAAACACTGTCGAAGCAAAACAGAGAGAACTGAGGGGAACACATGCACAAACGGATTGACTAAATAGCAGTCACATGGGATTTGAGAAATTTGGTTAGATTCGAAAAGTCAGGCATTTTAAAAGTTTTAACGCTCCAACAGAAATTGAGAAGATGAAAAGAGAATTTTTTTCTTTTTTTTTCTGAAAATTTCGAAAGCCATTAAAAATGCCGGCCTAATTGATTAAGACATTAGTCATTAAAAGCGTGTTTGTCAATTTCTTTCGCTACCGGGGCGGGAATGAAGATCGACGGCTTATGAGTTCTGTCAGGGAGCAGACACCAGAAAGACAAGCCCTGTGATGCCTCATTACTTATCCTATTGAATCGTTTGAATTGGTACGTGAAAACCAAACATATCAATGTCTTATGATCAGCATCATATTTATTATCAGTTTTAATTAAATGAAATCTGAGTGACAGCAAGTCTCTCCAAATATCCAGGACTCTTCTAAGTATTCTTGCTAATTTTAACAGTATCGTGGTCAGGATGGTATTGAGTCTTCCTCTGATCTCCAGTTGCTGATGTGGTGATAACACATCTTCTTGAAAGACCCCTCTCTGGATATTTACCTCTTAAACATTTTCCTCCTGCTGTCAATTCGACTGTACAGTTTTCCATGGTATTTTCGATAAATTTGATGACTCCGCCGGATATCTTGTACATCCAGCTTTGTGGAACCATATCTTATTTCTGTTTATTTTCCAACTCCTCCTGTCCCTATACCAATCGTTTGGTGACATTACAAAGAGCATCAATTACAATTAGTATCACCGTCACTTTCATGTTGCACAGTTTTTTCAATTTTCTTCCAAGGTCAAGTGACTATCCTTCTTTTCGCTTTCTTTCAGTTTTACTTTGTGGTCAGCCGAGACAGCAAAGTCAAAAATTCGGCAAGTTCTCTTTTTTGTTGACTATTATTAGGTCTGATTGTCTGGCCGAGATTAGGTGATCCATTTGTATCACAAAATCCCGAAGAATTTTGTGCATCTCATTTTATAGGGCGGATTCTGGGTTATACATATACTGTATGGTCAAATTTGAACTTCTTGCTCAATTCCCAGTGGATCGCCTTGCCCACTCTGTCATGTCTAGTCTTATAGTCGTTCCGTGCTAGTTTGCTGCATTCGCTTATTATTTGATTGATCGCTTCGCCTCTATCACCGCATAAGCTACAATTGCTATTTTTTTGCGTCTTATGTATTCTTGCTTTGATATATTTGGTACTTATGGCGTTGTTTTCTGTTGCTATTAGAATAGATTCAGTTTCTCTCTTAAGGTTTCCTCTACTTAGCCACGTCCAAGTTTTCTCGTGCGAGATGTCGCTTGTTTGATGCTTAAAATGTACATGCACTTGTTTTTCTTCCTATTTTGTTTTCTGGTTATTTTTGTTCTGCTGGTGCGTGTCCTGTTTGTATTGTGTCTGGTCGCTGTAAACAGACTTTCCTCCCAAGTTTTATGTTGTCTTCTAGTCGTTGTATCAGTGCATCAACACTCTATTCAATGCTGGTGAGTCCTCTTCCTCCTTCTTTTCTTGAAACATATAGCCTGTCTACGTCATTTCTGGGATTCAAGGCCTAATGCATCGTCATAAGTTTTCTTGTTTTCTGGTTCATTTGTTAAAGTTCTTCTCTGGTTCAATTCAAGAATGGTCTCGAGTATCTTATGAGGGGACAGCCTAGGTATTTACCTTTTTTTTTATAATGTTCCTGCTTTTTAGTTTGGTTTCGTATAAGGATTTATTTAATTTTCAATTCTATTTTTGGTTTCTTACAATGTTTTACCGAGTTTTACTCAAGACGTAGAGTGAATCATCATTATTATTATTATTATTATTAATTGATATTTATTACAATTAGTACATTTGTAAAATCACAAGCTGTAGGGCCTCTGTGGAGTATAAAGCAACACACTCACTGCACCTCTGTGGGTGATAAAACTTTAGTAGCTGGCGTGTTTTACAGGGTCGAGTTGTTAGTCTCGGGCCCACCTAGTTTGGAATTTTCCGAGATGGTTGGAGAGCGATTCTTCGGAGTCTAATTCTATTTGCGTTCTGGTCGAATTAAATATTTTTAGTCAATTTAAAGCTGATTTTTTTTAACAAGTCCCACATAAAAATCTTCTGGAACTCTCTCTCTCTCTCACTGCTGATGCCAATTTTATTTGCTTTCTGAACAAAATAGAACTCCTTGACAAATATTTTTGCAAAAATATTCCGATTACTCTCTTGTTAAGGGTGAGGCTTTCTCGCCCCAAATTCTTTAAGACACTTCTTGTTGTCAAGGAAGTTCATATGCCAATTTTCATTAAGATGAGCCCATTATCCTGTGTGTCTATAAGTTACAAGCAAGCAAAGGAATTTTCTTGAGTAACAGCTCTGGGCAAATTGACGATTAGACTTGGATCTCTAAACTTGGTAGGGCAATCTGTCTAGGAAAAAGATAACCTCAAACAACACGTTACGAGTCAGCGTAAAAGAAAAAGGTCCATTTTTGTCTCGAAAATCTTTGGGAAGGCCCAACATCTGCAATATACCGAGGAAAAATTGTGCTTAAACTTTTCTACATCACCAGAATATCAAATTAGAAAAAGATGAGTAATAAAAAATCAGTTTGTAATTGTAACACGAAACATACTTGACGTTGCTCAAAGCGAGCTAATGGCGCTTTACCAGAAAAAAATATCAAAGAATTCCTGCAGTAAATATATCTTTTTTTTTCTCTGGAAACTTTTGCACATACCAAAGAGGTTTGATTTGGTTAGGTTTTATAGAATATCAACCCTTGTAGGTTATTTAATGCTGAATCCTTTATATATATATATATATATATATGTATACACTTTATAAATGCATAGTTTGTAAATAACATTTTTAAATGGGCCAGAGCTGATTTCTTAGCATACAGACGAATGGTAATACATATGATTTGTAAGTCAATAGTTTGTAGGTAATCTTATTTTTAAAGGAGTCAGAGCTAAAATGTTTGCACACAGTTAAATGGTTTCAAATATTCTAACATAAATAGTTCTATCTAGTATTAATTACTTGTTTGAATTCACTTAAGTGGTTTGAAATATTGCTAATATAAATAGTTTGTAGGTAATCTTATTTTTAAAGGAGTCAGAGCTTATATGTTTGCACACAAGTATTACTATTATTTGAAAAGAGTAAGATGGTTCTAAATATTCAACAAAATTAGTTTTATTTAGTATCAATCATTTATTTGCACTCACTTCACTGGTTTCAAATATTGCTCCCAAACGTGATTTTATTTACAAACACTTAAATGGTTTCAAGCATCGTTATGTAACACTAACAATTCAATTTAGGCACAAAGTAAAAGAGTTTCAAGTATTGCTAATCATCACTAATAATTCTATTAAACATTACTCATTCGTTAGTATGAAATCAAATTGTTCCAAGTATTACTCTGTATCCCTGACATATCGGTGAAACATCAGGTATTTTTTACACACGGCTAAGTGGTCAAACAATTCTATTTCTAACAATTCGATTTTACATTAGTCATTCCTTTGCACACACTTTAAATGTCAAACAGTTCTATTTGACACACAGATAGGACTTGATCTAATGCTACCATTTCGGGTCAGAGTGGAGCTGGAAGTAATAGCAATGAAGGGGTACTCCATTTTCCCGAAAATTTCAGAGCTGGAATTATCAGATGGTTTAATGTTATTCGTTAGGGTGGGAACTTACCCCTCTGCATTGACCCAGTCAGTGTATTCTACAGCCTCAGCTGACTGGGCTGATACCAAACAGGTACACTTGTGCGGCCATATATGCAAGCACAAACATGGATGAATGTCAGTCACTTGATATGTGAACATGAACTTGAAATCTATCGTAAGTTTTCGCTGTATAATATTAAATATGATATTAAATATTTGATATATGTGATTAACCCTTTCGCTGGCAGATATCATTTTTTATCCTTGTAGAATGGAAATATCATTTTCAGAAAATTTGCAAGGTAAAGATTACGTGCAAACAAGTCAATTTATATATATATATATATATATATATATATATATTAGTCAGTCGGTCAACCGTAATAAAGGGCGACCTGAAGGCTCCCTTTTCAATAGCAGCTACATCGAGGGGTAGGAGAGGTCACTATTCCTTTACCTGGATTGCTCCACTTACCCTTGATCCATACCTTATAATGCTGAATGTTAAGTAAGGAGGTTTCGAGTGTCATTTTTTGAGTTTTTGGTATGACTCGACCTGGGATTGAATCCTGATCTCCCGGACCATTGTTGAACACGCTAAACATCATGCCAATGGGTCGGTTATATATATATATATAAACAAACAAACAAAACATGAAAATTTGATTTGCAATAGTGTGTCTAAGTACAACAGTATGAAAACAATAAAACATTTATTTTCAATTAAGATAATTTTCAAGACAACCTTTATACAATCCTATACCTCAGTTGAGCCTCCATGCGATGTTTCTATACATTATCATTGAATTGGTCAACGAGCAGCCAATAGGAAAATGCCTTACATTGAACTATCGTTAAAAAAAACAACAAAAATATCGCTCTGTTTATTTACTGTTGGCAACAAAAATGTCGCACTGCCAGCAAAAGGGTTTATATTTACCATTGAATAAAGTGCATTTACAAGGAAGGTCATTTTATTGAAAAAATGGTATTGTGTAAAAGAGTGGTTTTTCATTATTAAGCTACGGATTAATATATTTATAGTTATTTATTAAAAGTAGGGAAGTTTTGGAAAAAGACCATAAGTTATTCAGTGAGGATTGAACTCTTTACCGATTATCTGCGAGACTAATTTGTTAAATTGACGCGTTGAAGCGCCTTCTTTGTTCTTTTCTGTTTTCCTGCCTTTTATCTCTTCATATTTATTAAAAATAAATGATTAACTGTGTATACTTCTTTTCTATGTGTCTATACCTGCCTGGAGTACATATGCATTATTCGTGACTTTAAAAAGATATCTTATCACGTATAAGAACGTTTATAATACTTATTGTTGTTTTTTTAACGTTAAGCATTTTCTCAAAACATCTTGTATCTAAAAAAAACCCAAAAAACAAAAAAACAGAAAACTAGAAAAAAAGTAAATTGTCCATTCCTTTCATTCCATTTTTTTTTTTCTTTTTTGCTGTGTGGATAGCTGTGTGTGTGTGCGCGCACACACACACACGCACAAACGCACAAACGTACTCATGTTTACTGTACCACAAAGTTTTGACCAATAGAATGTAAAAACGTGGCGCACAAGTAATGCCTCATCGATCCAATCCACTAGTAATATCAGCAACAGTAGTTTTAATATGCTTTCATTAGCTTTCCCTAGCAACCGGAAATTGACGCGCTCACGTCAGTGAATAAAAGAGTTAGACAGATGGCGGGAAGAGAAAGCCAGATGGCGGGAAGAGTAGTGTAGTGATTATACAAGGGAGAAAACTGTGTATGTGAACGCCGCTTCTATAGAGCTGTATATGTGAGAGAACGACAAAAGGACATATGTGTACACACGTGTCTTTCTCACACAGTAATCTTTAATTATGGGAGTAAATAACTTATATACAGATATATATTAGTATTTGTGTATGTCTAGACTTGTATAGATGTGCATGAATTAATATTTGAATATGTGTTTTCAGTATTAACACACACACACACACACACACACACACACATATATATATATATATATATATATATATATATATATATATCTTATATTTGGCACAAGGACACTGAAATGGAGCACTCATTATTCATTTGATGTGATCTCCTCCCTATTCATTTCTCTACGCTGTTACTTATGAATAATTCACAGTCTTTTAGTACAGTTATGCAAAGTGTGATCAAAAAGTATCGAGACTGAAATTTAAATGTTTTAAATCTTAAAACTTAAAATTTGAAAGAAGATGTGTGTACATCTAAAAAACTTATGTCATAAAGGGTCGATGTTTTGACATCTAGAAAAGTTATTCTTTATAATTTTTCGTCAATAGTTTCAACACAACTGGATCAATGTTTTTTGATGAGACACAAGATAGTGCAAGTGCAAGTGCAAGTGCAACAACCTCCATACTCACCAAAAGGAAGATTTATCTCCATGCTAACATTAGAGAACATAAGTGACATATTTGAGGACATAAAGGACATAAAAAGATATTGGACGACTGCACTTCAACTCAAATTAAATGTTTCAGAGATGCTTCAACCAATGGAAAATTCGCTGGAGTAAGTTTGTTGAATGGCAAGCGGATTATTTTAAAGAAAATTAACGTTTCTTTCATTGCTCGTTTCTGTATAGGTAAAGACAGCTTCAGTCTCTTGGTGGCGCGCTAAGCGTAACGGTTATTGTTGTAGGAAATGGAATCGGTGGCTCCAATACAAGTTCTGGACGTGGTTGCTTTTTTTTGCACTTGGCGATCATGCCCTTGCAAAATCCACGACTCCACGTGATCTGCTCCCATCTATGCGTAAATAGTAAGGCAGACTGGGTCCTTTAGCTTTAGTTAAGCATACAATCTATCAGAAAGAATCCGCTTAGGATTTAACCTTGTGTCACATTCTGTCCGTGGTGGAGGGGTTGGGTAAATACATACAATTTCAGTCTCCATACTAGAGATATAAATATCTAAATGTAAGTGTCTATATACAGATATTTATGAACGTAAGAGGAACTAAATGCGTGCACCCAGTGAGAATCAGACTCAACAGAAATGGCTGGTGAATTTATGATATTATTTATCACTTCACTATAATCATCTTGTGAGTATGAACGTGTACATTTGTGTATTACTTTTTAAATTATTTATATTAATGAGAGTACATATATACATTTTTCCACTGGTCCCGTCACCTGGTTTTGTCGTGGGGTGTGCCTGTCATGTAAGGTGTCTGATGGAGTCCATTCTTCTCCAGGTCTATAATTGGTTTGAATTCAAAGTCTGTTTGGTTTGACTTTAAGGCATATCAACCATTGTTGGTTATTTAATACCCAATTCTGTTTATATATATATATATATATATATATATATATATATATATATATATATATATATATATATATATATGTATGTATAATACATTATTTGTAAACATTCTGTAGATACCCACAGTTAAATGATCAAATAGTTTTATTTCTAACAATTTAATTTAGCATAAGTCAACAAAGTTAAATGATTCCAAGTATTGCTATGTATCACCAACAGTTAATTTAAACATCAGTCATTTGTTTACACACTGTAAAATGATCAAAGAGTTCTATTTCAATTTAGCATCAGTCATTTGTTTGCATTCAGTTTAAATGTCAAACAGTTCTATTTGACCCTTATAGAGGACCCTATAAGGTATTACCACTCCGGGCCAGAGTGGACCTGGGAGTGATGCCAATGAAGGGATATTTCACATTCCCTAAAGCTTCAAGACTGGTGCCTTACCCTTAGATAGTTTAGGGTCATATCCAGGGCACTTGCTGGAGGAGTCTTACCTTTCTGCAGAGACGCAGTCAGTGTATTCTACACCCCCACCCCAGTCAGTGTATTTTACAGTTACACCCAACTGGACCACTCGTTGGTGGGGGGTCTTACCCCTCTGCAGAGATGCTGTCGGTGTATTTTACAGCCTTACCCAACTGGGCCACTCGTTGGAGGGGGTCTTACCCCTCTGTAGAGATGCAGTATGTCTATTCTACGGCTCCCCTAACTGACTGAGCCAGTTGAATTCATGGTTTCCTTTCTCCAAGACCAGTTGACATCCGACGGTTAAAAATTCCAGTCTGCAGAGCTGGAGAGAGAAAAATTCCAATCCGCCCTTTAATTTATGCAGAGCTGAAGAGAGAAAAATAGCGGAGTGAAAAGTTCATAGGCTGAAAAGTTTTTATGATGATGTCATATCTAGTGTTGATAAATTTTTTTTTGACAAACAGGATCCAAACAAGAAGTGTGTGGACCGCAAGGGGACTATATTGAAAACTAAACCTCATGTAGTCACATTCCATATCTATCTTGGTCAGCCTGTGAACTTTTCAAGGATATTGCAATCTGATGTAAAGAAAATTAAGATTTTGTTGTTCCTTTATGCCTCCTGAGGAGCAGGATTTCGAATTTTCTAGGCAAGACGGTTCTCATGCCAAGAAGATTAGTACTACACAATCTTTTTATAACTTAATACGATCAATAGATATTAAATAAACATTTTTGTCTTGTAAACAAATTTCATTAAAAAGTTCAACTTTATTCTATACGTACGAAATTGATTCAATAACTTATTAACTTTGTGATTTATAAAAAGAAGGAAATTTGCATGAATTTGGATTAGCAATGAATTAATTTTCAAAGAAAATCATTGCATCAAATATATCTGCAAGTGTTAATATAGAAAACTTGATGCTGAGACAGAGATAAAAATGTTACGATGATGAGTCACAAACTCCTTTTTATAAATAAGCTCCTTTTTATAAGTAAGCTCTAATTTATGAAAAAAGTTCATAAACCTTATCAATCATATCGCTCTATAAAAGCTGATGTATGAAGTGTAATTAAAACAAAAAAAGATTGGGAATGAATCTTAAGATTTTTTAATTCTAAAATTTAAAATTTTGAATCCAAATGAAGATGCATGCGCATCTGTGAAACTTATATAATAAAGGGAAGCTGTCTTGATGTCTAAACGAAGTCTAGAGGAGACAGTGTTAATTTGAAAAAGATTATGAGGCTAGTTTTGATATTTTTTAATCAGCAGTTTTTGATGAACAGAAATGATTGTGCAATTGCATCACTCTCTATACTCACTAGATTTCCTAATTTTGTGCGGCTTTTTCTTGTTTCCAAAATTAAAAATTCATCTCACGGATTTAAAGATTTACGAGACCGTGAAAGAAATACGATAGCTTGGTGTCACATCATATCGGAAGAGGAGTTTCAGAGACGCTTCGATCAATGGACATACATTGCAATAAGTGTGTTGAATGCAAATGGGACTCTTTGGCAAAAAATTAATGTTTTCTTCATTGTTCAATTTTGCCTTGGTAAGAAAAGCTTGAGTCACAGATACTTTATGAATACACCTCTAATTTGTGATGAATGATTGGCTGGCTGGTTGGTTGTTTTACAGCATGTCAACCAATGCTTTTTTTATGCTGTAGTCAGTTTACCAATCATGAATTCCAATTACTTGTGCAACAAATGATTTTTTCACAAAAAGCTCAAAAAATTAACTCAAATAGATCTATTTGACTCATAATTGGGTCAATGAGTTACAAATAAAATAACGCTAAGATCTCATTTTCAAAGATATATTTACCAAAATTTTATGAAAATATTTAAAAATATCATAGATTAAATTTATTCAAAGAAATCACCATTGGCTTCCACCAGGGTCAGCAGACGACTTCAGAATCTTCTACAAAACTTTCCGGTGGTTTCTTTGTTTAAATTGGTAAATACTGCTATTATCCTTGCCATCAGTTTATCTTTGATATACGGACTTGTATTAATCTCTCGCCCAACTGTGCTCCATAAATAATAATCAAGGATATTGCAATCTGATGAATTAAGTGGTTAGATGTTAGGGGTGATGTGGTCGCAGAAATTGTCTCACAAGCAACACTAGGTTTTCCTGTTTGTGTAGCATGACAAAGAGTCTTGTTGCCAGACATAGGGTTTTCCAAAAGATACCCTCTTGATCTAGGTCACTTGATGTAGTCCTCTGTGTTTAGTCTGAGGCCATGTGGGAAGATGAATGAAGGCATAACGTCACCATCGCTAGTGATCACTTCAAATACCATAATATGGACTGGGTGTTTGGTACATCTTGTGAGAAGAGACTGTTGTGCTGTGCAGTGAGTTCATCATCTGATCCAGGCAGAAATTTTTCTCCTCTGAGAAAAATTAAAACATATTCGTTTAGAGATGATGCTTGAGTTAGTTTAAAAGCCTTGCAGCCTGGTCTTACCTCTTGTCCTTCATGGCTTATGATAAAAAAATAGCCTTTTCTCATCTTGTATGAGAAATACCGAATGTCTTCATGCACTACTTGTCTGATAAGAAACTCAGACGTTTTCATGTCATTGGTTATGGATTTGATTGTTTTTCTAGAATCGTTGTCAATCATAGCCTAGATCTCACCAACAATTTCAAGAGATCTTTTCTTATCAGAATAATCAAAGTAAGTCTTTCGTGTTGCAATACATTCGTAATCACCAGTGAACCTTTCCAACTCGTTTCGAATTCTTTGCACTGTCATCAGAGTGACAACCAAACACAATGAAGTCTTCGTATTGGGACTTCCGGTGAATATCATGCAGTAGAGCATACCATTTCCAAATATCTAGAATAGTGCATTGCATCATGGGGTTCCTTTCCACACAGCTAGGACCTAACTGATTCTAGTTGGCTGCACAATAGACAAAACTTGAAATAAATAAAACGCATCCCCGAAATTAATAATTTAGCATGGTAATTTACCCGTCTTATCCTATATAAATGGCTACTTATCTGTTTGCTTATGTCTTTCTGTTTTTCTAAACAGGTAGCAAGAGGATCTCTATGTGAACTCAGATAAGATTGAGTGTATTTTAGCTAAAGACCACAGAACTTTCCTTTTTATGATCTTATGTTTTTTTTTCTTTAGTTTTCTTGTTAGTTTCTTTGTATCGTTGTCAAATTAACCCAGAAATTGCCTTATCAGTTTAACCTTGGCACAAATAACCAAACAAGCAATAGAAAAGTATATGATCATAAAAAAGAAAAGTTTTGTGGTCCTTGAACTTGTATTAGTATATAACTGTTCAAAGTGTAGTATCTGTTCGGATCCCGTCTATGCGTCAAGTAGTTTGGTTTTATGACGTATATACCATTGAAGGTTATTTACGGCCAAATCCTTTATATATATATATATATATATATATATATATATATATATATATATATATATATATATATATATATATATATATATATATATTAAGTATATGATTTTCTAAACACATTTTGTAGATAACATTTTAAACGAGCCTGAGCTCATTTTTTGCACACAGTTAAATGGTTTCATTTATTTCTATCTAATACGAATGCATAGTTAAATGCAAAAACAGTTCTATTTCAAACAATTCCGTTTAGAATAAGTACATTTTTTGTTTACACATAGTTAAATGTAAAAACAGTTCTTTCCCAAACAACTCAATTCAGCATAAATACACAGCTTAAATGACAAGGTGTTCTATTTGATCCATAGATAGGACCCCATCAGATGCTACCACTCCGAACCAGAGTGGACCTGGTACTCCACGTTCCACAAAGCTCCAGCATTATTGAAGCCTCCCCAGCAGACTGTTTAATGTCATAATCAGGACACTCTTTGGGGTAGTCTTACCCCTCCGCAGAGATGCAGCCAGTGTATTCTGCAGCCTCCCAGCCGATTGGACCATATGCATCAAGAAGAACTGTTCGATCTTTTAAAAAGAATTATAGTTATAATCTATTTGAAATCATACAGCTGTTTGCAAGTTGTTCATGCTGGATAAGATTGGTTGGTTGGTTTGTGGGTTTTATGGCATATCAACCTTTGTAGGTTATTTAACGCCAAATCCATTTTTATGTAAATAATCAGTTCTATTTCAAACAATTCAGTTTAGCATAAGTACACAGTTTAATTGTCAAAACATTTCTATTTTAAACTATTCAAGCAGTTATATGTAATAATTCAGTTAAGTGTAAATATAGTTTTAATGTCGAAAAACAGTTCTGTTTCAAATAATTCTGTTAAGCACAAGCACGCAGTTTAAATGTATGTACGGTTTAATTATCAAAAACATTTCTATTTCAAGCTATTCAGTTTACTCAAACAATTCATTTTAGCATAAGTATGCTGTTAGTTCTATTTAACCCATAGATAGGACCCTTATCAGGTACTACCACTCCGGGCCAGAGTGGACCTGGGAACAATGGCAATGAAGGGGTACTCCGTATTCCCCAAAGCTCCAGCACTGCTGGAACCTCACCATCAGATTGTTTAGTGTCATTAACAGGACACTCGTTGGGGGGGGGGTCTTACCCCTCTGCAGAGAAGCAGTCGGTGTATTCTACAGCCCCAGCCGTCTGGGCAAGCTGGATAAGAGTACTTGATAAATAGAATTATCAATATTGAATAGGAGTACTTGAAACAATTTAAACTAATGATTGATATTAAATAGAATTATTAGTGTTAGCAAACAAAGGATTCTTATCCGGTAGGATTATTAGTATCATAAAGCAATACTTGAAACCATTTAGCAGGGTTCAAACAAAGTAAGTAAGTAAAGTTGTCGACCGTTGTCGAGGGCGACCCGAAGGCTCCCTTTTCAAAAGCTACTACACTGAGGTGTAGGGGAGGGCGCTACTCCTTTTCTGGATGGCTCCACTTTATCCTTGATACGTACCGTATATTGCAGAGTGTTAAGCAAGGAGGTATCAAGTACCATTTTAAAAGTCATTGGTATTGAACCCATGTTTCGTTAAGAAATAAAGTTACCTACAAACTATTCTGTTATAACCCCACCATATATATATATATATATATATATATATATATATATATATATATATATATATATGACTTTTAAAATATGACTTATTTCAAAAGTCATTGGTATGACTTTTAAAATATATATATATATATATATATATATATATATATATATATATATATATATATATATATATAAGGAAAATAATTTGATTTCTATACAAAAACGTGTTAATTTTGTACAAAAAAAAAAAAGGAAAAGAATAAGGCTCCGAGAAGCTTTGAAATCTGAATAGATATTTTTGGATTTCTAAAACAATCATAGCCTTCATTCGAAACGCGAAACTTCTTTGAGCTTGCAGACGATAATATTGATTTGTCTCGCAAAATTGGAAGAATCAAAACTTTAAGTAATTCAAAAAATGCTTTCCCTTATTAAAAATACATTTTTAACCAGTTGGAAAAAAGATTAATTAATCTACGTTTTATTCAATTTGAAACCAATCTAAATCTTAGAAAAAAAGTATGTGTACATACCAAATAAGAGCCAGAGTCTTGGAAATATTCCAAGCTGCTCTTGTGTCAGTACTACTCTACGTATGCACCACATGGACGTTGACTAAGCATATAGAGAAAAAACTAAACGGGATCCACACAAAAATGTTACGAACAAATCTTGGAAGCAACATCCCACAAAGCAGCAGCTGTACGGCCCCCTACCTCCCATCTCTAAAACACTCCAAATAAGACAAACAAGACATGTGGGACACTGCTGGAGAAGTAAGGACAAACTCATAAGAGACGTTCTCCTATGGATCCCTTCACACAGATGTTCAAGTGTTGGCCGACCAACAAGAAAATATCTATAACAGCTCTGTACGGACACAGGATAAAGTCTAGAAGACCTGCTGGAAGTAATGGATGATAGGGACAAATGGCAAGAGAGAGTCAGGGAAATCCATGCTAGCAGCGTGACTTTTTGATGATGATGACATACTAAAATAGAAGCGACTCAATCCTCTGAAGACCTTGTTTTTTTTCTCTTTAATGCTCTTTATTTTGTTATTATTCATAAATAAATTTTTCTAGCATTCAGTTCCTTCAGAATGTATTTAATTTCAACATCGCTTAATTATTTCTACAAGTAAAAAGATATTTTTTTTTACCTTTCGATAGAGTTGCAAATATTGATATAACATTCCTTCCGGTTGATTTTTAAGCTTAGCATTACACGTACATGTTAGCGTATAAATATATTTTGTTTCTACATAATAATATACACTCAGAAAGAGTTTTTAAACACCAAAGTAAGTAAGTAAATTTGTCGACCGTAGTCGAGGGCGACCCGAAGGCTCCCTTTTCAAAAGCTACTACAATGAGGTGTAGGGGGGCGCTACTCTTTTCCCTGGATTGCTCCACTTTACCCTTGATACGTACCTTTTATTGTAGAGTGTTAAGCAAGGAGGTATCAAGTACCATTTTTAAAGTCTTTGGTATGACGCAACCTGGGGTTGAACCCATTTCTCCCGGACCATTAGGCGAATACTCTAGTCCATTGAGCCATATTGAGACATTTTAACATTTAACTAATATTACTTCTTTTTTCAAGAAAAGAAAATTTAACTTTTGCTTTTATTCAACAAACTTTTCACTCAAATAAAAGAAATAAAATTATTGAATTTATAGAACTGTGTTTTATTTAAGGATTTACATACATTTTTTTATATGTAAACAAAATTTGGCATTAAATAACCTACAAGGGTTGATGGACCATCAAATACCAGCCAACTAACCAACGTATATATATGTGTGTGTTAGAGTAGCGTAGACACAGAGTCATTGGCGTCTATGGGATCATCAGATGAATCTGACGATCGCATAGGTTGGAAAATGACGGTTATCAAGCGCCGTTGACTCCGTGTCCATGGTACTTTTACATCTATGGTACTCTTACATCTATATATGTGATATCACCGATATTGAGCACTCCTTATCTATGTTTGTAGCAAACTACATAATTAATATTATATCTCTATAGTCATCCATAGACAGATCTGTTTCGTTCTATCAGAACTCATCAGTGTGGCTAGACAGTATCTTCCCATAGCTGGGATCGAAACCCGGTTGACTCAAACGCCAAGGCAAAGCTTCTAACCATTCAGCCACGAGGAGATATTAGCTTCGAAGTAAATTTTAAACGGTTATGAATCACAATTACTACTGTTTACATACATCCGTTCAACGGTAGCCGAGACCTCAATTCAACTACGAAGAGGCTTGCAATGGACGCTAATGGCAACACGATTACTTCTTCGCCAGAGAACTCAACCCCACGGGGGTAGGGGAGTATATATATCTCTATAGTCATCTAGTGTGGCTAGACAGTGTCTTCCCGTAGCTGGGATCGAAACCCGGTTGACTCAAACGTCAAACATGTGAGTGTGTGTGTGTGTGTGTGTGTGTGCATGTGTGTGTGTGTGTGTGTGTGTACTGTTGATGGAGATTGCAGTATATGGAGACATAGAAACAATGTCTTTCTGAGTGTATATTATTTATCTTGTTTTCGGATGGATTTACATCCTTATTTTGCATATACTAAACTTGGCGCTAAGAGATAAATGCAATGAGAGCAGGTTTGAAATCATTTTCCAATTTACTGATTTGTAATGAATGCATTCGGGATCAATCCAAAAACCTGTTGATTTACGTTCTGCTAATAAAACGTGAACACATACTGTCAGCATGACTTGGCCGTAAGTTGCTAGAGAAACCGTGTTAGTGAATTCTCAGAATGTTTGTAAGGATAAAAGATAGAACAATGAGATGGCGGGAAATGTGTGTATTCTTTGGTCACCTTTCACTGTGTACCAAATTCCTTCTATGTTTGCTTGAATGTATTTGTTCTGTGCATCTCTCTCCCTCTCTCTCTCTCTCTCTCTCTCTTATATACACTCTTTCTCTTTCTTTTCCTCTCTCTTTCTCTTCGTCTTTGTCGGCGTCTAATGAGTTCCCTCATTTGCAGGGTAGGAGAAAAGAGACAAATCAAATTTAAAAAAAACAACAACAAAGAATAAAAACTGGGTTAACTAATCTATACACTCTTGTATCTTATATAAAAAATGAAGAAAAACAAAACTAATGAAAGCAAGAGGGGTCAAAATTGTTAAATAGACAAGAATTAAATAAAAGAAAACAGGGGACTTTCTTATTAAAAGGACGTTCCATCATGATGTAATGGTTAACATTCGTTGTCATTAAAGCAATCTTGCTTTGTTGACCATAGTCATGAGTTCGAATCTCATTTGAGTGCTCCTCATTTTTAATTTTGTGCCATACTGAATTAAAAAAGAGTGTTCTGTGTTTTGTTGATGAAATAATTGATATGATGTGATTGGTTTTAACAACATGTCAACCCGTTTGGGATTATATTATGCCTTAAGGATAGGCAATCGTGTATATTGTACATTTGTATTGACATATTTATTTAGTAGTTATTTCGTAAGAGTAATTTGTACACAGTTATGTTATTTCAAGTATTCCTATCTAATACAAATAATTTGTATATTGTTATATGATATCAAGTGTTCCTGTTTAATTCTAACAATTTATACACAGTCATATGATTTCAAGTAACCACTTCTATTCTATAAGACCATCAGCTAAAACTGATGTGAAAAACTCTCAAGGAGTAAATAATAATAATAATAATAATAATAATAATAATAATAGTAACAGCAACAACAAAAACAACAACAACAATAATAATAATCAATTAGTAAAGAAATCAATAAATTTCCTAAGTAACTTGACAATATAGAATTAATATAAAAGATAAACAAATAGAAGAAGGAAAAACAAAGAAAGAACAAAAAGCAAAAAAACTGAGCCCACAAAAAATTAGAAATGTCGATATCGATATAGCAAAAACAAATCGATGGCCGTAAAAACTGAACTGAAGGTGGAGACAGGGGGTTAATACAAGCAGCACAGGACCAGAACCTTCCAACAAGAAAATATCAGGCAAACATTATAAAAAACCGATCAAATCCAATGTATAAACTGTGCAAAAAAAACAAAACAACAACAACAAAAAAAAAAAAATGAATCAATTGTCCTCTTAGTGTTTGGCCAATCCTAACACCGATAGAATATAAAGAAAAACGTGCTAAAATCGGACATTATATTCATGAGAAAATATGTAAATGCGATGTCATACCGAAATCATCTTTTGTATTTCACGAAGTTTTATTAATCTCTCGCCCAATTGTGCTCCATAAATAATAATTAAGGAGATTACAATCTGAAGAATTAAGTGGTTAGATGTTAGGGGTGATGTGGTCGCAGAAATTGTCTCACAAGCAACCCTGGGTTTTCCTGTTTGTGTAGCATGACGAAGAGTCTTGTTGCCAGACATTGGGTTTTCCAGTAGACACCCTCTTGATCTCGGTCACTTGACGTAAGCCTGTGTTATAGAAATGGAGATAGGGCCGGCCCTGAAGTTCTTGATGCCACGAGAAAGCCGAAATACGATTGATTTATTGATTGATTGATCTTAACGGTATGTCAATCCATTTAGAGTTATTTTATGCCAAGTGGTTAAAGAATTGCGTACTTTCTACTTTTTAGATTTACATTTGAGTAAATGTTTCTTAAGAGTATTATTATGCACACAGTCATATGATTTCAAGTATTCCTATCTAATTCTAATAAGTTAAAATACGATCTAATTCTAATAAGGTAAAATTCTACACGTGCACCTGTTCGAGTTCAAGCACTGTTTTGGGGATTTTAATTAATTAGACCCTCATACATTACATCTTTTTTTTTTTTAGTTTACTAAAAAAAATTCCATTTTATATGGGAGAAGGTTCCTTTTTATATTCTAATTCAATGTAGAATGATCCCTCATTTCTGGAAAAAAGGAACCTATTCCAGGGAAGTGAAAAAGATTGCATGTTTGTCTTTTCCAACGCTAATTGTTCCGGAAATAGGTGAGCATTTGACATTAAAATGTGAACGTGAACCCAGCCACGTGAAATTCAAAATAATTGTTTATTTTCTTTCCGAAAAATAACGAGAATATAGTGAATTTGATAGTCTAATTAGTTCAAATCACCACCACCCCGCAAAAAAAAACAAAACAAAAAAAAACAAAACAAAAAAAAAGAACAGAAAATTTTTCTCCCGGTGAATTTAAACGAGTGCACGTATAGAATTTTACCACTAATAATTAATACACATTTATATGGTTTCAAGTAATTATTTCTAGTTAATAATAATCATTTGTTTGCACACAAATATATGGTTTCAAGTAAAAAAAGAAAAAATAATATTAATAAAATAAATAATAATAATCTAATACCGGACAGAAGACCAGACTAAGTGATAGTTAAAAAAAAAAAAAAAGGAAGGGAACCTGCCGAATAGTGGACTTTGCCATTCCGGGGACCACAAAGAGAAAATCAAAGAAAACCAAAAAGAGAGACAAGTACTTAGACCTTGCGAGAGAACTAAAAATGCTACGGAATATGAAGTTGACAGTGATACCAATTGTAATTGGTGCACTCAGAACGATCCCCAAAGGTTTGGTAAGGGAGCTAGAAGAGTTGGAAATCGGAGGACAAGAAGAAACCATCCAAACTACAGCATTATTGAGATCGGCTAGAATACTGAGAAAAGTCCTGGAGACTTCAGGAGACTCGTTGTAACTCAGACTTCAAAGTAATATCAAACAGCCTCGTCGGTTGGGGCTGTAGAATACGCCGATTTCGTCTCTGCTGAAAGATAAGACCCCCACCAACGAGTGTCCGAGATATTAAACTGCATCTGATGGTGAAGATTCAGTCTTAGAGCATTGGAGAATGTGGAATATCCCTTCATTGGCATTACTTCCAGGTGCACTCTGACCTGAAGTGGTAGGGTCTCATCTATATGTCAAATAGAACTGTTTAACCATTTAAAGCATTTAATCGTGTGCAAAAAATGACTGGTATTAAACTGAATAGTTAGCGTTTCATAGCCATACATGAAACCATTTAACTGAATGAAAACGAATGAGTAATTTTAAATTGAATTATTAGTGTTAAATACCAATATTGAAACCCTTAACCATTTAACTGCAAATAAAACTATTAGTGTTAGAAAGCAGTGCTTGAAGCCATTTAACTGTGTGCAAACCAGTGAGCTCTGGCTCGTTTAAAATGTTACCTACAAACTATTTGTTTAAAAATACACACACACACACACACACACACACACACACACACACACACACACACACACACACACACATATATATATATATATATATATATATATATGTATATATATATATAAGAGGACTTTGCATTAAATAACCTTGAAGGGTTGATATGTCATTAAATGCAATCAACCGACCATTTTAAACACTATTTCAAATAAATGTCATTGACTCAGACATACAAATACTAATCACTCCGGGACATGCCAATGAAGGGATGACTCCACACTCCTCATAGTTCCAGAACTGAAGTCTCACCACTGAATTCAGTTTAGTATCATTTCAATGACATCTTTTTTAAGGTCTTATTCCACTGCAGGGGGTACAGCCGGCATATTATAGATCCCACCTACAGGCCAGTCACAATACCCTGATGACGTGTCTGGAGTTGTAAAGATACAAAAAAGAATCTCAGGTGAAAAAAATGACTTAAAATCAATCTTCTTTTGCGAATACTTTTTAGTATCGAAATATAAAAGGAAAAATTGATCAGCATCGTCTTCATTCTTTCTGTAAATGCCTTCTGCTGTGATAAAGTAATGTAGTGTTCAATAAATGCAGGGAATTTCAGAATCCTGTTTTTTTCCCAGAATATCAACAAAAATGATTGCAGGCAACTGTAAAAAATTTTTACAGATTTCTAGTAATTTCAATTTTTAGGAAAAGCTGTATGTTTGGTAATTACTTGGGATTACTGTTGATTTTCTTTGATTAAAGGCATATCAAACATCGTGGGTTATTTAATACCAAAGCCATTCTTGTTGAAGAATTTTAGTAGTACCATTTAGCCCATAGCAAGATGAGATTATGAGAAAAATTAACGCTCTATGAGGAAAAGAAAATTGAATAAAAGAAAATAAAAGAAAATAAAGAATGAAAATAATCGAAAGGGATTAGAAGAGTAAAAATGTGGTGAAACAGAAAGTGAAGAAAAAAAAAGGAAGAAGAAAAAAAGAAGACAAAGGAAGAAGAAAAAAAGAAGAAAAAGGAGGAAGAAAAAAAGAAGAGAAAGGAAGAAGAAAAAAGAAGAAAAAGGAAAAAGAAAAAAAGAAGAAAAAAGAAAAAGAAAAAAGAAGGAAAAGGAAGAAGAAAAGGAAAGAGGAAAAGGAAGAAGAAAAAGAGGTTCGGTGAAAAGAAGAAGGAAACAAAGGAGGAATAGATGATAGTGAAAAGGAAAAAGAAAAAAGTAGGATAAAAAAAAGAAAAAGAAGAGGAGGTAGAAGAAAAAAGAAAAGCACGAGTAGAAGGAGAAGAGGAAAGAAGAGAAATATAAGAGAGAGAGAGAGAGAGAGAGAGAGAGAGAGAGAGAGAGAGAGAGAGAGAGATTTGAAAAAACAAAGATCGAGTATTTGAAAACGTTAAGGTGAGAAGAGAAAATGTTATATAAACATTAAAAAGAGACTGTGAAACAGAGGATATATATATATATATATATATATATATATATATATATATGTATATATATATATATGAAAATGTACAATATAAAGAAGCTCCCCAAATAAAAACAAACAAAAAACAAAACACAAGGTCTTCAGAGGATTGAGTCGCGTCTGTTTTGATATGAACGTCTTGACTATTATTCAGAATTCAGAATAAAGAAGTGATAGAGCATTAAAATCGCGCATATAGTTTGATATGTTTATAATAAGGGAAAGTACAAAATTTAGTTTTTTATTTTTACTGATTAAATGATATAATTCAATAATTAAAAATTAATCGATTTGTGGAACTCTTCACAGTTCTTTATATAAACAAAAAAAGTGGGGAACTCTTTTGTTCTTTTGCCCAGTCGGCTAGGGCTGCAGAAGATTACTCCGACTGTATCTCTGCAGAGGGGTAAGACTCCCCCTAATGAGTATCCAGGATATGACACTAAAAAATCTGATGGTGAGGTTACAGTGATGCTGGGGCTTTGGGGAATGCGGAGTAACCCTTCATTGCCATTGCTCCTAGGATTACTAGAGTCCTATCTATGGGTTAAATAGAACTAAACTGCATACTTTTGTTAAACTGAATTGGTTGAATTAGACCTGTTTGACTAAAGTGAATAGCTTGAAATAGAAATGTTTTGACAATTAAACTGAATACTCATGCTAAACTGAATTGTTTGACATAGAACTGATTATTTGTATAAAAATGGATTTAAATAGAACTAAACTGCGTACTTATGCTGAACTGATTTATTTGAAGTTGAATTGTTTGAGTAAACTGAATAGAAATATTTTTAACAATTAAACTTATGCTAAACTGAATTGCTTTGACATCGAAATTGCGTACATAAGCTGAACTGAATTGTTTGAAATAGAACTGACTATTTGCATAAAAATGGATTTGGCGTTCAATAAGTATGGCATATCAATATCGAAATTGCGTACATAAGCTGAACTGAATTGTTTGAAATAGAACTGACTATTTGCATAAAAATGGGTTTGGCGTTCAATAAGTATGGCATATCAACAAAGGTTGATATGCCATAAAAACCCAACCAACCAACCAACCAACCAACCAACCAACCAACCAACCAACTTCTATTCTTGTTAAGACCTGCTACGTTTCGATATCACACAGATTCCACAAGCAAAATTTGAATATTGTATTTTTTGAGAATTATTGTTTTGTAATTTAGTATTAATTGTAAAAAGAAAAAAAATTTGGGGGAAACAAAAAAGAAAAAAAAAGTCATTAGAATTTTTGAAAAAGAAAAAGAAATAAATTATCGATGGAATAAACAAATACTTTTCATTTGAATTAATTCGTGAATTTTTCCACCAAAAATGAAGGACATATTTTTAATTCGTAGCTTCTTTTTATTGTTACATTTTTATCGGGTAAAAAAGAAAATAAATTAAACGAATACATTTTCTTTATTTTTCTTACTCAACAAGCAATTAAATACTGAATTTGAGTTTTTATTATATTTTTTAAAATGTATTTAGAAAAATGAAATTATAAAAGTGTTTCAAACTACACATAAATTTAGAACAACAAGAATATTTTTCATATGGATTAATAGGCGAAATCTTTCAATTATAGATAAGGAAACATTTTAAATTCTTATCTTACTTCTCTCTTCCCTCTTTTTATTTCATTCACTGGTATTCATAAAATCCTTTTAGTTCGGTTATGGACCGGGTACTTCAGCTCGTATATAAATATATATATATATATTGAATTTCCCCCTATATATATGGGGGGGGCATTCCAGAAATAAGTTGTTGGTTATAGAATTGCATCTTTTCATGGGAATCAATAGTGAGGGGCCTTTTTATGTCTCCCAAAACTGTCAGCATGACCTTCTTTACTGTCCACTGTATTTGGAACTTTTTCTTTACCGAAGAGTCAGTGTAATTTTACTCCATGGACTGTATTTTCGTCTCTGACTTGAAATGGCGAACTTATATTAAGCTCATTTGTAAACATTTTCCTTTTCGTAAAAAATCAAATATTATTCAGTAAATTTCGCATAGTTTACACTTCTCAGCCACCCAAAATTTCATGATAGACCTCTGTTCATGCCTAGAATGCAGTGTTTGATTTGCTACTGTTTGAAAATCCTCAAAATAGATATTTTTGTGTGATTAAGATAATTTTTGTTATAAGTCAATTTCAAAGAATGCAGAATTTACATTTATAGAAAAAAAAATTCTGAAAAAAAGAATATGTATTTTGCTTTTTACAAAAAAAAAAATCTCCTTATGCATTGAATGATTCCTGTGTGTTCATATATATTGTCATCCACAGATCTGATTCGTTCTATCAGAACTCTTCAGTGCAGCTAGACAGGCTAGATTCCCCAAGCTGAAATCGAAACCCGGTTGACTTAAACGCCAATCCAAGATTCTACCGCTCAACCACGAGGAAACCTGCATAAGTGGATGAAATTTAAACGGTTATGGATCACAATTGTTTTTGTTTACATATATCCGCTTAACGGCTACCAAGAGCTCGATTCATTTGAAGAACCTTGGTTGGTTTGGTTTGTTGGGTTTATGGCATATCAACCTTTGTAGGTTATTCAACGCCAAATCCATTTTTATGTAAATAATCTGTTCTATTTAAAACAATTCAGTTTAGCATAAGTACACAGTTTAATTGTCAAAAACATTTCCATTTCAAACTATTCAAGCAGTTATATGTAACAATTCAGTTAAGTATAAATATAGTTTTAATGTCGAAAAACAGTTCTATTTCAAATAATTCAGTTAAGCATAAGCACGCAGTTTAAATGTAAGTACGGTTTAATTGTCAAAAACATTTCTATTTCAAGCTATTCAGTTTACTCAAACAATTCATTTTAGCATAAGTATGCTGTTAGTTCTATTTAACCCATAGATAGGGCCTTATCAGGTGCTACCACTCCGGGCCAGAGTGGACCTGGGAGCAATGGCAATGAAGGGGTACTTTGCATTTCCCAAAGCTCCAGCACTGCTGGAAACTCACCATCAGATTGTTTAGTGTCATTAACAGGACACTCGTTGGGGGGGGGGTATCTTACCCCTCTGCAGAGGTGCAGTCAGTGTATTCTACAGTCCCGGCCGACTGGGAAATACACAGAGTTAAATGTCAAAACAGTTTTATTTCAGATAATTCAGTTCAGCATATGTACACAGTTTAGACGTCAAAAACAGTTCTATTTCGAGTAATTTAGTTCAGCACTAGTACGCAGTTCCAATGTCAAAACAGTTCTATTTTAAACAATTTAGTTTAGCATAAATACGCAGTTTAAATGCAAAAATCAGTATAGTGAAAGAAGCACGGTTTAGTTCTATTTAACCAATAGATAAGACCCTTATCAGGTGCTACCACTCCGGGCCAGAGTGGACCTGGGAGCGATGGCAATAAAGGGGTACTCCGCATTCCCAAAGCTCCAGCACTACTGGAACCTCACCATCAGATTGTTTTGTGTCATATCCAGGACACTCGTTGTGGGGGGGGGTCATATCCCTCTGCAGAGAAGCAGTCTGTATTATACAGCCCCAGCCGACTGGGCAAATGAAGAGCCTTGCATATATATATATACATATATACATATATATATATATATATATACATATAGGGACTGGTGTTGTGAATAATTTATTTCGATTCCAAACAACAAACTACACGGTTTACCGTCAAAGAATTTTCCCTCAAGTCTAATGCATTTTACCATCCTTCCCTGCCATGCTTCTTTGTACTGCTGGAAGGATTATTCTGGGATACCCCTCAGTTCAATCATTATGACTTTCTTGATAACCTCCACACCTTCAAAACAGGTTTTCTTTATGATCTCTGTGAGCTTAAAGAAAAGAAAATGTCCCTTGCAGCAAGGGCAGGCGAATAAGGTTGTTACTGCTTGTAAAATTAAAATACTCTCATGGTGTATTTTGTATACGAAACGTTTAGATCAACGCAGCCATCATCGAGGCAGTTCTTAATTGTTTTCTATTTGAAATGAAAAAAAAAAAATTTAAATGAATAAATTAAATGAAAAAAGTTATTGCTCTTTTCAATTTTGTTGCGACCTCCTATATATATATATATATATATATAATCTGAGGAGGAAATCCAAGGGGTAGGATTATCCAATTGGTGTGCTCAATGTCAACGGCTATCGATGTAGAATTACTTATACATCAACACTCACCGGCAGAGGTAAAAATCTTTTTATATGAATATAAAAAGAAAAAAATCACTTCCTTGGTGTCATTATAAATTTATAATGACACCAAGGAAGTGAATTTTTCTTTTTCTTTTTATATACCATATATATATAGTATAGTATAGTATATCTATATATATATATATATATATATATAGAGAGAGAGAGAGAGAGAGAGAGAGAGAAAAAGAGAGAGAGAGAGAGAAGGAGAGGTAAAAGCTGGGAGATATTTTAATCATTAACCGGAAGGAGTAAAAGAATTGTCATGACAACAAGTTCGTGTTCTTTAAAGTGCATATTTAAGAAACATTAATAAGCATTAAACATAACTTTGTTATCTGTTATGATTGTGAGACTTCATTGAAGTGGGACATGAAAGTAGTGGATAAAGCAAGAAGAAACAAAAAAAGATGCCAAAACAAAGTGAGTGGTAAGGAAGGAGAAAGAAGAAGAGAAGCAAAGACATGAAGGAGAGAGAGAGATAGAGAGAGAGAGAGAGAGAGAGGAAAGGAAGAAGGAAAAAGAATCTTACATTTATAGGATGATATGACTTATACAGTACCAGCCATGAAAAAGTATATATTAACAATATCTTATTTTTATTATAAAAAGTCAATTTCTTTCTAAACCAAATACAATAGGATTTTATTATTTTTAGTGGAACATTATACAATCAAAACGGATATCATTAGGTATTTTTATCGTCAAGCTCTACAGAATTTGAAGCTATCTAAAAATAAGTTCACCCCTTATATACAAGGATCGTTCAAAATGTCCTAAGCCTCCTCCAGATTATACAATCAAAACGAATATCATTAGGTATTTTTATTTTCAAACTCTACAGAATGTGAAGCAATCCAAAAGTATGTGCACCCTTTATATATGAAGATCGTTCAAAATGTTCTAAGCCTCATCCAGATTATACAACCAAAATGGATATTATTTAGTATTTTTATCATCAAATCTAGAGAATTTGAAGCTATCTGAAAATAATTTTCATTTTTTTCTACATATGAAAAATTTAATTTTTTCTATTTGAAAATAATTTTGGGATGAAGCATTAAACATCAGTAATCTGCCCTGAAGATGGTTCATTGAAAAAAATCGGGACGTTACATTGAAACATTATCATATGCAAAACTAGACCCGCTGAACATTTAACTTTTTCTTATATATATATATATATATATATATATATATATATATATATATATATATATATATATATATTCGTGAGTGATTCAAAAAGTTCTAATCCTGACCCAGATTTTAGCTTTATCGCACACCTCTCACTTCTGTGTGGGTCTTGCACAGAAATTAAAACAGAAATCTGAATTAGTTTTTCTAATTTTATAAGAAGTGGTTGTGTATTGCTACAACAAAAATATTCTACTAAGTCTCTTTTTTCTGGGTAAAGCAAGGAACTTTTAAACTATTCTCGAATATTTATGGAATTTTATTTTTGATCATTGAAACTCGGCTCATTGGCATTGTGATTAGAGTGTTCACCAATGGTCAGGTAGACCAGGGTTCTAATCTCAGGTCGAGTTATATCAAAGACTCAAAAAATGGTACTTGATACCTCCTTGCTTAACACTCAGCATTATAAGGTACGTATCAAGGGTAAAGTGGAGAAATCCAAGGAAAGGAGTAACGCCCTCCCCAACACCTTGGTGTAGTAGCTATTGATAAGGGAGTCTTTGGGTCACCCTCGACTAAGGTCACCCACTTTACTTTTATTTTTGATCATAGAAGTGTTGCAATTTTATTTTTGTTGACAAAGTTTCAATGATGTAGAGTTTGACAATCAATAATATCTAATAATATCCGTTTTCACAGTTCAATATTCCACTAGACTTGATAAAATCCTGGTACCTTTTCTTTTGAAAAAAACCAACCTTTTATTAAAAAATGGTTGGGATGCATTTATTTCTGGGGGATATTGTTTACATATAGTTTTCTACATTTGGATGATTTTACTTGTAACACATACGCACACACACACACACACACACAGAGAGAGAGAGAGAGAGAGAGAGAGAGAGAGAGAGAGAGAATTTTTTTTTATCAATAATTTAGATTTCCACAAGAAATAATTAAATCTTTGCATATTTGGTTTAGAAGAAAATATACTTTTGATAAAAATATGTGTTATATTTAGTTATAAACAATACCGTATATGCAATCTAGTCTCTTTACAAAGTAATGAGAAATTCCATTGTTATGGTAACATAAAGCATTATAGAAATTCACATATACATATGATCTATGTCCCGACTAGGTAGACTACACTTCTTAATTATTCACTTTCGTATTTTTCATTTCCCATTTTCTATACTTCAGTTTCTCCTTTCTCTGCGTTACTTGGTGTTTTCTTTTCTCTTTTCTCCAATTTTTCTTTCTTTTCAACTTATTCTTTCTTTCTTTCTTTCTTTCTTTCTTTCTTTCTTTCTTTCTTTCTTTCTTTCTTTCTTTCTACAAGAGTGATTTTGAAGGATTTCAGTCGGTCGATGCTCCAGCGTTCTTAACCCTCCACTACGAATAAAGGATCAGGCTGCCATATACAAGCCGAAGTGTCGATCCATGCGCAAATAATCCTTGTATTTTAGCGGGAAAGGTCCTACTGAAGGAATGAAGAGAAAGATAAATTAAAGAAGATTCAAAGAGCGAGCGAGCGAGAGAGAGAGAGAGAGAGAGAGAGAGAGAGAGAGAGAGAACAAGTAAGGAAACAAAGCCTAAGTGGGTAATATGTTTATAGATATATAAATAGAAAATGTGAGTGCGTGAGATTACAGCAGAGAGAGAGAGAGAGAGAGAGAGAGAGAGAGAGAGTAGGGGTGCTGGAAAACTAAAGAAATGAGGCTGGAGAATGGCCGTTTAAGGGAGAGAGGATAAAGAAGAAATAAAAAAAGGCGGGAGCGAGAAAGATTGAAAGAAAATTGGGAATCTGGGGAAAAAATGGATGAATGAATGAATAAATAAATAAATAAAATAAATAAATCTTGCATGAAAGACGAAAAAATGATATAAAAAGAAAAGAAAGTTCAAACAGGATGGAGAAAAAATAAAGAGAGAGAGAGAGAGAGAGAGAGAGAGAGTGGCGGTGAGAGAGAGAGTATCATGAGAATGGAAGGAAAGAGTGTGTGTGTGTGTGTGTGTGTGTGTGTGAGAGAGAGAGAGAGAGAGAGAGAGAGAGAGAGCTAGCAGAAGATAATTGTACACAACAACCTAAGGAATTAACTGAGATCACTATTGTGTGTACTCAAAGATTGTGTCACTGCTGAACGCATCCTCATTTTCCGATCTTTGTCGAGCAGATGCATAACATTTTCCCCTGCTTTCTCTTCATTCAGTGTCAGTACAGTCTTATTCCGAGCCGGGTACAGGTTAGTGGCGACTTTCGATGCACTGTTCACTAGGACTATATTCCAAATGACTTAACGATTCTCTGAGTAACAACACCATACAGCACAACACGTTGTCGCTTATTCCTTTGACTTGAATAAAACATCCGTTCGAAGACAAGAAGAGAGAGAGAGAGAGAGAGAGAGAGAGAGAGAGAGAGAGAGAGAGAGAGAAAAGTCCACCGTGGCGGTAAAAAATTGACTGACGAACTGGCACGCCGTAAAAAAAAAAAAAAGAAAAAATTCCTTTAAAAAAAAAAACTGATGACATTTTCTGGAATCGTAAATGTTAAAAATTATAAAGGAGAGACAGTCATCAAAACAAATAAGTAAATCATGGGAAAATAGAGAAAGATAAAAGAAGAAAACTTTGCGGAAGGTAGGTTTTTTGATTTGACCATATTTTGTATTTTATGAACGCGAAATATTTTCTCTCGAATTCTGTTTCTGCCTGCCTGTGTCTTTTTCTATCTATCTATCTATCTATCTATCTATCTATCTATCTATCTATCTATCTATCTACACACTGTAGAGTTGTGATACAAC